>OY757906.1:121872113-122141445 GCA_963585895.1 Sepioteuthis lessoniana | reverse complement strand
CCTCCTTTCTTGATCTTCATTTCACAAAGTCAAGCCATAATAATATACATTTTATAGATAGATAGATAGATAGAAGAGCATAGACATAGAATCAACAATGCTTGATGATGGTACTTGGTAACTGTCAGTTTCTTTCCGATGCAACCAATGGACCAAGAAAATCACGTAGACAAGAAACTGACAGTCATCAAGTGCCATTGACTATGTCAATACTAACCTAACTTAGATGTACATATGCACTATCTCTGATACTGAGCACTCTTTATTTATAAATATAGCAGACTGAATTATATATATATATATGCTGAAATGAATTATAAATAAAAGAATAAGATTTTAAAAATTTCTCATTTTATAATGAAGTATAAAAGCTAAAAAACATCTTTTTAAAATTACACCATTCCCATTGGCTTAGTGGTAGAGTGTTCACCAATGGGCCCAGGAGACAGAGGTTCAATCTCATGTTGAGTCATACTAAAAACTCAAAAAATGGTACTTGATACCTCTTTGCTTAATAATTAGCATTATAATGTATGTTTCAAGGGTAATATGGAGCAATCCAGGGAAAGGAGTAGTGCCTTCCCTCATATCTTGGTGTAGTAGCTATTGAAAAGGGAGCTTTCAGGTAGCTCTTCACTACGGTCGCCAATGTTACTTACTTTATATATATATATATATGAAGAGTAAATAAAGGATTGTAATCTGACAATATATAGAAAAACTGATAACAACAATCCAAGTGGAAGAAATGATTTATTCCTTCCACTTGGATCGTTGTTATCAGCTTTTCTACATATTTATGTATGTATATATATATATATATATATATATACACACACACACACACGCAAATATATATTGCGTGAAGACGTATATCTATTCTAATGTATATATTATATGAGTATATTTCTTGAATATGTATTTCTATATAAATGATATATAATATTTCCTGCCATCCATGTACATATTTTGTAAAATATTACATATATATAAATATTCATAAAGATATGTAGGCTTCAGTTAAATACATAAAACCTACATCTTTTTCTTCTCCCTCATATATATATATATATATATACACACACACACATTAAGAGAGAGGTACACCTGTGTAAATATTTCATATATATACACATACACACACATATTTCAAGATGTATTTTTATACTCATACATATATATATACATACAGAGAATGAGATACACACACACACACACACACACATATACATATATACATATATATATATATATATACACACACATACAAACACACATATATTTCATGAAGATGTATTTCTATACATGTGTGTATGTGTGTCTCTCTCTCTTTCTCTATATATATTTTAGGCATGTATATTTGAGGCAAAACCTTCTTTTCAAGATAGAGAGGACAATAATTGCACTCATAAAAAGGAGGAAAATTTCCAATGAATCCAAATAAGAAATGCAAATAAAGAAAGAAAGAAAGAATTATTCTAATTTCATGTCCACAACAAAGAAAACTTGTATTTCTCTTTTGTTTTGTATTGTCAAGATTCAGCTGTGAGCCAAGCAGAAAATATCGGAAACTATTCTCTGAAAACTATACAGGTGAAACTAAGAATTCCACTGCCTGCAAGGATCTCATCAAATTACTGCTTCCCTGAAAACAAAAAGCAACAATAAATAAACTGAATGGTTTTACCTGGAGTCAAGGAATTTCAAATTAGTTCCTGTATTTTATAAAATTGCACAAAATACTATTTTCTCCAAGAGCATGTTCTGATTGATTTGAAACAAAATATAAAAATAGATAAAATAATTTAACAAAAAAAGAAAAAATACAAAGTAATAACCTGTATTCTATCATTCTTAAATTTTGTGTGACTTTTCAATGCTTAAACTTTAACAGTAGAGATAGCGATTGTCAAAGTTTTAATGTCTAATATCAAGAATAACACAATCATACCTGACATACCCTCTCAGAAGACAAAGCAACTCATCATCCAAGTTAATGATACTCATTACAACTCTTTATAAGAGGAAAAAAAAAGAGGCCAACAGACAGATATGTCTAGTACTAATAAAAATCCCCCAAATCACTGATAGCACTAAGTCATCCTGATAGACTAAGTTCCTTATCGGCCATCACTCTTGGTTGGTTCTTTAGGATACATCCAGTATTTGTACAAAGCTGATGTAATTGAGGGGTTTTTTTTTTTTGCTGATCTTCTAATACTGGTGTGTCCATGTGTAGGAGTCCATCAGAAAATGTCGCATATGTGTTCACCCTTGCTTTTCCAGCAGTGCCCAGCATGTCTTGCTTGTCTTATGTGAATGGTTTGTCAGATGGGATATATGGTTTTTAAGTGGCTATTTTGCGGCAGTTTTATGGGGTGCTACTTCCAGGATTTTTTCAAAGCAGCATGCAGCATTCTTGTGTATTTAACACCTAGCATTTTCTCGAAACATTTTGTTAAAGTTCACGTACTGACAGGACCACAGCTTGGTTAGGTTTGGTTGTGTTTTATAGCATATCAACCCTTATGGGTTACTTAATGCCAAATCTTGTTTATATATATATATTCTCTTTAAAAAAAACCCACAATTGGTCACATTAAGATAATAAATTTATTTTCATCCTGTTAAAAGCACTGATATGAATCAATACACTAAAAAAATTAACAGGACTTCTTCAGATCAAACAAGAAATGGATTAAAATAAATTATTTCACATTTACAACCAGACTAAACAAAAAAAAACTTATTTCTCCTATGTATAAAAGAAAGCCTAAACCTTCAAGAAATAAGTGCTTTTTTTTTTGTTTAGTCTGGTTGTAAATGTGAAATAATTTATTTTAATCCATTTCTTGTTTGATCTGAAGAAATCCTGTTAATTTTTTAGAGCATTGATTTATATGAATGCTTTTAACAGGATGAAAATAAATTTATTATTTTAATGTGACCAATTGTTGGTTTTTTGAAGAGAAAATTATTTGCTCTGTGGTTTTTATTTATATTGAACTCTTTCCCAGGATTATTTAAATTGAATATTCCATTTTTTAATATTTTATTGTTCCTGATTGGAATTATTCCGTACTCCGTATTTACTGGATTGAACAATATATGATTTGTAAGCAAATAGTTTGTAGGTGACTTTATTTTTTGATGAGCCAGATCTCATTTTTTTGCACATAGTTAAATAGTTTCAATTATTGCTATCCAACACTAATAATTCTACTTAATATTAATTATTTATTAGCACAAAGTTAAATGGTTCAAGCATTGCTATCTAATACTGATGATTCAATTTAATATTAATCATTTGTTTGGACACAGTTAAATGGTTTCAAATATAGCAAATGATTAGATAGTTCTATTTGATCTAGACACAGAACCCAAACAGCTACTAACACTCCAAGTCAGGGTAGACCTGGGAGTAATGGCAATGAAGGGGTACTCCACATTCCCCAAAGCTGCCGAATTGAAGCCGCATCATCAGATGGTTCAGTGTTTATCTATGACAATCATTGAAGGGGAAGGTTTACCACTCACCAGAGATGCAGTAGGCGTATTCTGCAGCCCTAGTTGACAGGTTTGTTATAGCTTGGAAGAATTCTCATTTTATCTTATCGGAGAGATCAGATTTTTGTACGATCAATAGCCTGTCAATAGCAGTCCATGCCTTTCCTGTGCATAATATATTGACCTAACTTTCTGTAGAGGAGATATTTCTATTTTGAATAAACAAAATTAAACTTTTCATTCAAAAGAAAAGTTTGCTGATGATATCAACAAAGTATATAAGCTGAAAAAATCTTAAAAAACTAACAAAAGTGAAGACAAATATTATAACATCAAGTTGATAGTTTGTTTGTCTAGAAGGTTAGAATAGCTAGGAAATTTAAGAGAAATATTTAATAAAAAAATGAAATGTTGATAGAATATACAGTATTATGATTGTCATTAGAAATAGTTCCATTGTTAAATGTTTCCATTTTTAAAATGAAATTACTCAAATAGCCATAAGCAAATCAGAAAAAAATGGACAATGCTTGTAACTTTAACTCCATTTTTTTTTCATTGATAAATTATCTTGGAAAATGTTAAATGACAAAAATAACACTGTATAATTTGTAACGCATATGCCTACAAGGATCTTCTATTAGTCATAATGGAAGATAATTATAAATAATTCTGTATCGAGTTTACATAATAACTTCTTTAAGAATATTTTACAATTGAAAGCAAAACATTTCCAGAAAGGTATGAAGAGCAATATAATCTGATGATTTTTTTTTTTTTATCTCAACAACCTTTACAGAATTTAATACAAATTTCTGAGTTCATACAATGACAAACAAAAATTGTATGCCTCTTTACTAGAGAAATGTAAAAATTTAGTGACAATAATTTTTTGAAAAAAGACAAAAAAAAAAAGAACCATCATTATTACAGTGTGTGGAAGCAAAATATGGAATAATTTTAAAAACTTTTTTTTAGTCTGATTAGTCCATTTTTTGAAAAAAAATAATACATCTAAATTTTCATGATTAGCTCTATTATTCAAGCACCTTTCATGAAAATTCAGCCCAATATGATTGAGCAAGAAAAGAAACAACAAAGAATTTTTGATTTGTTTAATGCCATAACCAAGCCTAAGTTTTTACAGAAAAAAAACTTTTTAAGGAAAAGGGAGAGTGGATGATTGAGCAAAAAATGAAACAGCTCTACTTTGGGGCTCCATGCTCTCCAAAATTGTAATCATCTTACATTTTGGAAAATAAAGCTTTTTAACTGCTCTTGCTACAGCAATTAAGAAGGACCCCACAACGATAATAAGAAAGCACATAAATGAATTAAAAGTCCTCAAGAAAACTTTGAGGACAGCAATTAAACAAGATTTCAGCCCAGACCTTTTCCATCTTGATTATGCTATATAGGGTGTTCTAGAAAAAACAAAACAAATGCAACTTCCCATCTACATGTTGATTCACTTAAGACTGCTATTGAGGAGGAATGGAAAAAAATGTCTGAAGAATTTATTTTGAAGGCCTGCAAATTATTTCGAAAGCACATTGATGCAATAATTAAAAATAATGGAGGCCATATTGAGTAAATTTACTGTTTTATATTTGTCTTCTTATTTTGTTGCTTATTTTTTAAAATCAAAATTAATCTTGTTTTATAATAGAGTCGTTTATTCTTATTCTAGAATAATCCTAATTTTGCTTCTGCACCCCGTACACATATATCATTAAGACTAGTATCATCATCCTGGTCGTTATTGTCACAATATTTCTGCTTTTATAACCTCAGGCCTTCTTCAAGTTCCTGTTCTATAAAATATCTTTATGACTTCTCATATTTTACTGTAAATAGTCATAAAAATAAATAGTAAATAATTTGCCTTTGGTACCATGTGTTTCAGATCAACCAATCTTTAGTATCAATGATTACTATACAAATTAGACACTTGAAGGAAATGTCCTTTAGTTATTTTGTGAATGACTAAAACAATAATAGCCATAATATATCACTGATGTACCTATGGCTAAATCTCAGTTCAAAACGGTATTATAACTCTAAAAAACTACATTTATAAGCCTAAAATAATTGTTTTTTTCTAATGTAGGTATTCCTTCTTTTGCAAATACCATGAGATATATCACTTAGATACTGTATCTACTTGAATATGCCCTTTCTTTATTTAATTGAGTTTAATGGCATGTCAACCTGTGTAGTGTTATTCTATGCCTAAAAGTTAGGTAATATCATTTATAGTAGATACATATTTACATTTTTTGTGTAGCTATTTAAGAGTTTTTTTATTTCTGCACAGTCCAATGTTTAAAATGATAGTGAATCTTAGTTACCTGAAACCAAAAAATTGTTTCCAAATTACAAGTATAACATATGGATACTGGAAATCATATAACTGTGTGTAAATTATCTGTACAAACTAATCTATATTGATATTAAGTATAGTTACTTGAAGCTACAATTGTTTATTAAGAATTATGAATCACTTAAAACCATAATATTGCTTGAAATACTTGAAACTATATAACTGTATGCAAATTATTTGTTTTAAGAATAGGTACTTGAAGCTATAATAGCATAGCCCAGTTGGCTGGAGCTGTAGAATATGCTGACTGCATCTCTGCAGAGTGGGTAAGACCACTCTCTTACAAGTGACTTGGATATGATACTAAACCATCTGATGGTTAAGGTCCAGTTCTGGAGATCTGGAGAATGCAGAGTACCCCTTCATTGCCATTACTCCCATTTCCACTCTGACCAGGAGTGGTAGTACCGGTTAAGGTCCCATCTGTGGTTCAAACAGAACTGTTTTATCATTTACTCTACTTGAAATCATTTAAATGAGTGTAAACAAATGATTGTTAAATTGAATTATTGATATTACATAACAATAGTTGGAACCATTTAACTTTGTACAAATAAACTATTAGTATTAAATAGCAATACTTGAAACCATTTAACTGTGTGCAAATAAAACTATTATTAGATACTGGAAACTACTTAACTATGTGATAACAAATGAGTCCCGGCTTCTTTAAAAATTGTTATCTATAAACTATTTGTTTATAAATCATATATATTTAAGATCTATGAATAGCAGAATTTGGCATTAAATAACCTGCAAGGGTTGATAAGCTGTAAAACACAACCAACCATCATTTAAGCTATAATTTTTTACTAAGGGTTATCATTATTAGTTGCTTGAAATTATATGACTGTGTGCAAATTATTTGTATTAAGAATAGTTACTTGAATCTATGGGTTTTTTAGCCTTGGTTAGGCAACCAGTCTAAGAGAATGAAAACTGAATTCAAACCTGTTAAACTCAGCATAAAAATTGACCTTGTGTCACATCCAGTTTGGGCAGAATGGTTGATAAATACATATATAATTATTTTAATAAAGCTTATTATTAAATAGAAATAATTTCTTCCAAAAATTGAAAACTAAAAAAATCATTTCAGCATTAAATAACTCAACAAGGGTTGACATGCCATAAAACCAAACCACCAATCAACCACAACTTCAGAGTTTAGATATTTGAACGCATATGTAAATCTATAAAATTAAATTTATAAAATGAATAAAATTTTGGTACCAAATTTTCATATAGCTTCCCAAATCACTAGTTTCTAAAAACTGCACTTTAATTGAACCGAGTATATCATACTCCCTATGCTAATCCTCTACAAACTAAGCTATATTGATAAGTTCACAATCAATCAGAAGATACTGATTGATTTAACAAACCTGGAAATTGAGTTCATAGTCCTCAATATGCAAATAATCAGATGAGATGAAGTTTCAGGGTAAATTATAGATCTGCTTAAAATGTTGTCTCACATATCCTAAGAAAATCTTTAAGTTTGTTTTATTTGTGAGAGGCAATTTTAAAACAGCTCAAATACCAATTCTAGATAAATAACTTTGAATGTGACTAGCAAGGTTAATTGATTCTACCAAGCATAAAAACTACAGGTTTCTTATCATTGCTTGTGTGCTAATGTTATTTAGGTTGATTCACTTTTAACATCACAATATCAAAATTTTATTTATTTATCTATTTATCTACTTTTAACATGGAATTATTCAGGGAGTTTTGTGAAAATATTTCAAATATATTTTCATGAAAAAAAAAAGAAATCTATTTAATAATGTTTTTGCTTTGTGCTATCAAAGAAAGAAACCAGAACAAGAATTTCTTTCCTTATAAAGGTGCATATTATACCTGAAGAAGTATAGATGTACTGACAAAAGATTAATTTTTTTCTTCTTTTGTTACCTGGTTGAAACAGGTATTGATAAAAACTGATAGAGGAATCATAATACCTATTTTCTCAAGCAATGAGTGTTCAATCGTGAAATGTAAAACTGATTAGAAATAAAATAATACAAAATCTGAATAAACACATTCTTTTTTTTTTCTTTGTTTTTTGTTTTTTTACTGACACATTCCTGATGTTTGAGCTATTTTATACCCAATCTTTTTTTTTTAAGGAAAAAATTATAAATATTTTTGCATATGTCAGGTTAGGATTTTTGGTTTAATGGTATATCAACTCTTGATGATTATTGAATGCAAAATCCTGTTTTAAGCATACATATGATTTGTAAGTGAATCATCATCATCATCATCATCATCATCATATCGTGCTGGTAGCACGGATATCCCTGACCCTCTCTCGCCACTCCTCCCTATCGTTCATCGCCCTAGGTAGGTCTTCAGGACAACATCCTGTATCCTCACATAGCTGCTGAATGTACATTCGAGCTGGTCGTCCTGCTTTTGCGTGGCCATGTGTGGGGATCCATAAGAGTACATCTCTTATGAGTTCATCTCTGCTTCTCCAGCAGTGTCCTGCATGTCTGGTTCGTCTAACTTGAATAGTTTTCGTGATGGGGGAAGGTGGCCGTACAGTTGGTGTCTTGTGGGGTGTTGCTGCCAGGACTTGTTCAGGATTGCACGCAGCATTCTTGTGTAATTGCCATCTAGTTTCTTCTCCAGCCGTTTTGTTAGCGTCCATGTAGTGCATCCATATAGCAGTATCGATGTGACCACTGCCTGGAAGAAACTGCGTTTCATTTTATCGGTTAGGTCTGATTTCCATATAATCGATAGCCTATTGATAGCTGTCCATGCTTTCGTTAACCTCGTTTCGATGTCCTTTTCGGTTGATTCAACGCTGCTTCCTAGGTACGTGAATTTGTCTACTAGTTTAAGTGGGGTTCCTTCTAGAGTGGAGATGTCCCCCGTTTGATTATAGCACATATATTCCGTTTTGTGTGCATTAACATAGAGGCCTATGCTTGCTGCTGCTCATTCCAAACTATGCAGAAGAGTTTCAGCTTGGTCAGGTGTATTTGCCAGTATCGCTATGTCATCGGCGTAGTCGGCGTCGGTAATTGTTGTTGCGGGGTATCTTCTGCTTCTTTTCTTCGTCAGTTCGAAGCCATTCTCTTTGATTTTGTCAATCGATGTTCTAAGTACGTAGTCTAGACAAATGATAAAGAGGTACGGGGCCAGTGTGTTCCCTTGTAGTACTCCTGCTACAATGTCAAAGTATTCTGTGTCTCCATCCGGTGATCGTACTTTTACTTTAGTGTTTCTATAGAGAATCGTTATTGCCGCTACGGTTTCTTTAGGTATGCCGTACGCTAGTTGGATTTGTTCCATCTTTCCTCTGTGAATGGAGTCGAAAGCCTTGGTAAAGTCGACAAATAGTAATGTCGCTTGTAGGTTCTTTGCCCGTACACCTTCAAGGATTCTGCGGATGGTTAATATTTGTGAGGTCGTGGATCTATTTCTTCGGAAGCCATTTTGGTTTTTTCTAAGTATGTTGTCGATTTTGGGTTCTATTCGGTTTCGTAGTAGGGCATTGTAGATTTTGGCAGCTATGGATGTAAGTGTTATGCCTCGGTAGCTTTTGGCTAATCCGAGGTCCCCCTTTTTAGGGAAGGGGAGTATGCATCCCTTCATCCATCTATCTATCGGATTTTGATTGTATACTGCGTTGCAGTGTCGGAGCAGTATGTCGTCGAATTGTCTGGTCTTCCATACTTCCGGGGGAATTTCATCCAGCCCTGCAGCTTTCCTATTTTTAATTTTTCTGAGAACCGAGTCGAGTTCTTCTTGTGTGTACGGTCCTAGTTTAATGCCTAATTGTTTGCTAATTATTCTGGTGATTGGTTCATGCGTTATTTTTGGTGGGTTTCCAAGTAAGTTTTTGAAGTGCTGTTTCCACAGTTTTATTCTTTCTTGTTGGTTTGCTGCTTTAAGTTTTGCTTTGGCTGTGTTCTTTCTTCTGCTCACTTCGTTTATTGTTTGCCAGGCTATTCTAGATTGTCTATCTTCCACCGAGTCTCTAATCTTATCTATCTGATTTTGAATGTATTCTGTCTGTTCCTTTATATATATGCCTGCTAATTGATATTGTGCCGTTTTTAGTTTTAAGGCATTTGTGTTTGTTGGGTTTTTTCGATAGTTTTTGGAGGCTGTTTTCTCTAGTGCCCGTTTTTCTCTCACCGCTAAAGTTTCCCATGGGACTCTATATTTAGTTTTAATTTTTGTTGAAATGTATTTTGCTGCTGCCTCGAGGTGTGCATTGACGAAATTTTCATATTCGTCGTTTGGTGTACTTTTTTCCGTCTTTTCTTGTAGTGTTTCGAATCTGTTTCTTAATTCTAATACGTATTTATCTCTTATATCTTTGTTGTTTAATAGGGCCCAGTCATAGTGTTTGGTGGTCGCTGTTCATTTGGCATTTTTTCGTAGGCTTAACCGTATTTTCGCCGTGACTATTCAGTGATCGGTGGACACACCCTCAAAAGAGGAGTATGCCACGCAATTCAATGCACTATTCTTCCATTTCTTGTTTATAAGGACGTAGTCTATCTGAGCTTTAGTATTGTTTGCGTACGTGTATGTCCATAGTTTGCCCTCTCTTTTTTGGTAGTTTGTATTGAGGCATGCTAATCTATTTTCTATCATGAAATCTGTTAGATGTTGCCCATTCCTATTTGACGTGTTGTGGAGGCTGTATTTGTTGTTTCCGTTTTTCCCGATTTGGGCATTCATGTCTCCGCCAATGACTAACATGTTGTGTTTCGGGATGCTACGCACTAATGAGGATAACTCATCGTAGAAGGTGACTAGTTCATTTTCTTCACTAACATTGGTGGGGCTGTAGCATGAGATGATTGTTGCTCTGGGGTTTCCGTTAAATGTAGCTGCCATCATTTTAGGTTGTATTTTCTCAACGCTATTAAGCGTTTTTAGTGCTCTAGGTCCTATAAGTAATCCTACCCCTCCTACTGCGGTGTTCACAGAGTTTTTCCATGCGGATACAGTGGCGAGCGACCAGCCATTGCCAGTTTCGTGATATTTGATATCTTCTGTGTGCGTGTATCTGTGTTCTTGTATGCATATTATGTCTATCTTATGTTCTTCGGCCGATGCGATTAGCTCTGGGAGTTGTCCTATTCTATTTAAGGTTCTTACGTTAAATGTGGCTATTTGTAGTGTTTGCTTGCATTTTAGTAGTTTTGATTGTTTGAGCTCTGTAGCTGATTTTTCGAACACCGAGGCCAGGGCTCCAACCTCAGCAGGACGCGCCCCTTTTTTACCCGCGCGAAGAGCGATGCGGTTTGTGTAAGTGGTTTGAGTGTGGGTCATGGTTATCTCTCGATGGCTGTTTTATTCTCTTCTATAGAAGCCACTCTTATAGAGGAGCAGCAGTAGTTCCCCGATCGAACTAGTGATCCTGAGCGTAAAGTCGTCAAACTCACGTCCAGGACCCGTTTGGGTATTGAGTTTGGTCGTACATGGGTTTATTCAAATACCTTTACGTACATCATGCTGCTTCCCATGTGTACGCAAAAAAAAAAAAAAAAAAAAAAAGGGGGGGAGGGTAATTTTGGTTTAAGTTTTAAGTTTTAACTTAGTTAAAGTCCAACATTAAGGTACTTTCGTATGACTTTCACTGGTATTGACTTGTGCTTTTTTTTTGCTGTATTGGGACTTTTCCTAGGTTTTTCATTTTTTTTTTTTTTTACTACAGTTGGGAACCTAGCAGGCTTCAGGTATTATAGAGCTTAACCAATTTTTTTTTTCTTCTTCTTCTTGGGGGGGGGCTGTGGTAGCATTAGGTGTTTTAGGCTTTTTCTTTTTCTTCTAAACTACTGTTAGGGCTTTCTTTACGAATTTTTAAATTATTCGATAGAAGATATTCAAAAACATTCTGCCTTGTTCGCTGACATGTGGAAAGGCTAACATCAATTTGGCTTTATAGTAGAGTAAGCGTGTCTTTACATTTGAAACGCAAGGTAACTTTATCTTTAAACAAGTTAGAGCTCATTTGTTTGCACACAGTTAATAATATTAATCAATTGTTTGCACACAGTGAAATAGTTTCAAGTATAAGATTTCACAAGAAGTTAACGCTTGGATAACACCCCGTTTCTTATAATGTATTAGGTTATCCAAAAGAGAGTAACCTAATGCATGATATTTGGTAGGAAACATAATAAGTCAATCAATATAAGGCATTTAATTGTACACATATGTACAATATGAGAGGGAACTCCGTTCCTTTCTAGGCTATACAAGAGTCACAAACATTCAAGGAACAAACCGTAAGGTCCATACACCAAAAAGGTAGAAACCATTTACTCTTCTCAGGTCTGGAGTATAAAAGAAGGATGCCCTATGTGCTCAACGCTGAGGAGCGAACCACTCCGTCTGCTCTTCTCACAAATATTGCTATCTATCACTAATAATTCTATTTGATATTAAACATTTGTTTGCACACAAATGGTTTCAAGCATTGCTATTCAACAGTAGTAATTTTATCAATCAAATATTCCTATCTAATATGAATAACTGTAATGAAAAGAATGACTTACCATGGAATCCAAAACGGGCGAGAACATGTTTCACATGAGAATGTAGAGACGCTCTCATGCAAATTTTGGCCAGTCTGGACAGAGATAAAAACAGCAGCATCGGCATAGCTGGCAGTTCTCTTGTTGCAACAAAAAGAGAGTGAGGAGTGACTTACGGTCGGACTTGCGTTTTTAGGAAGCTTACCAATCAAGCTTGCAAGTGAGGAGAGACTTACGGTCAGGCTTGTTTTGTTTTTTATTGGATGACCAATTGGACTTGCCAGTAAAAGAGACAGACTGACTCTACTGGTGCGTCTGAGATTTCCACTTGGGACAAGAAGGAAGCAAGCCTTAAAAAATCTTTTTTTTTTTGCATCAATAACTTGCACACAGCTGTCTGGTATTAAATAACTAAGATTGATAATCCTAAGTAAAAAAATTGACTCGTAGATGGAATTCTAACAGATATTACCACTTTGAGTTAGTGGACCTAAGAGTAATGATAATGAAGGGACACTACACATTCCCCAATGCTCAAGGAGTGTAGCCTCACCATCAGATGCAGTTTAATTTCTTACCCAGGACACAGCATGAACACAAAAGATGCTGTTACAATTGTGCATTAGATAACATCCTATCAAATGAAGTCCATTTGTTGATACGTCTGCTGTTAAAAGCAATAAAAAATTCCATTCAAACAGTGACAAATGGCAGATATAATCTTTCACTAAATGCAAGTGGGAATGGTATTGGGCAGAGAATGTTAGATTTAGAGGTGCTTGTGGTGCAATGGTTATTGTCATAGGAAATGGATACTGCAATCCATGTTCAAAACCTGAACGAGACTGTTTGCATTTCACACAGCGCTAATAAACTTGGGAAAGGTATGGATCCAACTCTTCTTCCTCTAGCTATGGATAAATAGCAAGGCAGAATGGGTTCTTTAACCTTGGTATTGCAACCAGTCGAAGAGAAGGAAAACTCAATTCAAACCTGCTCAACTCAGCTTAAAAATTGACCTTGTGTCACATCCTGTTTGGGTGGAATGGTTGATAAATACATATATAATTGTTTAATAAGGCAGAGTAGTTAAGACTCACTTCACCAACGAGTATCCTGGATACGACACTAAACCAATCAGATGAGGAGAGTCCAGTCCTAGAGCATCAGGAAATGTGAAATTTTCCTTTCTTGGCATTGCTCCCAGGTCCACTTTGATCCAGAGTGGTAGTACCTCTTGGTGTCCCATCTCTGGATCAAATAAAATCGATACTGCTATATAGATGTGCTAAATGGACACTAACTAAACGTATGGGGAAAAAGCTTGACGGCAATTACACAAGAATGCTGTGAGCAATATTGAACAAGTCCTAGAAGCAATGCCCCACAAAGCAGCAGTTGTACGGCCACCTGCCACCCATCATGAAAACTATCCAAGTTAGACGAACTAGACATTTGGGTGACACTGTTGGAGAAGTAAGGACAAACTCATAAGCAACATACTCCTGTGGACCCCTTCAAATGGACAAACAAAAGCAGGACGACCGGCTAGAACCTATATACAACTGCTCTGTACCGATACAGGATGTAGCCTTGAAGACCTGCTGGGAGACATAGATGACAGAGATGGGTCGTGAGAGAGGGTCAGAGAGATCCATGCTGGCAGTGCAACATGATGATGATGATAAATTTTCAAGGCTTAAAAACAAAAGAAAAAATAGGTTTTGTTCACACAGTATCTAAATCCCAGTGGATTCCACAAGTCAACATGAAATGGAGTTCTATGAAAAATTCTGAGAACTGTTCCATGTCAAGAAAAAAAAATCGGTTTGATACCGTTTTTGTTCTGGGCTAAAAGGTAGATACCAGAACAAAAGTCTCTTTCCTTATGGAGGTGCAGGATATACCTGAATAATACTAGATAATTTACCAGTCAAACTATATGAAAAGCAAAAAACAATGTTATATGACTGAAAGAGATCTCTTTCTAATTTATTGTACACACAAAATAATGTTTGCAACTAGCGCCCACGAGAGCATTTACCCGATGTTATCGGTGCTGAGACTTTCTTCAAAATGGAGAAAAGAGGTTTCTGCACATAGGATCAGTGCATAGGGAAATGTCGATGAAATTTGTCAAAAAATAAAAATAATTAAAAGTAATTTTTCAGCCAATCCGTGACCTTCGCCATAAAACACAAAGAAAACTTAATCTGATCTGATCAGAAGAGAAAAACAATATAAAAGACAAATTTCTCGACAGCAGGCACAGATCAAAAGAAGGCAGACAATGGTCTGCCACCCAACTGAGAGAAAGAGAGAGAAACAGAGACAGAGGTGAAACTCGAAACCACACATCACCCACATTGACCTTCCTCTTCTCCGCTTTGAAGGAAGCAACTAACTCATAAATCACCGAACATCCCTCTCCTCTCTGCACCCATAACATCTGACTGACTGCATGTGTGTAAGTCTAACAATCCTACCACTATTAATCATTGGACATTTTTTCTACTTTTTAATTCCATATCAACATGTTTTTATAAACCCAGCTATATGGACTTCTTACTCATTTGTTTCCAATAAAATATTTACGTGCCTTCGTGTTCTTTGTTTTTGCAACTGTGTTTTTTTTTGTACTTTCTTTGTAACCTTACAATGATATAACAAGAAAGAGTTCAACTGTTCTAAGAATTAATATTTTCTGTGTAGCAGAGGGCTATGGTATTGAATACTTGAAGGTTATCTTAATATGTTTGTTGTATCTGAGTATGATAATTCATCGCTAACATTATTTGAGAAGGGGATAAAAACTTGGACACTCATAGTAGAGGAAAGGTAATATGGTTTAATATTTCCTTGTTCCAAACAATGTAATAACAATTCATAACAATTAAAAAAAACTTAGCCGAGCAAACTTAACTATAGGAATGCAAAATTGACATGAAATACTAAAAAAAAAAAAAATTAAAAAAGGTTATATAGAAAAGTCCTAATGTGGTTAAAAGAGTTTTAGTTTAAGTTAAAAGTCCTTAATATACGATGTATGAGAGAAGAGAAATGTTGAATGCAAACTTGTGTTTAAGACAGACATGCTATGATGCGCTATGAGGTCATTGGGGCTACAAACCTCCCTTGTCCATGTGAATAAGAACAAATGTGTCCGCTCTGCTAGAAGCATGAGCGAAAAAGGATTTAACTTAGCTGCGTCCTTTATGGTGAATTAACCTGCAAAATATGGTGGTTAAGGAGATAACAGATAAAAGTTAGTAACAGGAAGAACTAGAAACACAACTTGGAAGTTTCAAAGAATATTATATTACAGTTGCAAACAAATTATTCTGTTTGCAGATATATAATACAATTATAAAACATAAAAGTCCACTTAACCAAAACTTTTGGTGCAGTTGTATATGTTCAAGTTTTGCGTACTTTCATAAGGTTCTCTACGTTTTCACTGTTGGTAGTTGAGCAGAGACAATTTTAATGTCCCCTTCATTTGAGATATTGTTTGAAAGAGAGCTCAGCATAGTTTTGATATCTGGCACCAACATATGGTTGGTTGGTTGGTTTATTTAAGAGGTGTATCGACCAATTAAATGTGTTATACATGGCCATTAGATAGTGGAATCGACCAAGAGAGACAACCCACCTACCTTAGATATATTTTTTACCTTCTTTTTGGTGGTCTCGGTTGTGTAAGCATATCCATAAGCAACCCGGAAAATCCCATTGTTAAATCTCCAATCCCCAGTTTGGATGTTCCAGTGCAAAAGGCCTCTAATTTGCAAAATGTTCCTTCTTTTTCTTTCACTGGGAAGCTTAAATAAACAATCAGATTGATTGTACTGACATCTCTTCAGTTTAAAATACAGCAGATTCCTTAAACATACACACACACACACATATAAATACACCTATCAAAACGACTTCGCATTTTTTTAAACAATAATATCTGAAATCTTTCTTCTCAACTACAAGCAAATGTGCTTAAAATAGTACTTCTAAAATCTACAATACCCTATTATGTAACACAGCACTCTAGGAAAACTGGTCACTGGAATTTTGTAGATGTCATTCATTTAGTCAAGTAATGCAGAAGAAGTATCTATCTTCTAGATTATATATGAGAAATGTGCTCAATTCAATAAATATACTAGGTTTTAGATTTTAAATTACAACACCAAACACACAAAATGTTAAAATTATCCAAATACTTGTCGCTATATAAAGTACAATTCTACCGAAATTACCTAGTAGACTATCTCTCTGCCTAGCCCAAGAAATCTAGCAGTAATTGTCAGGATAGGCGAAGGCAGAGAGAAACGTATTAATATAAAGGAGATAAAAAGGGAAAGGGAATGCTAACTTTTGCTACCTGAAAAAGAAGAGCGTCTATATTTCTTAAAAACAAAAACAACTAGTTCCCACAAAGAAATTTATTTCAAGAGAAATAAACTTTACAAAATCTGGCTTTGCATATTTTTCCCAATGCTTGTCGAAAACATTGAATTTAAAGTAACAAAAATAACATACATTCAAGTTACAACAATATTGTAACCAAAACAGAGAAGGTTTAAAAAAATATAACTACTTACTGTCAGTTTAACTTTTATTAATGATAAAATACTTTTCTTTGGTATTTTATGTTAAAGTTCTTTTTAAAGTTCTTCTAGTTTCCTGTGTAGACTAGTTGAAAACAAAGTTTACAATTTCTTAAAGGGAACTTCGAGCAGACCCCAGCTTCCTCCTTTCATAGATGAATATCTTTCTGTTTCAACTCGATTTTCTTCTGTTGAGTTAACAGAGGCATTTACCAAATCTACTGACCATGCCAACGCTTCCCTTGTTGGCAAAAGAGTCCAATAATTTCGCCTCCAGACCTTAGACTCAACTTGCTTTTGAGGGGGACAGCATATCAAAACCCCAATTAGCCTGCTGTAAGCTTATTGTTTTAATAAGTAACAAAAAAACCTGTAAGGAAAAGAGGCTTAGCCCAAGCGACTAATAGACCTATTTACTCAAGCCACCTTGATTTAGAAAAAACTGCCTAAAGTTGAAGCAGAATAAATAAGACCTCACAAAGCAAAAAGAGTGAGTCAGGCAGAGCCTTCTGCTCAAGTCAAAAAGAAGAGAGAGATCCCTTGGTCTCACTTAAATAACAGTTGGGGGTCGGGGATAACAGCACAACTTCAAAACAGCCAATCATATTCGGGCAGATATTAACTGCTGAATTTACAAATTCCAACACATAATAATATACCAAGTTTCCCTTAAATTTTTTAGTTGTTGAAATTATTCATTCCCATAGATACCTATGTTAACTGTCCACACTTCTGCTTGAATATTGCCTTGTCAGTGAAGGCTTAGAATATGCAGACTGTATCTCCTGCAAAGAGGTAAAACCCAAAGTAAAGAGAGTGTTCCGAGTATGACACTAAAACTCCAGTTCTAGAGATCTGGAGAGTGTGGCAAACCATTTCATTGCCATTACTCCCAGGTCCACTCTGACCTGGAATGGCAGTACCTGTTAGGGTTTTATCTATTGTCAAATATATATTTTTTTAATTATTTGTATTGGATAGGACTGTGTGCAAAAAAGATTACTGAAGAAACAACACAAAAAATGTAAATATAAATATATAATGAATGCGATTTCCTTCCCTCTAGATAAAGAATAACCCAAGATCTGTTAACATGCCATTAAAATCAGTCAATCAATCAATCATAACTTGTTCTCATATCATAGTTGAGCTATTCTCAGAAAGTGAGACTGTCTTTTGCTAAATTTGTTACCACACACCACATCTCAATTTCTATCTTCCATCATTCAAAGGTCTTCTTTCTTCTGTTAAAGAGAGTAGGGAGGGGTAGCTTTATTGCCACAATGCACAAAACTTATTGAATGCCAATAATATTTTCCTGCTCTGCTACCATCTATTCAGTTTCAAAAGTTCACTCCCTTGATCGAATGTTTCAGTGCAAATGGCCTTTTCTCCACAAAATACCCTTCCCCTCATTCCTTCTCTGAGAACAAATGGGTGGGACATCAAGGTTAATCATGACTGGTTATCATGCCAGTACTACACTTATGCAAGTCTCTAATGCACTGCCATCAAACTTTCACAACAAACTACCAATTATAAAGGGGGCATAACTTGGTTGTTCCCTCTTAACTAAGCAGTATCATCATTTAGCATACATTTCTCCAAACAGTCAATTACCAATGCAGTTTAACTCAACAGTATATTCTTTATTAAATGTGATTAAAAAGAAATAATTATTATACCATGTATTTAAAGGTAGTAATTGAATAGAAAGATATTTCAGGTTTTAAAATAATATGGCAGACTCACACAATGTTATGAAAGCCTCAAAAGAAACGAGAATTACAAAAATCATAATACACCAATGAACTCTGACTAGTGTCCCCACCTTGGTTGTTATTATAGTCAGAATGTTTCAGCCACTATAGCCTCTGGTTGTTATAGCCTTGGTTGTTATAGTCATGTTTCAGCCTTTGTAGCCTTTGGTCGTTATAGTTATGATGTTTCAGCCTCTATAGCCTCTGGTTGTTATAGTGTTTCAGTTACTATAGCCTTAGTTATTAATATAGTCATAATGTTTCAGTTACTATAGGCTCTGGTTTTCTTCAGCTATGTTATAGTCAATAAGACCCATTATTTACTCTCTAAGAGTGTTCTCATTCTACTGTCCATACTCAGAAGACATCTTATGCATCAGTTAAATCTTCCTATTTAAAATTGATATAAAGTTCTATTATTTTATTTATAAATGTCCATAATATATTTCTAATTTCATTGTTCATTGTCACTTGTGGAAAATGCCTCACACCTCTTTTGTCATCAGAGAAGCTTATATAACACCTATGATTGGCCAAACATAGTAGCACATATACAAATCACTAATTGTCAAAATTGTAAAGTTTGGTAGATGTAAAATCAGCACTCAGTCATGTAACAAGTTGAGTTGCGTTTTTGTTGTATTGTGGTAAGGAAGAGATACACAGTGAAATAAAGTGTTAATTATTTATTACCTGAAGCAGTACAGTCCAACAAATATTATAAGTCTTGCACTGTGGGTGTTATGTCTGAAGTTAGTCTTACTACTGACTAAGATCTTGCAGAACTCTCATGCTTAAGAAACACGTCTTTTATACCTCTGCAATACCGAAAGTCACATGGTACGAGTCACTATACAACAGTTTTGAAGTAAACTTGCCAGAACTTAGTGGAAGAAGAGATTTTACAGTCATTGGGGCATCCCATTGTGTGCATGAAGATAAATCCATTTCCTGGACAGTGATTGGTTGCCAGTTCAAAAAATGGACATATTGGTGTATATATGTACCAGCTTGTTTTCTTAGTATTGTCACAGGGTCTGTATTGAGTTACAGCCTGTTTTATTTTTTTCTGCTAACTGAATGCTAGTTGGGACTACTGGGTTGGTAAGTGTTATTATTGTTATCATTCTGCACATTAGAGCAGTGACTTCTATACTAATGCAGTACTTCTATACTAATGAAAGGTAAATGACCATTTACCTTTCACACACTCCAAACAGTCTATTATGAAAGGGACCTAACTTGGTTGCTTACTCATAATACTTACCAGCATTATCTTGCAGACATTATTCCAAACAGCCAAAGAGGGTTTATCTCAACAAGTATGGCCAGAATCAGTCACTGAAAACTCCATGACTAGAATATTGACCTGCTTATGAAAGTTGTTAAAACAGCAACATTTTCTGCTGTGTTAGGTATATTGATCACATTTATAAATTCTGTCTCATGATGTTTTTTTCTTTTATTTTTTACTCAAAGTAGAAACATGTTATGTATTCCTATTGTCATATGCATCCTTTATTTAAAACATTACAAGAAAATGTCTTCTGGTTAAAAGAACTTTTCCTCTCTCTATATAAATGAATAAATAATAACTTACCTCGCCAACCTGTCAAAAGTCATGAATCTATTAATGCTGATGCCCTCAGCCCAATGAAATATATATAAGTAAAAGATAAGTTGAATCACTTTAACATCTTTCTGCCTAGAATGGGCATTTAAACATCATTCCTCTAAGTTTGGGCAATTTAATATCTTCTCCCCAAAGCTGTCTAAAAGGGATAAATGCTTTATTCTATTGACAAAGTCAAGATATTCATCAATATGAATGCATAAATTTTTAAATGCACTGACATTTCCCAGCACACCCTACTGGACTTGTTGCACATCTGGTCTAATTCAGTATTTCATCACAATCATTACACTTGCATTAATACTTTATAAGATTCTTTTATTGTATACAGTGAAGGAATACCTGGCATTGGAACCAACAAGCAAACTAACAGTAATGTTTCACTAAGATGACAAATAACTCTATATAGATATAGATAATTATATTTGAGGTTTCAAAACTTTGGAATGAATTTAAGAAATTTGGAATGTCTTAACATTGAAATATAAATAATAATAACCATGACAACCTCTACTCTCTAACTTATATATAAAACACTGATTCACTAATTAAACGGCCAACTTTTTCTTGTTATATAAAAATTTCCATAGGCTTTTGTATTTTGCATTTTTAAACATCCCTTGTTGACTTAACATCGCTAATATCGCCCCTCATAGGTCTGATGATGGTTCACAAGAACCAAAATGCTATAGTGTCAACTTTGCTTCTTAATAAATCTCTCCTTCTACTTGGATTACCTTGTCATCAATTTTTCTTCACATATATATATATATATATATACACACACTGCACTGACAGTGAGACTTAAAATATGCTGACTGCATTTTCTGATGATGGGTAGGACTCTTCTAAAAAGAGGTTTCCTAGAAATAACACTAAATTGCATCTGTTGGTGAGGTTCCAACTCTGGAGTCTAGGAAGTGTAGAGTACCCCTTTGTTGCCAGAGTGGTAGTACCTGTAAGGCTCCTATATACGGGTCAAATAGATCTTTTTTGCAAATTAGTATTGGATATGATAATGTGAAATCATATAACTAGGCAAGTTATTTGTATAAAATAGGTGTAGTTGATACCATTCAACTGTGTTTGGCTTGATTTGGTTTAGTTTCTTTTTTTAATGGCATGTCAAACTTCATGGGTTATTTAATGCTAAAGCCATCCTTGTAAAAGAAGAGTAGAGGAAATATTTAACCCACAACTAGAATTAAACTATGTGCAAAAATATAATTATAATAGACAAATAAAAAAATTATTAAATAATGACTTCAATGGAACATTGAAAGTATAAATAGTTATGATTATGATTATAATTAAACATTTACAAATGAATCAAATTTTGGCATTAAGTAACCCAGAAGGGGTTGATATGCCATAAAACAAAACCAAATATAAATAGTTATGATTATAATTAAACATTTACAAATGAATCAAATTTTGGTATCAGAAACCTATATGAAAATGATATGCTGTTAAACCTATATGAAGTTGATATGCTGTTAAATAAACCAAACACACACCTAAGTTGACAACCGTAGTCAAGGGCAACCCAAAAGCTCCCTTTTCATTAGCTACAATGCCAAGGTGTACGAGAGGGTGCTACTTCTTCCCTAGATTGCTCCACTTTACCCTTGATCTGTATATTATAATGCTGAGTATTAAGCAAGGAAGCATCAAGTACCATTTTTTTTTAATCTTTGGTATGACTCGACCTGGGATTGAACCCCGGTCTCCCAGACCATTGGCAAACACTCTACCTACTAGGCTAATTATACTAAGCAGATATAAGTAAGTAAAGTTGGTGACTGTAGCCGAGGGCGACCCGAAGGCTCTTTTTCAATAGCTACTACACCAAGGTGTAGGGGAGGGCGCTACTCCTTTCCCTGGATTGATCCACTTTACCCTTGATACGTACCTTATATTGCTGAGTGTTAAGCAAGGAGGTATCAAGTACCATATTTTAAGTCTTTGGTATGACTCGACCTGGGATTGAACCCTGGTCTCCTGGACCATTGGCGAACACTCTACCCCCTGGGCCAATGAGCAGATATATCATGTTTATCATATACGAGGATCATTAAATAAGTTTCCAGACTTTTTTATATGGGCACTTTTATTGATAGGACACACATGAAACTCAAGTCTACTTCGAAATAATCTCCTCCAGCGGCTGCAATGCACTTGTTGTACCATTCCAACAACTTCTGGAAGGCCCCATGAAATTCCTCTTGTATAAGTGTGTCAATGACCTTCGTCACAGCCTCTTTCATCTCCTCAATTGTCTCGTAATGACAGCCTCTGAGCTTAGGGAATAAGCAAAAATCACAGGGAGCAAGGTCTGAACTATAGGGACAGTGAGGAACTGTCTTGATGCTCATCTTAGTCAAATAGTCTGTGACAAGGATGGAGTTGTGGACTGGTGCATTGTCCTGCTGGAAATGCCACTGACCCAATTTCAAGAATGCTGGCCTCTTCTGATGGAATCTCTTCCTGAACTCCCTTAAAACCTCAACATAGTAACCCTAAGCCTAACCCTTTGGCCAATCAACTCTGGTGTATTGACTTGCTTACTCCTCCCACACCTCTCATCATCCCTCACAGACTCCCTGCCTTCCTTGAATCTCTTATGGCACTCAAAAACTGATGCTCGATTCATGCAAGATGCTACAAAAGCAGTCTAAAGCATTCCATACGTTTCTGTGGCATTTTTTCCAAGTTTAAAACAGAATTTTATTGCATATCGTTCTTCTAAAGTGTCCTCATGTCCTGATTGCATTTTTGAAATTCACCAGCCATGACAATCAGGCTTTAGTAGGGTGTATTCCAGTTGCTGCTGTAGCTGTTCATTTGAACCTGAAATCCTAAAAATTGGTCAGTTATCTCATAAGATGTATAGCAATAACATACTGAATTTTCAAGAGTCTTTGACAATTTTAAATGCCTGTACAAAAAAGTCTGGAAACTTATTGAATGCATCACGTATACAACACATGTCTGTTATATATATATATATATATATATATATATATTATATATATATATATATATATCATAAAATCATATACATAGGCAGCAAAAAAATTTTAAAAAACAACAGCTATAATCAATTTCATCTAATGATTGTGTCTTCTATTCTAAAGAAGTAAGAATGTGAGATCTTAACTACTTTTATCTTTTTATTGCTCTGCTGGTGACCATTTGAGCTCTTTTTGGTTTATCAAATGCTTTTTAAACAATTGGTTTTTCTCATCAGTTTATTATATGATCAAGTTGTGCTGATAGCACAGAGTTTCCCTGACTCTCTTTCACCATCCATCTCTATCAGCAATCGCTCATGACAGCGACTCTAGACTGCATCCTGTGTGTGCACAGAGCTGGTGTATGTAAGAGTCTTTGTTTGTCAGCTAACACTGGTGTGTCCATGTGAAAGTGATCATAGCAAAACATCCTTCTTACTTGGATGGTTTGTGAGATGGGAGGTAAGCGGCGATACAGTTGCTGTTTTAAAGGGTTCTGCTTCTAGGATTTATTCAAAAAAGCAGATAGCATTCTTTTGAGGTTCCTTTCTAGCTTTTTTTCCCCCATATGTTTCATTAATGCCCATGTGGTGCATCCATACTGTAGTACTGACACAGACATAGCTTGGAAGAAATCCCATATTTCTTTTATCAGAAAGAGATCAAATTTCTAGACGATTGACAGTCCATGCCTCCCCTATGCATATGTTAAAATTGCTTTCAGTAGATGAGATATTGCGACTGAGGTATGTGAACTGGTCTACAGTAACAGTTTCTTTAGGAAGATCATACATTAGTATGTTCTCTATCTCTTCTCTGTGTATAGAATCAAACGCCTAGGAGCAACCTATAAACAATAGTGTTGCCTGAGATTTTTTGTATGTGCTCCTTTGATGATTCAATGGATAGTCAGAATTTGTCAAGTTGTGGATCGCTTTCCCCAAAAGCCTTTCTGATTTTTCCAAAGAATTTCTTTAACTTCAGGTCAAATACAGTTGAGAAGTAGGGCATTATAAATCTTATCAGCACTTGGGGAAGAGGAGGATGCAACTTTTTGTCCAGTTCTCTGATGTGTTTGGTTTATAAACAATTGCATAACTGAAGAAATATGTTGTCAAATTTCCTTGTCATCCATACTTCAGAAGGGGTTTCATTGAAGCCTGCAGCTTTTCTACTTTTAATTTTTTTTCAGTATTGTGTAAACTGTCCAAGTTTGATGTCTCATTAACAAGTAAGAAATTTTTGGGTTAGGTTTATTAGTGATTTCAGGAGGGTTTCAAAGCAGATTTTCAAAATGTTCTTTCCACTTCTGACGTCTTTCTTCCAGGCTGGCAGCTTTTAATTTTGCTCTCAAGATGCCTTTCCTTCCATTTATTTCATTTACTGTCAGCCATGCTCATCGTAATTGTCTCTCTTCTACTAAATATATACTGAACTGCATTTTTATGGTTTGGAGTATGTTTGTGAGTGAGATTGTTATTTATTTTACAGATGTCAACACTTGAGCTTTAGTAAAATTAACAAAGTTTTAAATGCTGATTTTCAAATCAAAGAGGCCATTATCAATTTGGAAGATTAGAGCAAAGCATCAATGCTTCCTCCATTTACCCAGCCATACCAATTTTGTTCTTTTGCTCACTTAGTGTCTCTAGTTTTTCTATGTCAAAGAAATATTTCTTATGTTAATATCTAATTAATAAGCTAATAACTTAAAATTAAATTGACAGCCAGTAGTGATGTTAAACCAACTTTCTTTTTCTTTTTCATTTCATGCTTTCTCCTTTCTATATTTACTAATACATGTGTGTGTGTGTGTGTATACATATATATATATATATGTATATACACACATACACACACCCACATATATACACACAAGTATATATGCATGTACATAAGCATATACATACACTGTTTATACAAGATTAGTTAAAGACTATGTAACTATCCTTTTTTATGAAATTTACGTTTTTTTCAATAGCTTCCTTGCTAGTTACTTTGTATCAGGGTCCAGTCGATAAAGGAGTTGCCCTAGGTTCTGCTTCCAATGATTTTGACCGTTGGAATTCATTCGTTAGCTGTGAGTCAATACTCGTTTGGGTAAAAAGCAATGCTACAACTTGAAGTGAGATTATATGGACATTGGGGCATGCTATTGCTCTCAAGTGGCCAAGTCCATTCTCTGGACAATGATTGATTGCTGGTCCAGTGAATGGGTATATTAGTGTGTATATACACTGGCTTGCTTAATATGTTACAGATTTGGTATTGGGTTACCAGCCATTTTAATTTTTGTCTGCCAGCTGGAGCTGTTGAACCAGTAAGTGTTGTTCTTGTTGTTTATTCTGCACGTTAGAGTAGTAACTTCTACATTGACCATATCAGGAGGATTTTTTGCATATGTATTGTTTGTTTTTATTTGGGTGTAATATTATTTTTGTTAGAAGAGTTTTTTAGTGGTGGAGGTGCTTTGGTTAGCATGTTAGTTACTAATGATGTCAAATGTGTCAGTGTTGATTGCAAGTTTATTTTCAATACTGATAACTTTTCTGTAAATGTAGACAGTCTATGTTGTTTTTCGATGTTGTGCAGATATTATTTTAAATGTTTTTTAAACGTATTTATAAGGAAGTCTACAGAATACCATTCATTCGACATACGGTTAATACGTAGTTTGATAGGCAGTTTTTATTTTAAATGTGCACATGTGGAATTTTAAACATTAGTCATAATACTGCTTATCATTTCACATGTTGACATTCTTTTAATGTACACAGATTTTTTTTTTTCTCTTTGTTGTGTTATGTTGTGCATATGCTATTTTAAATGTTTTTTTTTAACACAGTATAACCATGTAAATATGTACAGAAAAAGGAAGAGGGAGAGAAAGGGAAAATAGATGGGAAAAAAAAGGCGGGGGGAATATGGGTGAGAGAGATAAAAAATTAGTAAGGTATAAAATGGAAATTAAAACAACGTTAAATGTGGTAGAAAAAAGATTAATGCACCTTCCACACCAAACTTCATAATCCTCTTGTAAAAATTTTTTAAAAAAAAGTAAAAAGTCGCATACTCACCTTTAAATAGACTAGGCCAAGCGTATGATTGGCTGGTTTCAACAGCCAATTGAATGCTTGGCCTGGTCTGAGAGATTATTTATTTCGAGCCATCCAAGCCATAAGTTTGTTTCAGCATCCTATAGGGTAGGTGACTCAGAGTTTGATCATCTCTGAGGGGGTCGTTCTGGTGAGGGGAGTATGATGTTGCAAGACCCGAAACTCCCCAATGACCCAGAAGATTAAACTGACGACATCTACTGGCGCCGATTTAAGCGCGTATTTTCAAAGTATACTTCAAGGATATGAAGGCATTTTTGTTGTTATTTTTATATATTATTTTGATGATATTGATGAGGAATTTTCATATTTTAGTAGATATGAATTTATCTGTGTTATTACTATGTGAAGTAATTCATATATTGTCTGATGTCACTGGTTTAAGAAAGACGGTATGTAAGACAACGAGATTAGGTGGTAGTTGTATGGCCAATGTAGGTATTAGAGATTCATATGTTGTCTGATGGCTCTGGTATAAGACAGATGGTGTATAAGACAATGAGATAAAGTGGTAGTTGTATAGCTAATGTAGATATTGGGGATTCAAATAGTGTTTGATGGCACTGATATAAGAAAGATGGTGAGGAAGACAATGAGATAGGGTTGTGGTTGTATGGGCAATGTAGGTACTAGAGATTCATATGGTGTTTGATGGTACAGGTATAAGAAAGGTGATAAGACAATGAGATAGGGTTGTGGTTGTATGGCTAATGTAGGGATTAATATGGTTTTTGAGAGACACTCTCAAGTTGGACATTTGATTTTGAATTTGATTCAAAGTGGGACATTTGATTTTTTGGTTAAGGTAGTATTTAGAGGGGGTATCTATTTTTTTAATGAGATATGACATTTACCATTTGGTGTAATAGATGATAAGTTTAATTTCTTTCTGCTATTAAATGAGTTTAATGTATCTGTGTAAAATATACACGGATACACTAAACTGATAGACTGCTTGATCATTTCATTAATGATTTTTGTGCATCTGATTCCTGTAATAAAAATTAAGAGAGTTCTTATTATTGTTGTTATTTTATATGGTTATTGACTACTGTATAGGGGGAAAAAATTGTTAACTATGTTTCTTTTATATTAGTGAGTTTTTAGTAAGATATAGTTTTAGATTAGATGTAAAATGCTCCATAGATTAAGTTTTTTTATCAGGGATATTTTATATTTTGGGAGACAATCACTATGATAGGTAAAAAAACGCTTCAAAAAAACTGAATTTTGCATGCTAACTAAACAAAAACAATTAATACCTATAAAAACAAAAAAAAAACCTCCTTAAGACAATCAATCGATATGATCAAAAGTACTAGGGAGCAGAACATAGACCAACTTCACTTTTTGGACCCTGATACAAAGAAACAAGCAGAAAAGTTAGAGAAAAAACATTATATCATAAAAAAGAAAGTTTCACAATGTTTAAACTAACTTGTATAAACAATAAATTGCTGCCAAAATATACACTTTACAAGCACACACATATATATATCTATCTATATATACATACATATAAACACATACATCAACAAAGATTCATCACACACACACATATATATATATATATATATGCATACACACACACATATTTACATAGACATATATATATATATTTATAGATGTACATAGACTTAAGCATATATATATATATACACACACTCACACACACACACACACATATATATATATATATATATATACACTTATACATAAGCATACATAAACATGCATGCATATATATATATATATATATATACATACATGCATACATGTAAATACATATGGGGCAAGAAATACATGAAAATTGACTTTTCTAAGGTGGTTTTCATTGATGAATTTCAAGTGACATTTGAAGGATCTGACGGATGGGTCAACAGATGGATTTTATCCAATTCAAATGCGCCTGTGGCGAAAATAAGGCAACAAGGAGGCAATAGTGTGATGATATGGACAGGAATTTTCAACCAAGCCATTATTGGATCATTAAATATCAATGAAGGAGCTAAACTGAATAGTATTAACAATTGTGATTTTATGAACAAGACTTTCTTTGTACAAGTCTCAGTGTCATAGTTCCAAAGTGAAATGTATATTTAGACTAGAGTTAGCCAACCAGCAGAGACTGATATACATCAGCACTGTATGGACAATAGATACCGTCTAGAAGACCTGCCAAGAATGATCAAAGACAGAGACAGATGGAGAGAGTCAAGAGACTGTGCTATCAGCAGGACTTTACAATGAAGATGATATACATACAAATATACCCCCCCACATATATATATATATATATATTTAAACTCACACACACACATATTTCTAAACTCACATACACATACATACATATAAAGAAACATGCACACACATACATGAACAAACACATATACATAAAAATACATACATATGCATAAACAAAGCACATATATATGTAAATACACCTACATACACATACGGGTAGCGTAATGGTTAGCAAGCTTGACTAGCAAACCTACACGGGTGAGTTCAAGTCTCATTGGGTGCCCCATTCGTATGGCCTTGTGCCACATCTATGCAAAAAGCTTAGTAAATTACTACATACACATGAAACATATAAATACCCATGCATACATATGAAAAAATTTGCACAAAGGAGCTGTTAATCATATTTACCCAACCCCTCCGCTTGGGCAGGATATGACACAAGGTCAATTTTTAAGCAGAGTTTAACAGGTTTGAATTCAGAGTTTTCCTTCTCCAAGACTAGTTGCCTCACCAAGGCTGAAGAACCTAGTCTGCCCTACTATTTATCCATAGCTGGAGGGAGAATAAGTGGATTCATACCTTTCCCAAGGGTATTAGTGCTATGTGAAATGCAATTAGTCTCATCCAGGATTTGAACTCGTGTTGTCGTGTCCATTTCCTACGACGATAACCATTACACCACGGGCACCTCCATATAAAGGAGCTGTTAATGATTTGAAAAATGAAAATAATCAAGTTCAAATTCTAATAATATTCACCACTCATATAACTTAAGTAAATGTAAATAACAATTGAAGTGTCAAACAATTCTCATGGTATAACCAGGTATATATACATATATATATATATATATATATAAAACCAGTAATATGTTTTTGAATCTTTTCAAGTAAAAGTGGATGTTGTTGAGCAAATATCTCTTACTCTAATATATTATAAGTATATATGTAAGTATACAAGTATATATGTATGTATATAAGTACATGCCTTAATGACCCAAATAAATATTGATAACATACTTAACAAACTAGCATTTTGTTCTCTGATTTATACTAATGTATAGGACAAGTGGATAATTATCTCTCTCCCTCTCTCTCTCTCTCTCTCTCTCTCTCTCTCTCTTATAGTAATGTATAGGACAACTGGATAGTTGACTGATCTCTCTCTCTCTCTCTCTCTCTTAAACTAATGTATAGGACAACTGGACAGTTAACTGATCTCTATCTCTCTCTCTTAAACTAATGTATAGGACAAGTGGATAGTTGACTGATCTCTCTCTCTCTCTCTCTCTTGCTCTCTTAAACTAATGTATAGGACAAGTGGATAGTTGGCTGATCTCTCTCTCTGTCCTTTATACTAATGTATGACAACTGGATAGTTGACTGATCTCTCTCTCTGTCCTTTATACTAATGTATGACAACTGGATAGTTGACTGATCTCTCTCTCTCTCTCTCTCAAACTAATGTATAGGACAACTGGATAGTTGGCTGATCTCTCTCTCTCTCTGTCCTTTACACTAATGTATGATAACTGGATAGTTGACTGATCTCTCTCTCTCTCTCTCTCTCTCAAACTAATGTATAGGACATTTGGATAGTTGACTGATCCCTCTCTGTTCTTTATACTAATGTATAAGACAACTGGATAGTTGGCTGATCTCTCTCTCTCTCTCTCTTTCTCTCTCTCTCTCTCAAACTTATGTACAGGACAACTGGATAGTTGGCTAATCTCTTTCTCTCTCTCCCTCTCTCTCTCTCTCTCTCTCTCTGATACTAATGTATAGGACAACTGGATATTTGGCTAATCTCTCTCTCTCTCTCTCCTTTATACTAATGTATAAGACCACTGGATAGTTGACTTATCTCTCTCTCTCTCTCTCTCTCTCTCTCTTAAACTAATGTATAGGATAACTGGATAGTTGGCTGATCTCTCTCTCTCACTCTCTTATAGAAATTTATAGGGCAAATGGATAATTGGCTGATCTCTCTCTTTCTCTCTCTTACTAATGTATAGGACAACTGGATATCCTTCTCTCTCTCTCCCACACACACAATGTTAATTTTTTTCCTTTCTGGTTTGATTTCTTTATTTAATGGCATATCAACATTTGTGGGTTACTTAATGTCAGATCCATCCTTGTAGAAGAACATTAGTGATACTAGTTGGAGAGTAAGGGAGTTTATAGCTTTCCCCAGGTATATTAATACAAAAATGAATGTAATAGCATGATTGCAGCAGAAACTCTCTTGCCACAAGGTCACATTCCAATACATTAACCATTACGCCACAGGGACTCCTTTTTTTCTTTTCCTTCGGTCATCCTTTTGATTTTGAAAATTCTAATAATTTAAGATTCAACATTTTATATAGTAGAGCAAAAACAATTCAAACAAAATGATGTCAGTCTTGATCTTTGCCCCAAATTTAACATGTTCCTATATTCATATTTACATTCATATATATTTACATTTACATATATTGACTAACATAAGAGGTAAGGAGTCTTAAAATTTAAGTAGATTATGGCCAATCATGAAATTAGTAGCAAAAAATAAAAACTACCATTTTCTACTTTCACAAATTTAATCAAGTCACACATTACATTTTTGGATAATAAAGCCATTTAAAAAAACAAAGAAAAATAACTAAATAAATGTAATAAAATTCAGTTTTTTATATATATATATATATATATATATATATATATGGATTCTTTTAAATAACTTAAAAATCAAAGCAAAATTTTTAATGAATGTTTTGTAGAACAGAATAATTTGAGAAATAGTTATACATCTGCATTTGTAAAAGAGATAACAATTCCTAACAATCTAAATTCTGAAGATATCAAAGTTTCTTAAAGACATTCCAAAGAGGAAAATGTAGTTCTCTTTACCCCAAGTAAAACTATAGAATTTTGATGTTCACCTTGGTTTTTTGTTTTGCACCAACTAAACTATTAGCAGATAAGATGCAAAACATTTTCCTAATTATTTCCTCAACACAGGGTTCTTCTATAATATTTTCCTATGCATGGAATGGAAAAAATTATACCATTAATTTAAATAATTTAATCTAATTTGTTTAAGGAAGATTTCAGTTATCAAATAAAAAAGATTTTCAGTTATCAAATAAAAAAGATTTTGCAAAAAATCTGTTATTAGGCAAATTTTCAAGGTAAACAAACCTTCTTCCACTAGCTTGATTTACTCCACCTCTAACCCTTTTTTTTTCACCTTGATCAACAAGTATCAACTAGCTGAAAGTATTTAAAAAGGTCAGAGCCTTTGACAGTGGATAACATACTTTTAGTATATTTCTAGGCATGTGTGTATTGGGGAAGGTGTAAGTTCTCTTCCAAGTGAAATTAATAGTACGAGATTTGTAGTTTCAAACAACTCTTCTTCTCAGCTGTCAGGCTCTTGTAGCTCAATTGGTAGAGCAGCTGTTATAGAATAACTGGATACCTGAGACAAAAGAAATTTTTTAAAAATACCATTCTTAGCAAGATCTGATCCTAAGTATTTAGGATGAAAAGTTTAAAAAAAAAAAAGAAAATGAAAGAAACATTATTTACTAAAGTTAATATTCCAGGTTAAAGTGTGGTAAGGATAACCCATAACCAAACTTTTTTAAACCTTATTTTTCCAATGCAAGTATCATTAGGGAATGATAAAAGTTTAGGCAAACAAAGCCCAAGCCTGGCCAAAAACTTTTCATGTTCCCCAAAGATAACTGCATCAGAAAAATAAAGTTTAAAAAAGGCTTGCTTCAATTTACCCATACAATTCTCCTAACCTGGATGATAACTCTAACACAAAATCAAAAGTATAAATCACCTAGTTAGGATCATAATCCTTAGTGAGGGTCAGCTAGTCTAGCTGACTGATTATTGCACCACACAATCTGCCCATTATTTCAGCACAAAGCAAAAAGTATAGGACACCCAGTGAAAACCAAACTCACTCCTAATGGTCTTCTAGCTTAGCTTGCTAACCATTATACCACAAGCACCCGCCCTCCAAAAAAAATATAAGCTTAAATCTGGTACAAGGCCACATGTATAGATGCACCCAATGAGAACTGAACTTATTCCTAATGTTTTGCTTTTCTACTTTGATAACCATAATACTACAAGAAACCCCCTCACAAAAAGAATATAAGCTTAAATCTAGCCCAAGTCCAGAAGTATGGATACATTCAGTGAATAATGAAGTCTCTCCTTGAAGATAAGCTTAGCTTAAACTTGAAATCAGTCCAGAAGTATGGAGGTATCAATTGAGAATTGATCTTCATGGTTTAATTTGATAACCATTACGCTATGCAAATATTAGTCAAAAATTGAATGTAAATTATAATTATTGAATTGCTGGAATGAAGTGAAAACAAGAATCAGCAAAGCAAACATTTAATCTCATCTTAAAAATAATTTAATAAGAAACTGAATCTAACACAAAAAAATAACTAAAAGGAAAATCAAATGTTGTTAATGTGATATTAGTAATATATCAAGTTGTATTTCAGAGAAATTCTAGATGGCAAAGACTAAGATAAAAACATTTCAGACTCTGTGTGTGTGTGTGTGTGTGTGTGTGTGTGTGTGTGTGTGTGTGTGTGTGTGTGTGTGTGTGTGTGCCAAAAAAAGTACAAAGCCCAGCTCTAAAATGACATTTCAAGCCTTTTGCAAGTTTTTTGTTAATCATTTAACCTTCAATGGGAATAACAACAGAACAATATAAACAAATTTAAAGACCCACAAATGTCAGCAATGTAGTCAGTAATTGTTTGATGCTTTCTTTTCATTTTATGCAAACCCAACAAGATGTCGAATCAAGAATCCACAAAATAAATTTATGGCTTTTTCCAATGTGTGTTGATGTTGCTTACAAAAGGACAAAGTTTGAACTGTTTTCTCTCTTGAGTTTTCTTTTTAATCAAAATAGCAACCAGTATAAGCATTATGGCCCTTGGTATTTAATTCCCTGGACTTGAATAAACTTTACAAATGATATTCTCTCTTTGCTCAAAAACTGAAGCTTTTAGAACAAAAAAATTAGATTGATCAAATCCAACCCACCCAGAATTATTTTTTATTGTTTTAAGTGTATAAAGTTTAATATTGCCTCCTTCAACTTTGGTTTTTCCTCCTTCTGAAAGGAACGAGGAAAAATCAAATGCAAGGTTAAAGGGAAACCAAAATCTCAAAGGGAGGTATGTATTTACTCAACCCTTACACATAAACAGAATACAACACTAGGTCAATTTTTTTAAGTGGAATTTAACAGGTTTGAGTTCAGTCTTCCTTTTCCTAGATCAGTTGCTATACCAAGGATAAAACAGGCAGTCTGCTTGATTATTTACTCATCACCAGAGGAAGAATAATTGGATTCATGCCTTTCCAAAGGGTAAATGTACTAAGTAAAATGCAAACAATCTCATTATGTCCATTTGGAGGTGCCCATGGTGTAATGGTTATGGTCGTAGGAAATTGACATGGCGACTCAAGTTCAAATCCTGGACGAGAATGATTGCATTTCGCATAGCACTAATACCCTTGGGAAAGGTATGAATCCAATTATTCTCCCTCCAGCTATGGGTAAATAGTAGGACAGACTGGGTTCTTCAGCCTTGATGAGGTAACTAGTCTAGGAGAAGGAAAACTCTGAATTCAAACCTGTTAAACTCTGCTTAAAAATTGACCTTGTGTCATGTCCTGCCCGAGCGGAGGGGTTGGTAAATAGGATTATGTCCATTTCCTATGATTATAACCATTACACCATTGTAGAAGTCACTGCTTTAACATGCAGAATAAACAAGAATAACAACACTTACTGACTCAGCAGCCCCAGCTAGCATCCAGCTGGCAGACAAAAAGTAGAATGGCCAGTAACTCAATACCGAACCCATAACACCTGAAACATGAGAGAAGTAAGCTGGTGTATATATACACTAAAATGCCCACTGACTGGACCAGCAACTAATCACTATCCAGTGAATGGACTAGGCCACCTTAGAATAGTGGAACAGTCCAATGTCCATATAATCTCACTTCAACTAGTAATTCAATATTACGCATGTGAGCACTGACTCATTGCTGTTGAATCACGAAACACACTTGTAGTCAGTAGCTAGGCTAAGAGCAACGTCTTTAGCAAGGCTAAGACCAAAGTGAATCAGTCCTCAATGAAAGAGCTATTTATGGCACATTGGGAGATTCCAATGTGCACACATTGGCCGGTCCATTCCTTGGATTGTGATTGGCTAGAACATCTAATTGGATATGTTTGTTCATAAATACCAACCCTGTCCAGTAAGCATTTGTCTTGACTATGCTGTTTTGACTACGTTGGTCCAAATTTTGACCGTTTTTTCACAAAAAAGTTTCATTTTTCAGTTAAACGGATTTTTCCATTCTTCTCATCGTGACGACTTCTCTCGGCCGGGCTGAAATTTTCTGACCTGGTTGGTTTTTAAAAAATTAAGTTTTTTTTTACTTTTTACATTTTTGTTTTTTTTCTCACATTCACACCCCCCTTTTTCTAAGCAGCCTATCATTTCTGGCCGGCCGGTCGGACGGCTCGGCCATAAAGGCCTTATTTTCCCCTATCAAGGGTGACCCTCCCCCCCCCCAGGTGAAAAAGAAAAAAGAGTCACCTATTTCAAAAAATGCCCCTTCTCCTGACCAAAAAAAAGAAAAATCACCAAACAAAAAACTACCCACCCCTGACAAAAATGACAAACCAAATGAAAAAGAAAATAGTTGGACAGCCCCCCCGAAAATACAGGTCGATGTCGACGACTTGCTCCAGCGAGCAAAGGCCATCTCCAGTGAAGTACAGGAGCATGGCCTTATGTTCAATTTGGAGGAGGTAAGACAAGACCAGAAAAAAAGAACGGTGTCTGTCTTTGTAGTGGATAAGCGATCCAGAAAAATCGTTAAACCTGCCAAAGACATGGTTCTCCGTCAGATTTCCAGCCTGGGCGTAAAGGCACAAGCTATAATTGCTGGTGCTTCTTACGCTTTCTGGGATATATTGTTACCGACCATAGAAGAAGCCGTCGCCCTCACAAAACAAAGAATATTTCTTTGGAAAACAAAGAATATTTCTTTAGAACGGAATATATGGGGCGACGGCGGACCACGGTTTCAATATACGAGGTCCCTAGCTTCCTTCGAGACGCAAACTTAGCTGCATATATGCTTCAGTTTGGTGACATCGTCTCTGCAACACACGATGGAATGCGTGGGGAATGGAGGTTTGACATAATGTTGGATATGAAAACCTTCTACTCCGTTCCCAACTGGTTGGAGGTGGAAGGGCACAGGCTTCCTGTTATAGTATCAGGAAGGAAACCCGCCTGCTGGCACTGTGGCGAGATTGGTCACCTCTCCGCGGTTTGCCCGGGGAAGAAGGCCCCGAAGAAGCCCGACCACAAACACGATACCCTCTCACCTGTGGTTAAAACTAACACAGAAAAGGAGGCTCCCGTAGTCTCACCCACACCAGCGGGTAAAAAAAACCCCACTCCCCCTTCATCCCCTATGGTTAATTCCGAAGAGGCGAAGGCTGAGTGGCTGACTGTGGGAAAAGGTGGGAGGAAGCTCCAACCTGAGGATCCTCGCTCCCAAAAGTCGTCCCAGGTAGGCACCGACAGTTCACCCCCCTCAAAAAAGTCCAACAGTCCACCCCACACATATGCCCAAAAGTCATTCCCCCCAAAACACAAATTCCCACCCAAGACCCCACCTAAACAACGCACTCCTCCCAAGGTCAGATCTTTTAGTCCAGGCCGGGAGAAGTTCGAAAAGTTGCTGGAGTTCAAAAAGAGGCTGGACCAGGAGCGAAAATCGTCTCTGCGACCAGGACCCCCTCATTCCACCCCTTCATCACCAAGACAACGAATCATCCGACCACCACCAACCACACCACCTCATAGACCCATGCCTCCATCTCTCATGTCGGTTTTAGTATAAAAAAAAAGGGACCCCCCCCCTTCGCTGCCGTTGGAGTCACCACCAATCAAGCCAGCACCACCAGTAACAGCAGCAGCATCATCCCCATCCACCACACCGAAGAAACGGCAGCGGAGCTCATCCATCGACAGTTCGGGGGATGAGGTCCCAAAACATAAAAATAAAAAAGAGAAACCACGACACAACACCAGAATAAACATCTGCCGGGTGGATGAGGGGGCTCTGGATCGTCTCCATAAGGTCCAGCCTCAACTTTTAAAAGAATTGAGGGTCCTCCACAACTTCAAGGAAGTCAATGGCCATAACATGGAGGACCCCAAAAAATTTCCGAAAGCATGGGTCATCACCGTCATTCGGAAGGACCGAGGGTCGGAAGGTGTGATGAAGATGCTAGGAGAGGCTAACGAGGCCCTCGGCCCTATATCATTCCTTAAGGACGATCTTTCATCATGTAAGGGTCTTGTTGGGAGGGTCCCTGTTGTTCTACACCCCTCCCTCTATAGGGCTTTAAAACTAACTTTTCCGCGGGACGTCGGGGGTCTCGCTCATGACGGAGCCATCGATAATGAGATGGCCACGGGATCCATGAGCCAGACCATCGGAGTCCTGACCCCAGCCATGTTCAGTCCGGGCACTCAACCCCTGTAATATTCATGATGGATCTAAGGTTGGCTAGTATAAATGGCCGCGGCCTGAGGTTGGATTCTAAACGATCCCAATTATTATTATACCTCCAGCGTCGCGGCATTGATATCTGTTGTTTACAGGAGACTCACTTCGACTCCAACTTCTATGAAGGTATTCTGGCGAGGGGCTATTTGTCCTTCTCAGCATGCTTTGATGGTCCTTCTAGAGGTGTCACCTGGCTGGTAAGTAGAAGTCTGGATGCTTCGTGTGCTCTTGTTCTTTCAGATCCGGCGGGCAGACTTTGTGTTCTGGACGTTACCATAAAGGATAAGGCTTTTCGTTTGATTGGGGTTTATGGGCCCAATGTTACCAGTGAGCTTCCTGCCTTTTTCCGGCGCATCGAGCCGTATGTCGTTCCGTCAAAGTGGGTAATTTTAGTGGGAGATTGGAACGCCGTCCTTGATCCCAACTTAGATAGAGGGGCTACTAGTGCGGGTACTAACTCTTTGGATGCCAGATATTTTCGTGAGTTTGTCCAGAAATTTGATCTGGTGGACAAATTTCGCTAAAGGCATCCAAATAAGATAGTTTGGACTTGGACAGGTAGGGGCGCCTCGGCCCAGCTGTATAGCTATTTGGACCGAGTGTTAGTTAAGCGAGTCGACTTAGACTATTTAGGTGGTCCAAGTTTTGAGCCGTATAAAAATTCCGACCACAAATTTTTAAGTGTGTCGATTACGTTAGATAAGGCTATATGTAGGATGTCTGGTTACTGGAAGTTCAACCTTTCCCTTTTGGCGGAGGCTGACTTCCGGAACCAGCTAGAACTAACGATAAAGCGGGAATTGACGGGGGCTATTATGGGTAATAGGTGGTGGGCTAACCTTAAGGATAGCATTAGATCCTTTGCTGCCGACTATAGTAGGAGACTCAAGTCAGCTATGGTAGCGGAGCAAAGGTCGATTAAGGATAAGCTAGATAGGGCGGTGTTGGCGGGAGACAGTGGGCAAGTTAACATAGCTAAGGCCGAGCTGGCCTCCTTGCAAATTATGGAGTACCAAGCTCTGGTAGTTAGGGCTAGGTTAAAGAGAATGTCCTGCGAGGCGACGAATATGGCCCAGGAATTACGGGCCGAGGAACTCAGGCATGCTACAGATCGGCATATCGCCAGTGTCACATCGCCGGAGGGGCTCCGTCGAACTACAAACGAAGCCATCTGTGGGGAGTTTCGGCAGTATTTCTTGAAGCTTTTCACCAGGGAGCCCGGACTGAGTTCTGCTCAGTTCGACGCCTATCTTGCCGACTTCCCTCGCCTTTCGGCGACTGAAGTGGCTGGGTGTGAGAGGCGCATAAAGGAGGAGGAGATTCGGGTTGCACTGAAGTCGGTCGGGCTGGATAAGTCCCCCGGAATTGATGGTCTGCCCTATAAAGTGTACTTGAGGTTGTCGCACATGTTTGTCCCCTTGCTGGCAACCATCTATAACAACTGGATGAGGCAGGGTACTATACCCAGACACTTCACCAGGGGTATAGTGAAGTTGCTTCGTAAGAACAAACGATGTTAAACACGGACTTAAAGATTTTGGCGAAGATCTTGGCAAACCGGTTGCAGACTGTCCTGCCTAGTCTAATTTGCCCTGAGCAGACTTGTGCTGTGAAGGGTAGGACTATCCAGGACAGTATTCATCTGGTCCGCACGATCGTAGAAAAAGTCGACGGAAATGCCGCGCTGATCAATTTAGATCAGTCCAAGGCCTTCGATAGGGTTGACCATGCTTTTCTGGAGGCTGTCTTGTCTTCGGCTGGCTTCGGGGTTGATTTTCGCACCTAGATACGTCTCCTTTATGCGTCCCCCGGAGTCATAGTGGAGGTGAATGGGGTAAGGTCGGAGCCCTTCACTCTGACTCGATCGATTCGTCAAGGTTGCCCGTTATCGCCCATGTTGTATATCCTGGCGTTAGAGCCTTTTCTACGCAGGATAAAGGCGAACCCGGTCCTACGCGGCCTCACGTTACCTGGCGCCAGTGAGGTGGCCAGGTACACTGCATATGCTGACGACGTCAGCGTGCTTGTAACGAGCAGTGCCGAGGTGGAGGAGGTGAGCAAAGAAATCGGAAGGTACGAAGCTGTAACAGGGGCCAAGATTAACCGCAAAAAGTCTGTCGGCTTGCGGTTGGGCTCGTGGAAAGGCTGTGCTCTTCCCGGCCCCTTCATTTGGAAAGACAGTCCGTGCAAGATACTCAGCGTCTGGTTTGGGCCTGACCTTCAATTGGAGAAAAATTGGTCGGAGGTACTGAATAAGGTCGTAGCCGCAACTGAGTTGTGGCTGTGTAGAAGGCTTTCCCTTAAGGGTCGGGCAGAGGTGTGCAATTCGCACATCTACTCCCTAGCCTTATACCGACTTTCAGTACTTCCTATCCCGCCCACTATCCTATTCAAGCTGGAAAGGATTCTCTTCCAGTTTCTCTGGGCCAAGAGACATCCTTTGGTGCGACAGGAGATCTGTTACCTTCACCCTTCCGAAGGCGGTCTAGGAGTGCCTAACGTCGAGGTACGGCGCCATACTTTGCGTCTTACTTTCCTAGACCGGATGTGTTCACGAGACACAGCGACGGGAAGCGTCTGGAAAGAAGACGCTAAACAATCTTTCCCGTCGCTAAGAAGTGTGCATTTTGCAGATGGGGAGGCCCATCGGTTGCCCAGATGCGAATGCCCCTTCTATCGCTAGTGCCGGCATGCTTTGAAAGTTCTCTCTCGGCTGCAGACAGGTCTCTCTGACAGCCGGCCGTTGTCGAGTAGGGCATTATATCGATGTTTAGTCAGGGGGGCCGCTCGCGATGGTCTGATTGGCGAGCTCGGTGTGATGGAGGCGGAGGGTCGCTTACTGTGGCCTTGGGACCCCAGGATGAGGTGTCTCAATAATGACGAGGCTTCCCTCACCTGGCTGGTCATTCGGAATGCCCTCTGGGTTGGCAAGAAATTGTTTGCAGCGCAACAGGTCATTTCGCCTGAGTGCGGCCGGTGCGGTGATTTGGAGGAGACTATTAGTCACGCCTTCTTTCATTGCCCGGTCGTACGGCCGCTGTGCAAGCTTCTTGAAGGCTACATGGTCCGCATCCTCAATGGAAAGTTTTTTGTCTTGGAAGCCAGTTCTGTGTGCAGCAATGTGGTGCCGAGGTTGAACAGACAGGAACATTATGTGTTTCTCTGCTTACTCGGCGTTATGCGTGTCGTGATTTGGACGACGAGAATGAAGGAACTCTGCGAGGATGAGTCTTTTTCTTCTCAGACCCTGGTGGCATTTTTTAAACACCAAATCAAAGTCAAAATCCGGTCTGAGAGAAAAAGACTCTCTTCACTGGAGTTTGGCGAAAGGTGGGTGACTGTTGCGCGCTTGTGTCGCGTGGTAGGAGCCAACTTTATTTTCACTTTGGACGTTCCAGGGACTTAAGAATTTTGAGTTACCGGAAGGACGTGACCACCCAGCCCAGGTAAGTTGGAATTTTTTAGGCCAATTTTGATTTAGTTTGTTCCTAATTTAGTTAACTTAGCTAGAGTATGCAAGGTCATCGGGCCCCCCCTTTTTTGTCCCCTTCTTTTGTTTTACTCCCCCTTCCCTTCCCCTCTGTTAGATGACAGGATTTGGAGTTCTCCAGGAGTGCGAGGGAGGGCTTATGTTATTTCATGTTTATTGTTTATTTATATTTTTTTCCCAATTATTTATCTTATTTGATTATTTTTTCTCCTTCGACACTATTTTCGACTGGTTAACTCCTCTTTCTGCCATGTTTTAGTACATGGGGGGGACCCCATACTAACCATCATAATGTATATATGTTTTGTTCATCTTTCGTTTTTAGGGGAGTTGTAAATAAATGTATATAGCATTCGTTTAGTTTTTTAAAAATGTTCCCCTCCCCCTCACTTTGTAAATATGGGATTAAGTTTAGAAATCCATGGAGCATTAATGTTGTTTTGGTGATTGTTGTTTTTGGTGATTGCAGTTTGATAGTGATATGTTTAATTGAGGTATTTTGGTGTTTTTTAATTTGGAGATATGTATTGGTCAGTGAATGAGTCTAGTTAAGTTAGAGATTAGGATAGTGTTGACCAGCCTTCCCCCCCATTTTTAGGCCTTGTGCCATATTTGTATTCGTTCACACAATAAATATTGTCTTGACTATGCTGGACCTCAGGTAAGTGTTGCTGTTATTATTGTCACTATTATTGCTGTTGTATATTGTTGCGTTCTACAATTGCTACTGAGCCTTACGATAGAATTCCAACAACCATGAGCCGTAAAGGGAGGTAAATAAGAAAAATTTAATTGATTTTAACAGCATATCAACCCATCTTGGGTTATTTTAATGTCAAGCAGTTAGGGAATTACATACACTGTAAATTTATATTTACATTTTCTGTGTAGAATCTTAAGTTTTTTTGCATACAGTAAAAAAAAATTTCTATCAAATACAAATAATTTGCATACAGATTTATATAACCATAGATTGGACCCTAACAAGATTACCATTTTAGGTCAGAGTGGACATGGAAGTAATGGCAATGAAAAGATGATTCTGTACTCTCCAGATCTCTAGAATTGGAACAATCAAATGCAGTTTCATGTCATGCTCAGGACACCCCTTCTTTTTGGAAAGGGCTTAATCCTAAGCCTTGCATACAGAGTGCAAAACGGAAAAGAAGGCATGAATAGAAGTAAAATTCAAGAAAAAGTTGAAAAATCTCGCAGTATACATTTACTTGTAACAGAGAACAAGTGAAATGATTAAAAATTCAGTTTCCTCTTCCTGGAAAACTGGAAAAGACTCAACAAACTTTAACAATGTTAAAATTATGTAACCTTAGCCTCCATTGGCAATTTTTCAAGATGAAGGTAAGAACATTCGACTTTACCAACCAATTTCTTCAAATAAAAATAAACCAGTTTAACAATTACTCGAATATATAATACATTTCCTGAGTGTAATTGCCTTAAGTGAGAAACCTTAAATCTTATTTTTTATATAAAAAATAAGATTTAAGGTTTCTCACTTAATTTTGATCACAACTATATTAGGTTTAGTATAAACTGGTTTAAGTAGAGATATTGGTAAGGGGAACAAACTGAATCCTATTAGTACTTCAAGGAATATAATTTTGGGAGAACAAAATTAGGAGTGAGCCTTTAGATTTAAACAAGCTATATTATTAAACAGCTGACAAAGTATGTATTAACCCAAACCCTCTGCCACAGGCAGGATGTGACACATGGTCAATTTTTAAGTAGAATTCAGTTTTTTTTCTCTTAGACTGGTTGCCAAACCAAAGCTAAAGAAATCATTCTGCCCAACTATTTACCATTAACTCAGGGAGAACAAATGGATTCATGCCTTTTTCAAGGGAATTAAAGTGATAAAATATCCAAACACCTGAAAAAACTTGAAGCCGCTGGAAACCAGTCTTTGATGGTCTGTTTTTTTTGTTTTTATCTTTCTTATTTTTCTCTTTTTTTTTCTGAAGATATGGACCTGACTTTTAAAATGGAAAGTTTATTTGGTATGAGTAAAGGAAAAAAATGATAGTTGCTTCTGAAATGAAGTGTTGTATAGCATAGAAAGACAACAATGCTGATGTAGAAAAATATAATCAGCTTCTTTTCTGCTTTTTTATTACTCAAAATGTATGTATAGGTAGAGTGAGGGAGAGAGTCGAGATGGCTGTGATGCACACACAGGGGCGAGATACAAATCTTCAGTGAACTGCTTCTTCTTTATTCTGTGTAAAGGTAACGTACCTGGGCATTCGAAGCGTGCACGAACATGTCTGGCTTGTCGAAGAGAAACCGATATGGCTGCCGCGAGCATATTTGACAAGGGGAGATCTCGAACCAGCGAGAGGTAATGTACACGTATGCAAATTAGTGCGAGAGCTTACGAACATACAAATACGCACAGTAACGGCTGAAAGGGACAACGATTCTAAGTGCAGTTGCCTGACGAACGCGTTACAACTCAACGAACGAACGTAGGAAGGAAGGAAGGAAGGAAGGAGAACTAGGGAGAAAGCGAGAGAGAAGGAACAGCTACCGAGAGAGGGAGAGAGCGTTCAACTCAATACGCCCTGAAACCAACAATAGTGGTCTCTGTTGGATTGATACAAGAATCAGTTTTCCTATTGCCGTTTACGCCCGCTCTGGACAACATTCTGCTTTTGTGAGACTAATACAGGGCTACCTCAAGGCATTGAATCATCTTAGTTTCTCCTCACTTTTCTACTTTTGTGAGTCTGGCATTATCTCAAGGCATTGAAGCATCTTAGTTACAACTCACTTCTCAAATTGTGCGAGTCTGGTAAAGGGTCATCTCAAGGCATCAAATCATCTAAGTTTCTCCTCACTTCTCTACTCCTACGAATCTGGCATTATCTCAGACTCCTCTCCACCACTCAACCAAAGGCATTCTGGCACAAGGCCAGAGCCAAGAGCAATGTGACATCTAGTCTGCCTTCTGGTCTCTCTCTCCATTTTCTGTGGGTCGACATCTTCCCTGGTTTATATCATTTTCCAGATGTCCACATAATCCTCATGGTCACACTTCCTACCAATGCAGTGCATGTGGATATGCCTTCTGTCTAGCATGCCACCAATGCAACTTACATGACACTCCCACTGAGGAAGCACCTGTGTCCTGTTTACTTTAGGAAACAGGTGTATATCCTGTTATGTAACCCAAGCAACTTATGCAGCATGTCAAAAGGATCTTCTGGTTAGTATCCAACAGGCTTCCATGTATATATTTACTCAAACCCTCTATCACGACCAGGAAGTGACACAAGTTTATTTATTAAGCATAATTTTCATTCTCATAAACTTGTTGCCAAACCAAGGCTAACAAGTCCAATCTGCTGCACTATTTACCCATACCTGGAGAGAGAGCAAATGGATTCATGCCTTTTCCAAGGGTATTAGAATAATGAAATATGAGTATTGTTATATAATGTCCTTCAACCACCAACACCCTACCAGAAGAAGTGTGGAGGCATTTGATAGATGAGGATGGAAGTTACCTTGACTGAAAAAGGCTTGAGAAAGTTTGCATTTTGAGTTTTTAACAGTTGCAGGGAGTTTCCTCATCCCTATAAAAGACAGTCTGGAAACTCATTGAGATGGCCAACCTGAATTATTAAAATTTTAATAAACATGAAAACTAAACAGTAAATTTAGGAAATGGAAAGAAATTAAACAATCTCTAACTTTACTGCCTAAAACTTCTTGTGTTTTAAGGGAGGTAATTTGTTCCTTTGTTATGTAATGATCTCACCAACTATCACTCCTGAGCAAAACTTTGTAAACATTGTATTCTTATAGATTACTTTTGATTGAAGTAAGTGAGGAGAAAGTTTGCATTTCAAGTTTGGGCAATTAAATTTCCAAGTACTACAAAGTGGGTGCATTATTGGAGGTTTAACATTTTGGAAACCCTTTTTTAGAGGCTACAACAATTTCCTCTTCCTGATGAAAGATGGTCCTGAATTATTAAAACATTAATAAACATAAGAACTAAGCTGTAAATACATGTTTGATCATTTCTTTCCTCCTTGGAGATCAAGTGACAACTTTGAAGTCTATAAAATATCAAAATTCTAATCAAAGGTGCTAAATGGCAAGACATTTGGGGGAAAATAGAAAATGTGGTAGGGTAAGAAAATCTTTAAAATATATATGAGGTGGAGGAAGGTGCAGTAGGAATCAAAAGGAAAGAAGCAAAATTCAAGTTGGATCAAATATATACACTAAAATAATATTAAAGAGGATGATTTTTTCTCTCAGAAAACTGAAAACCTTTTAATCAATTTGGTACGTGAAACAGCATCAAATTACCTTCTGCATCAACAGGCAGTGTTCAAACCCAATTCAAATGCTGTCATCACTAACAATGGATATTTCAGCATGGCCAGAATAAGATGCCTCTATATTCACAAGTACCTTTTCATCCATCAGACACTGACATGCCAATGATGGAATAGGGTAAATAGGAAGATAGACTCATGACTTTTCCAAGAGTGATCATATTCCATCAGAGGCAGTGATCATATTCTTGTGCTGTTTTAACATAAGTGAGTGCGCAGGTGGCTCTAAAGGCCAATTCTCAAGCCACACACTCTTGTATGAATCGATCAAATAATTTTTCATTTAGTTCTTGGCTCTGATAATCTTCTTAGTATTGTTAGTTTTAATTTAGCATAAGAATTTGTTGTTTTTTCTTATCTTTATTTTGGTTAGTTTTCATAGCAATAAAATGCAACTAAAAACATAATGAAAAAATACTTATCAAAAATTAATAAAACATGATTTGCTTTGGTTTCTTTATTTTAATGACATATCAACCATCAAGGGTTATTTGATGCCAAAACCATTCTTGTAGAAGAACAGTAGTGACACTATTTAACCCATAGATGTGGGGAGTAAGGTTCATACCTTTCCCAAGGGTATCACTCCAAGAATGAATGTAATAGGATGACTGAAGTTTGAACTTGCTTAGTATGATATTGTAGCCCAGCACATAAGTCACTATGCAACAATGACTCCCTAGTAAATGAATATAAGTATAAAAGTGAATAAAGTGTGTACCTATTGTAAAATAGTCAGTGAGGACATGATGAAATTGGCCCAGTTCAAACCATGCTTAATCCTATTTACCAACCCCTCCGCTCGGGCAGGATATGACACAAGGTCAATTTTTACGCGGAGTTTAACAGGTTTGAATTCAGAGTTTTCCTTCTCCTAGACTAGTTGCCTCATCAAGGCTGAAGAACCCAGTCTGTCCTACTATTTACCCATAGCTAGAGGGAGCATAATTGGATTCATACCTTTCCCAAGGGTATTAGTGCTATGTGAAATGCAATCAGTCTCGTCCAGGATTTGAACTTGTGTCGCTGTGTCCATTTGCTACAACGATAACCATTACACCACGGGCACCTCCAAACCATGCTTAATGATTGACATGCCTTGGTGAATGAGGCAGATGTCACCACAGCAAAGATATGGAAACCAAAAATCAAAAATTAAAATATGGATTGTGATTGGTTAATATGAGTAAGAGAACAAAAGCAGAAGATTGGGTTTTGAATTTAATTTGAGAGGTGAATCAGAGATATTTGAGAGGCTTATGGCTTTAGCCTTTTCTTAACCTGATTAGTCTACCATATGAAAAATGACAAGACTACTTTTCTTCTTTGATTTGCCCAGTTGACTGGGGCTATAGAATACACTGACTGCTTCTCTGCAGAGGGGTAAGACTTCCACCCAACAAGTGTCCTGGATATGACAATAAACAATTTGATGGTGAGGCTCCAATAATACTGGAGCTTTGGGGGAATGCAGAGTACCCCTTCATTGCCATCGCTCCCAGATACACTCTGGCCCACAGTGGTAGCACCTGATAGGGTTCTATCTATGGGTCAAATAGAACTGTGTAATTATGCTAAACTGAATTGCTTGAAATAAACTGTTTTGACATTTCAACTGCATACTTGTGCTGGACTGAATTGTTTGAAATAGAACTGTTTTTTGACATTGAAACTGTGTACTTATTCTAAATAGATCTGTTTTTTTAAATAGGACTAAACTGTGTACTTATGCTCAGCTGAATTGTTTGAAATAGAATTGTTTTTGAAATTGAAACTGTGTACTTATGCTAAAGATAATTGTTTGAAATAGAACTGGTTTGACATTTAACTGTTTGTAAACAAAACTATACTTATACTAAACTGAATTGTTTGAAATTTAATTTGGCGTTAAATGACCCAAAAAGGGTTGATATGCCATTAAACAAAACAACCAACTGACCTTCTTTGATGGTTGGAAGTACCAAGATGAAGGCTGGATTTTGATGGAAAAAACTAACTATATGTAAATGTAGTTATTGGTTGTTGAATCCAAATCAATTACTAGACAGTCAGGACTAGTAAGCAATTGTACAACGGAGGGAAATGGATTCCGTGATTTGTTTTCCCTACTGTTGTATCCTCAGACAATTGGGTAGCCTCAGTTGACTAAAAATAACAACACATGCAGCCCTTCCACAGTATACCTCTGGTCAACTCATTTGCTCTGTCAGTCAAAAAGCAGTCCATGAAGAACAACAACAACCCCCTCCTGCTGCTGGCATGGTCTTTTATGCAAGTTCCGGCAAATAGAAATTTACATGCGCGGTAGATTTCTTCTCATGAGACTGGAGATTGGCCCACTATAACTTCTGCTTCCAGAAGTGAACATATTTTTTACTGCTTGACATGCAAGGCATAGTCTTACATGCTTGGGATCCAGGAGGTAAGTTTCTTCTCTCGCTACAGTAAAATAGTCATTGAGAACACTTGGAGAAGTTGACTATTTTTAAGATCTGCTAAATGATCAAGACGTCTAAGTGATTGTGGAAGGCATCAATTCAGCAAAGATATGAGAATTATATAATGAGTTGAATGTTCAAATTCAAGGTCTTCAGGGCCTCCTTAAAATATTTATGGATCTTAAATAAAAGTATTGTATAAACTACATGATATAAACTACAAGATATGAACTATTGAACTACCTTCACAAGTAATTTGTTTATAATGGTAAAGATTTGTATAGAACGTGCCACACTTCTTGGATATGCTGATAACAGAAGAATGGTGCATCTATGTGCCACAGAGTCTCCTGAACATCACTCTTCAAGTTTTGAATTCAGAGGTTTCCTCTTCTCTTATACTGATTGCTCCAACAAAGCTAGAGAGCCCAATCTATCCAACTATTTTATCCATAAGACTAAATATACACGTTGTATAAGCCTATCTTTTAATAGCTTTCAATATATGTACTGTATTAGATGATATGGTTTGAGTATTCAGGAAGAATCAAACTGTCAATGACTTTTGCGATGAGCATATTAACCAGTGCACTATCTGAAATGTCCTTATGCAAAGAAATTGTGCTTCCAGGCCGCATTAGCATTCAGAAATCATGCTTTCACCAATTCCCAAGAGATGTTTTCCTCACGTTTAAAATTTCAAGCTCATTTTCCATGAATTCCTTCTTTACTTAATTCCAGTTAGCACCAGTTAATCGATTATCTAGTGTTCATCTTATTAAGAAAAGCTGTCATCAATAAGTTGATTTCAATAAAGCTGAATACACATTAGTCAGTGTGACAAAAAATTAATTTACATAGTAGTAACTTTGAGGATAACAGGAAGCTTTGGCCAGGGCTCAAATAAGCTAGAGGAATACTAAGTTAGAAGGCAGGTTTGGTTTGGTTTCTTTGTTTAATGGCATATCAACTCTTTGTAGGTTATTTAATGCCAAAGCCATTCTCATAGAAGAACAGTAATGGTACTATTTAACCCATAGCTGGGAGGATAAGGGGGTTCATACCTTTCCCAAGGGTATTTGCCCAAAAGTGAATGTAATAGCGCGACTGGAGTATGAACTCGCGTACTACGATTCCGCAGTCCATCGCTTTAACCATTACGCCACGAGGACCCCCCCCTTAGAAGGCAGGGATTAACTAAAAGTTTCATATATTATACAATTAGATGTGCATGCCAAAAAGTTTAAGAGGCAAGAAGTAAAGTGAAGGAGAGTAAAGCTTGATTTATAGATTGCTTTTCACAAGAAGTGCAATGATGGCTACTTATCAATGCAGCTAGATGTCAATAAAAACAACAGATGAGGGTATCACTTGCAACAGCACACAAGACTAAAATGCTTTATAGTAATTGCTTTCTCTGTCTTAGATCTATCCATATAGAACTAAAATTTTCATTATGATTGTATCTAATGGCTCTCTAATTTAGAGAATAAATCAATTTCCAGTTCAATTTCAACTGAATGATAATTTTGTGGGGTTCGCATTCATGCTGAACATAATTCCCAATAAAAGAAAGATAACAATGAAATGTTAATTAGAATCCCTCCCTCCTTAAATAGAAGCATCAATATCATGGGCTGCAATTAACAATGAAATTGATTTGGTTTGGTTGGGTTTGATGGCATATCAACTACTGTAGGTTATTTAATACCAAATACTGTTTAGAAATATATATCAAACAAATATTGTTAACTATTGAAACTAATATAGTTATTCCCACTTCCGAACTTAATGGACTGTTTCTAAGAGCAACAGTAGCAGGAGAATGGACACTATTTAAACAGTTATTATTTGTCCCTGAGAAGTAACCAAGGAATTGCCTGGAGGCACTATATCAGACCTTTACAACAATCAATGGTAGCAGAGCGTAGTTTCAATTTAAGCACCAGTGGGTTATGGGCCCAGCACGCTTCCACTGTACAACTCAGCTACCAGATGAGACAGATCTGTCTGGGAGAATCAATGCAAGAACAGTTGAAGATTTGAAGTGGTTGAATAAGATTATCAAGAAGGTAAAATCCGACAATTCATTTGAAGTTTTAAAGTTTGGGCAAGAACCTAGCAATACGTGTTTTTATGGATGCAACATTTGGAAATTTGCATGATGTTTGCAGCCAAGGAGGACATTCTATAATCACTGAAGGAAATAACCAGAAGATGAATCCAATATCATGGCGATCCTACAAAATAAAGAAAGAAGTAAAAAGTATGTTAGCCAGTGAGACACTAGCTCTATCAGAAGGGATTGACAATGAATTCAGTATCTCAATGCTCTTAGGTGAGTTGTTGAATAATGATCGCTAAAAGACCATTCCTAAAAAATGTTTTGTAGATAACAGTGATTTGGTTGAAGTGATCAAATCAACTTGTTGCAGGTAAGAAATTGAGAATAGAAATAACAAATATCAAGGAAATGTTAGATAAGGGAGATATCTGTTTAATAACATGGCTCAAATCTAATGATCAAATTGCTGTCTAACTAAAAGAGGTGCCTCATCTTACAAAAGGATAGACTGTTTGAATAATGGAGAGATGATTGAAAAATTAAAGGAATTATATTGTTAACTACTGAAACTAATATAGTTATTACCTCTTCCAAACTTAATGGACTGTTCCTAACAGCAATGGCAGCAGGAGAATGGACACTATTTAAACCATTATCATTTGTCCCAAACGAAGTTTGGTTTCTTTGTTTAATGGCATATCAACCTTTGTAGGTTATTTAATGCCAAAGCCATTCTCCTAGAAGAACAGTAGTGGTACTATTTAACGCATAGCTGGGAGGATAAGGGGGTTCATACCTTTCCCAAGGGTATTTGCCTGAAAGTGAACGTAATAGCACGACTGGAGTACGAACTCGTATACTACGATTCCACAGTCCATCGCTTTAACCATTACACCACAAGGACACCCCCTAGAAGTAACCAAGGAATTGCCTGAAGGCACTATATGAAACCTTTTCAACTATCATATATGATTTATAAACATTTTCTTGATGGGTGCCTCGAGTAGAGTAATGGTTAACAAGCTTGACTAGCAAACCTGCAAGAGTGAGTTTGAGTCTGATTGGGTGCCCCATTCATTCGGCCTTGTGCCACATCTAAGCAAAAAGCTTAGTTAATTACTATAAACATTTTCTTTATAACATTTTTAAACAAGCAGTAGCTCATATTTTTTTGCACACAGTTAAATGGTTTCAAGTATTGTTATGTAACAGTAACAATTAAATGTCAGTCATTTGTTTACATGGTTAAATGGTCAAACAGTTTTATTTCTAACAATTCAATATAACCTAAGTCATTTGCTTGCACAGAGTTTAAATGTCAAACAGTTCTATTTAACCCCAAGATAGGACCCTATGAGGTGCTTGAGTGGACCCGGGAGCAATGGTAATGAAGGGGTTCTCCACATTCCCTAAAGTAAAAGCATTACAGGAACCTCACCATCAGATTGTTTAATGTTATATTCCAGACACTTATGGGAGAAATCTTACCCTTCTGCAGAGATGTGATTGATATATTCAACAGTCTCAGCTGATTGGGCTATAACAATGAAATGTTAATTAGATTCCTTCACTTCTACATAAATAGAACCACCAATATCATCATGGACAGCAATTAACAATAAAATGCTAATTTGAATTCTTCACTCTTCCCTAAAGCATCAGTATCATCATGAACAGCACTTAATAATGAAACGTTAATTAAATTCCTTCACTCCTTCATAAATAGAAGCATGAATATCATCATGGACCGATATTATGGGAAACCAATGAGATGATGGATCAGCTAATATCTTATAATTAGATATTTATTTACACTTAAAATTCATGTTTATACGAGTCAATAATATAATACCAATCTTATTTATGAACTACTCTCAGTATGTTTTGTAATATTTGTTCAAGGAACCAAATGCTTTCCACATTGTTTACTCTGCCAAGTATTATGGGTGGGAACTGTCATATTGTTTATCAAATCTTTTAGCACCTGCAACATTTTTTTGAATCGTTCTTATGAAAGACTCAATTTTTTTCATCAAAGTTTATTAAGTAAAAAAATAATTAAACTAATGTTAAATTTCACACTGACTGCTCCAATCTTATCAATGGTCAACTCAAAAAAAGAACAGCACAGTTTTGCCATAGAACAAATTTGTAGTTGAAAGGTAATTTTTTATAGTTTGTTTAAGAATTGAATTAAAATCCAGACTCACACAGAAAGAGAGAGTTCCCACGGTGTAATGGTTAACAAATTGGATTGAAACATCGTGATAAGCGAATTTGAACTCCAGTCACATTATTAAGTTCACTTTCAAATTAATACACTTAAGGAAGGCAGGAAACTACTTTCCTTCTCTGAGGATGATTTCAGCATCAAATAACCCATGAAGGTTGATATGTTACTAGAACACAGAAACCAAGACAAACAAATAGAAAAAGGAGGTTGGGAAAATACCAGACAGTTGGTTTCTATTGGTTTTTATTTTCAAGATTTTCACACAAAACTGCTGATTTAATTTTCTAAATTCATTTTTGAAATTCCCTTCTTTTAAAATCCTTTCAGCAAAATTATGGATAACCAAAGTGGAAAAAATTATATATGGAAAGAGGAAGAGGTTGGTTGTGTTTTACAGATCAAACTTTGTAGGTTATCTAATGCCAAATCCTGTTTATACATATATATATATATAAGATATACAAGATTTGTAAATGAATAGTTTGCTGCTTATGATAATAAAAATGAGAGCACATTCGTTTACACACAGTAAAATGGTTACAAGTATTGCTATATAATACTAACAGTTTTATTTGCATAGTTCAATGGTTCCAAGACTTGCTATGTAATACTAATAATTCAATTTAACAGTCATTTGTTTGCACACAGTTAAATGGTTTCAAACATAGAAAATGATTAAATATTTCTATTTGACCCATAGATAGGACTGTAACAGTCACTAGTAATCTGGGTCAAATAGACCTAAGAGTAATGGCAACAAAGGAGTACTCCACATTCCTTAATGCTCCAAGACTGAAGCCGCACCATCAGATTGTTTAATATCATATCCAAAACCCTCAAAGTTGATAAGAAATGTTGTAGATCAGTTTATTTGATTGAAGAATAACTGATACAGTGAAATGACCCATATAATATATGTTTAGTTTGAATAAACACACAGAACAAAATGATTTAATGACAACAGCTAAGTCATATTTGAGAAAGAAAAATATTCTTTCACTGTTCACTTCTAGTGGGCTTTTAGATGATTTTTGTATAGAATGAGTTACTAGATCATAGGTAAATGGAAGAAAGGTGAAATTGTTTATAAACAAATACTTTTATATATACAAAGACAAGAATTACACCTTCATTTGAATTAATTTGTTTTTTGTATTGAAGCATGTGAGAATGCTTGCATTTGCTTTTGATAGAATAAAATTATCAAATATGAATCATAGGTAATGCATGCTAAAGACTAGCAGTATACCTTAAATTGTAGCATACAAGTTGATCTTTAAAGCCCGAAAAATCTCTTCAAAACTAGAGGTTGACTTATACAGTTAAAATCAAACCTTAACCACAGAGTGGTCAACCAATGGAACAGTACTCTTCACAATTGATATATACTACTTACTATAACTCCAACTGACTGACATGGACATTTTCAAGTTAAACTTAAGTTTGGTAAACATATTTAACAGTTTAACACAGATATAAATTAACAAAACTATAATAAAATTATGTAATCAATCAACTCTATATCACACAATATAATGCTGTTTCCAACAGCTAATGTACTGACTGTATACATTAACTGGAACATCACACCATTTATGCAGCCAGTCAGACAACTATGGTATGTTGGTTTGGTTTCTTTGTTTTTGACATATCAACCTTTGTGGGTTATTTAATGCCAAAGCCATCCTTCTAGAAGAACATCAGTGATATTACTTAACCCATAATGGGGAGGATAAGGGGGTTCATACCTTTCTGAAGGGCATTAGTCTGAAAGTGAACGTAATAGCGTAACTACAGTTTGAACTTGCTTGCTACTATTCCACAGTCCAGTGCTTTAACCATTAAACCACAAGGACACCCTATATGGTATATTGCTTATCTGGACATGTTAGAGCAATAGATTAAAAATTCATATGGATATAAGTTCTGTGTAAGATTTTCATATTTCATATATGATTGATTTCATTGTAATTTCAGAGAAAAATTATGTACACCATGCGCTACTGAAGTAATGACAGTTTATTGAATATACACATTGGCATTATCACTGTACTTATGAGGCACAACATTTTAAATAAGGGTTAACATACCTTATCCTTGTTTGGTGCTACCAGTAGCTGACTATGTTTGGGGAAACATTTGACCTATACAGCAGCTTTAAGTCTCTCCCAGAATTTTAAACTAAAAATCTTGAGCTCAACTTACATGCCAGATCAAACTGTGTGCAGAAATTTACGCAAGGTAATATCATTAACACATGCTACAAACAAAAACAAACTAAAAAATAGCATTTTAGCCAACAAAGCTTTTGTTAGATGACAATTCTAGGGTTAAGCATGGTTTGAGGGCCAAATTATCCTTACCTCCAACCCAGTGAATTCCATCTGAATCTTAAAATCTTACGACTTAACCATTTGGTTATTACATAAATTTGGATGGGGAAATATGAAAACACTTTTAAGAAAAGTCATCAATCCTAAATCTCTACTATGAATTTGGTTAACAAGAATTTTCAGCATGTTTTTTGTAGAAGAGAAGACAACTTATCTCATATTGCAAAATGAGCATGTTTATGCCTCATGTTCAAAATGTTTTTTTGGGTTTTATGGCATATCAATCTTTGTCGATTATTTCATGCCAAATCAATTTTTATACAAATAAACTGTTCTATTTCAAACAATTCAGTTTAGTATAAGTATAGTTTTTGTTTACACTAAGTTAAATTTCAAAACAGTTCTATTTCAAACAATTCAGTTTAGCATAAGTATAAAGTTTATTTCTATTTGACCCATAGATAGGACCCTATCAGGTGCTACCACTGTGGGCCAGAGTGGACCTGGGAGTGATGGCAATGAAGAGGTACTCCACATTCTCCAAAGTTCCACTAATACTGGAACCTCACCATCAGATTGTTTATCAAGGACACTCGTTAAGGTGGGGGTCTTCCCCCTCTGCAGAGAAACAGTCAGTGTATTCTACGGCCCCAGCCAACTAGGCAATGTGGTACACCCAAGAGAGGTAGAAAAAAAGAAATATGGCTGCCACTGCCCTAAAACCTCAATTTTAAATAAAACGTGGTCTCAAGTGTGGAGAATTTGCGAGAGTGGCGTATGCAAATTTTTTTCAAGGATAAAAAACACAACATGTGGGAGAAAGGCCTATAGTATGAATGACACAATTGAGTAAAGATGTTATTTTTGTTAGCAATCACTAGAACTGGTTGAAATGGATTCCATTAACTGCTCGTTATATTGTAGTGCATTTGAACACCCATTTTATTGTGGAGAATGACACTGTTTCAGCTAACAAGAGATTAAAAAAATATTTACTAAGGAATAAAAGTATATATCATTTATGGTAGAGCAATTTTAAATAAAATGTCAGGATCACTTATCTAATCAAAGAATATTTTATTCATTGATATTAACCATATACAAATATATAATAAAATTAAGTTTGAATAAATACATTAAACTAGGTGACTTAACAGTATCTAAGTCATGTATGAGATAGAAGAGGGAGGTAATGGCTTTTATACTTTGACCATTTCTTGTAGATGAATGTACTAAGTTGAGTAAAAGTTTTACAATATTTTGGCCATATAAGGCACAATTTGACAGATCAAGAGGTTTTTGCCAAGGTTGTGAAGGTGAACCACACTGGACTGTGAGATGCTAAGTTTGCTTGATACTCTCTGAGAGCTAAACAGCAGATTTGTTTCAATGACTTTGAGCAAAGCTTCAAAATCCTTGGTTTTAGGCCTACCTGACTTTGCCTGATCATCAAGGTTCTTGTAACCTGGGCAAAATTTCTTCTGCTCTGTCGACTTGGGTTGTAGAATACATCAAATGCACTGCTGCAGAGGAATAAGATTCTTCCAATGATTGTCCTGGATGTAACATCAAATCATGTAATGGTGGGGCTCCAGTTCTGGAACTTTGAGAACGGTAAAGTACCTCATCAATGCCATTACTCGTAGGTCAACTCTGACCTGGAGTAGTAGTACTGGTAAGGGCTCCATCTATGGATCAAATAGAACTGTTCAATCTTTTACAAGGAATTATTAATACATAAAATTATTAGTATTAAATAGCAATAATTGAAACCATTTAAACGTATGCAAACAAGTGAGCTCTAACTCGTTCGAAAAGAAAGTTACCTAGAAACTAATTACTTAAAAAAATCATATATATTTATTCACTGGATTTTGCATTAAATAACTTACATCGGTTGATATGCTGTAAAACAAAACTAACCAAAATTTCTAGAACCATCTATGACTTTATCTTTCATAGAATACACGTTTTTGGTTGCTTCCATGGTGTTATGGCCCAATTCGAACAAGTAAAGCATAAGTTCTTGAATTAGACCATGATTCACATTAATTTGTCTGGCTTTCAAATCCTACATGGAGTTAAGCAATGTACAACATGTCAGCACACCAACTACCACAATACTAATAACCACAGTAGGTACCTCCCACAGCTTGAATCATTTTGTCAGGTGATATATGCATAGTTAATAAGCACACACCCAAATATTTTGACCCAGCCAAATACATTTCATAGCTTTTGGTCAGACAAAGAACTTTTCAAAAACCATAACAAAAATTAATTAAAGTTGAATGAGTTTCTTTTTTTTAAGGTTGATGCATTGTGTTGGGGCATGTTAAGATTTTTGTGGTGACTCTTGATAAAGAGAAAAAGATTAGCAGTTGAACAATAAACTGTAAATCTTAATGATTTGGGGAGGGTTAGAGTTCAATCAGTGGTGGTTGCAGCATGAAGTCTGTTTAAGATGTGTCTGGTTGGCTACTGAAAATCAGAACTCTGACATCTGCCACTCTGTTGGTAGAGCTTAGAATATGCAGACTGTATCCCTGCAGAGGGCTAAGATCCCCACAAAGAGGAGTGCCCAAGCTATGACACTAAACTGCATCTGATCGAGAGGTTCCAATTCTGGCAATCTAGGCAATGTAGAGTACCCCTTTCATAGCTCTAAATCCCAGGTTGACTCTGGCTTGATGTGGTAACACCTGTTAGGGTGTTAAATAGATTTGTTTCAAATTATTCATATTTGATAGCACCACGTATAAAAAAAACACTTTAAAAAATGCAAATGTTAAAATACAATGAATGCAATTACCTAACAGCTAGATGTAAAGTAACCTTGGACAGGTTAACATGCCATTGAAATCAAGCAAAATTAATCTGGCTTCCCGGTTTATGGATAACTTAAGAATCAGATGAGAAGTCCTTAGGTCTTTTGGTGAGCCTTAATTAGTTTGGTTTGGTTTTATGGCATATCAACCATTGTAGCTTATTTAATGCCAAATCCATTTTTATACATATAAACAGTTTTACGCTAACTAAACGGCTGGAAAAAAGCTTGACGGCAACTACACAAGGATGCTGCGAACAATATTGAACAGGTCCTGGAGGCAACACCCCACAAAGCAGCAGCTGTACGGCCACCTACCACCCATCATGAAAACTATCCAAGTTAGATGAATCAGACATGCAGGATACTGCTGGAGAAGTAGGGACGAGCTCATAAATGATGTATTCCTATGGACCCCTTCACATGGGCGAGCAAAAGCAGGGCGACCAGTTCGAACCTACATACAGCAGCTCTGTGAGGATATGGAATGTAGCCCTGAGGACCTACCAGATGCGATGAATGACAGGGAGAGGAGGTGAGAGAGGGTCAGGGATATCCATGCTGATGGCACAACAAGATGATGATGTTTCAACCAATTAAGTTTAACATAAGTACATAGTTATAATGTCAAAATAGTTCTATTTTAACCAATTCATTCCCAACTACATTCACATATTTTTAGCAGTGATAGCCTCCATCTTCTAAAACCTAAAAGTAACTTAATCCACATTTTAATTCAAGTACATATCAATAGAGAAATATCTGTATTGCCAACCATTAAGAGATAGTTTTGACATTGATGAAATAAAGAAAATGTTTTAAAATGGGTGTAAATAAATAGTGATAAATTATCTGACCACATAATTTCTTCAAAAATAAAGAAAAAACAATTTTTTCAACAAGAAATTTAACAAAATAAAGCAAAAATTAAATTATTGTGTACAAGTTTTTTTGGGATGTTTTTTTCCTTATTTATTTACCTCTTCAAAGCAGGCTGGTGATGATACCTGTTTTTTAATTTAAAGAAAGAAAGGCCCTGATTTCATATGTAATTACCTGCCTCTGGTAAGATCTGCAGTCATCTGTGACTGGGAATAATTATCTGGCTTAATTTCAGAGGGTCATCCTCAACAGACAGCACTTGCCTCACTGAACTAAAAGATGGGGTCAGGGTTAATCCCTAATGTTTCTCTAAAGACGAATGCCAATGAAGCTTAGCAAATTTTGGCACCACCTGTTCATATGTGAAAGGGTCCAGAATTAAACTATTTGTTTCAAAGCTACTTTTGAGGTAAATCTGGGTAAATAATACTTCAAATTCATCTGGATGAGGAGGGTCAGATATTGAAAAACCCAAAACCCTTGATGAACCCAGGAATATCAACAATAATATGTGCTAATGTTGTTAAGATGTCTTTATAAATTTTGAAAATAATCTGAAAAATTCTTTTTTTTTTCATAAAATGAAGTTGATATGAGTAAGAAATGTTTTATTTCAAAACTGATTTTCTTTCCTTCATCCTATTTCTGGATTCAACATAATATTCAGTCTCAACATTTCTAATATTTTCTCTTGATAAATCCGTTTAAGTGAAATAAAAACCAGACTAAAAAAAAAAATAATAAAAATGATACTAACTCCAAAAATTCCTATTTTCAATTATAGTCTACATTATTTATTTATGAAGAACAAACATTTCAAATATTACCAGACAACTTTTCAAGAACAAATAAAAATTTTCTCATATCATACAACTTAGGTAATTTGTTGTTTTTTCTCAAACCAAAAGAAACATTATTCATTTTCTGTTTCTTTAAAAAAAAACTTTTCAGGTTTTTTGTTTTTGTTATTTCCATGTTCATCTCTCAATCTTTTTTAGTTAGAACATAATTCTAAATTCAAAAATTTCAACAAATATCAATTTTGTACAATCAAACAGCAAAAGGGCTACAAATTCACTTTTTAGTCTTATAAAAGGCAAAAATTTATTATTAGGTCTAAAAAAAAAAAAAAGAAAATTAAAACACAAAGTCCAGGAAAATATTTGAATTAGAAAAGAAAATATTATCTAAAACGATAGTGACTAGCCTAAGAAAAGTTGTCATTAAATTCAATAAAAACAGTGAAAACTTGGAATAATCTTTACTAAGTCGCAGTTTGTCTTTGAATTTAAAAAATCAATATAACTACTTAATCAAATTCAAATTTTAAAATGTATCAATGACAAATATACTTTTAAAATAAATGATTATTTTAAATTCAAAATAAGGTGAACTTTCTGAGAAAAAAAAAGTATTTTTGAATTTTTTCTTCAAACTAAATCTTTTTCCTCAACTAGTTTTAGAAACTAGTAAAATCCTACAGCAAGTATAACTTACTTTTTAAATTGCAATTAACACTGTCATTTACTAAATTTAAGTCAGTTTTGTTAGTATAGAATACCTCTCAGATTGTTTACAGTACCAACTGTTTCAAGTGGTCACCCATCTAAGTACTCTGTGCTGTCAGTGAGGCTTAGAATACACTATCTTTTGCAGAGGAATAGGATCACACATACACACACCCCTGCAACAAAAAAAAGCTGGTGTCCGGAGTATGACACTAAACTGAATCCAATGCTGAAAGGGGAGTCTCCATGACATCATAGTGAATAATGTACTGATCTATGACATTATAGTAAGCAAGTTTAAACTCCAGTTACATTATTAGATTCAGTTTCAGACTAATACACTTGAGAAAGGCCTGAATTCCCTTATTCTCCTAGTTATGGGTTAAATAGTACTACTGCTGTTATAGATTTTGGATTAAATCACCTGAGATGGTTGATATGCCATCAAACCAAGAAACCAATCTGATGCTGAGGATCCAGTTCTGGAGGTCTGAGAAATGTGGAGTACCTCCAAAGACCACTCTGACCCAGAGGAATAGTATCTGTTCGGGTCCCATCTACGAGTCAAAGAGATTTGTTTAAAAATAATTATATTCACTAGGAACACTTGATGCCATATAACAGTAAATTATTTGTATTAAGAATATAACTTGAACCTACAATTGTTTACGAGAGATTATTATTATTATTATTATTTGAAACTATACAACTGCATGAAAACAAATTACTATTATTTAATAGAAATAATTACATGAACCATATAATTATTAGTATTAGATAGAAATTATTTGAAACCATATAATTATTAGTATTAGATAGTGATACTTGAAACCATATAAATACATGTAAATTAATTGTATTGGAGAGGAATATTTGATATCCCATTACTGAGTAAAAAAAAAAAACTTTTAAAAAAACAACACAAAAATTGTAAATATGAATATAAAATGAATGTGATTCCCTAACTTCTATGCATAAAATAACCCAAGATGGGCTGATATGCCATTAAAATCAATCAATTAATCAACTATCTAAGCACTGATCAGGTCGATAGCTACTTAACTTTGATAATCTAATGAGAACCAGTGCTTTAAGTATGACTTGACCAAATATTCTGTGTCCCCATACTTGTAGACCTGCACCAAAAATAAATTAACATATTTAAAAATCAGAGAAAGCCCAGTTGAATGAACACTTTAAAAATAAGTAGTTGAGCGTTATACTGTTAAAAGTCACGTTTTCACTTTAAAAGGATAAAACATAAATGTTCCTATTGACTCTCTCTCTCGCTCTCTCTCTCATTACACTCCTTTCTTGCCAACAAAGGCTTTCCAAGATTTTTCTGCTTAAGTTATTTCATTGGATATTTTACTTAAAACATTTCTGTTATATAAAATTAAGGCCATTCTACCTACACAATTTGGTATTTATTGTGAATGTCTGCATACTTCTTTTTAAGTCTGCATTTTGTCTCCATACACACAATACGTACACAAATACATCCGAGTAAGATTTGGAAACACTGTGATATTGACATTTTTGTAATTTTGGAATCCTTTGGACACCTGCTCAACATTTATGGATGATAACATCAACAATAGATAGTGGCATTTTTTTAGATTTACATTTTTCTAATCTTGATCGTGAACAATGCTGTTAGTCTTGCTCTCTAACCATTACATACAATGCAGGATGCCCAACAAATTATTTACTAAGTTTCGTTTGGGGGCTTCCAGTGATAATCAAACTCATTATAAAGGATCTCTTAGCTTTGCTCTTTAAACATTACATACAATGCAAGATGCCCCAAAAATTATTTATTAAGCTTAGTTTCGGGCATCTAGTAAGAATCAAACTCACAAATAAGGATCTCTTAGCTTTGCTCTTTAACCATTACATAGAATGTAAAATGCCCAATAAATCATTTACTAAGCTTAGTTTCAGCCATTAATTAAGGATCTATTAGATTTGCTCTTTAACCATTACACCATGGAAAATGCCCATAGTCATCTACTAAGTTAGCTTAGTTTAGCTCAAAGACAGAAGTATTGAGCATCCAGTAAGAATGGCCCTCTCTGATAATAGTCGTCCAGCCTAGTTTATTGATCATTACCATGAAAGTGCAAAGTGAAATAATATAAGTTTTGAACTACTTATAGATTCTACTTGTAAGAGTGTTGATAACTGAGTCTGAATTTACCCATCCCTTTCATTACAGACAAGACATGACACAATGTCAATATTAAGCTGGTTTGAATTCAGAGTTTTCCTTCTCCTAAACTGGCAACCTAATTAAGGCTAAAGTAGCAAGTCTACCCAACTATTTACCCATAGAGGGTAGAAGAAGAAATGGTTTCACACCTTTCCCAAGGACATTAGTGAAAAGTAAAATGCCAGCAGCCTCATCCAAGATTTGAACTTGTATTGCCAATTCTATCTCCTATGAGGGTAACATTTACATTGTGCAGCTTTTTTGAAAATTCAAACAGCAAACATTTCAGAACTATCATCAATTGTTTATGAAATATAGTAGTTCATTTTTCAGAAAACTGGGGTTAACATTGTAGCTACCTTCTTCTACTTTCACCTGCTGTTGATACAAAATTTATTTTTAAATGCTTTCCAATAGAAAATTCATATTGGATATAATTCTACAATAAGTAAAAACTTAAGAATTCATGTTATATAGCATTTGAAGATTTTTTAAAAACTTTTTTTAATCATCAAAATGATTTTTTTTTTATCACCTTTTATGTTTAGTGCAGATTATTGTTGCCCGGGCCATTGTCCAAATGAGTAGAGTGCTCGCCAATGGTCCGGGAAACTGGGGTTCAATCTCAGGTCGAGTCATACCAAAGACTCAAAAAAATGGTACTTGATGCTGCCTTGCTTAACACTCAGCATTATAAAGTAAGGATTGGTGTCATCATTATTGAAAAGGGAGCCTTCGGGTCACCCTCGATAAAGGTCACCAACTTATTGTTACCCACACCCTGAATTCTTCAAAGTTCCTAAATTCAATCACTGCCCACTCAAAAGAAGGTATGTCCAGAGTAGGACACTAAGTTGTATATGAGGGTGAAGCTTCAGTTCTTAAGATCTGAGGAGTGTGGAGTACCCTTTCATTGCTATTACTCCCAGCTCCACTCTGACCCATCTATGGGTCAAATAGAATGTATATGAGGGTGAAGCTCCAGTTCTTAAGATCTGACGAGTGTGGAGTACCCTTTCATTGCTATTACTCCCAGCTCCACTCTGACCCATCTATGGGTCAAATAGAATGGTTTAAGAATTAGTACCAAAAAAAAATCTCAAGGAATGACACAAAAAAATGTAAATATGAATGAACATTGAATACAAGCTCTAATCTTTAGGCATAAAATATCCCAAGACTGATTGTAATACTATTAAAATCAATTAAAGGAGACTGACTGAACAGCTTTGGCTTCTTATGAGGTATGTCTGCAATAAGGCTTTCGAGTATTGCTGTGCAGCTTATCTACAAGTGAATGTGTTTCTATCAGTGCTCTTGTGAGCATGACACCAAATTCTAGTTGATCTGTCATCTACATTATGTTGATATATAATGAGTCATTAGGCTGGTTGCTGACTGCTTACTTCCATTGTCTAATGTGTCTTCTGTTTTGGAAGGTTTTGTTGGCTGTTTTTTTTTTTATCATAAATCAGTAGGTTAAGCTCAACTAAAATTCTGACTTTTGATCTTTTATTGTCATTAGTTGAAACATGTTGCTTTTAGAATCATATGGTTTGTTTACAACTACCTCCATACAAGATTGATACCTGGATGTCAATAATTTCAGTTCAATTTTTAGATGATACAAAGTCTATTTTCATTCATCTTGCTTTGTTTTAAGGTGACAACAAGTGTATCACTAGCATAATGCTAGGCTTTCTGGTAGGTTTCCTTGCTGTTAAGGCATTCTGAATAAAAGATATACGCACAGGTACTTGCGGCAAACTGTGCTATTTGACAGAAATTTGTGTATACTTTAAAAGAATATGTCGCCATAAATTGGATGACAATTTAATACTTTCAGCGGAGGCCTTAAAAAAACTTTATGAATATGAGAGGGTTGTATGTAAAAAAACAAGTTTACAGTTTTAGAAAGTTTTATGAAAAATGAAAAAAAAAATCAACACCCACTAAATGATATTAAAGAAAGAGGAAAGTGTCTGGCAGGTGAAATAGAAATTAGATACAGACTGCATCTTCTGTCTGAGAACAACATCAAATTATCACACCTTTTAATTTCACAAGGTAGTTTGCAAGCTAACGCAATATTACTCATGCATTCGAGTCTCAATGAATGTCCTGTACTTGTAAACAAACTAGACCACTCCAATCCCTTAAAAAACACTACATCCGACTGTGACCAGGAATGATGAAATCATCCATAGCCCTGACTAGCAGCACCAGCAAAGAAAGAAAAAAAATTATATCTGTTTACAACATTAACAGTCAGTCTTGCAAAAGTCACTCTATCAAAATAAAGTGGATAATCTTCAGAAGCCTATTTCAGGCTGTTGTGGACCAGTAAAAGGTCTGGAAGAAAGACACAAACTTGGGATTACATGAAACAAGTATATTGAACAAAAGTATGAATACAGCATAGGTAAAAGAGTGTTGAACGTCAGTCTGATTGCCAAAGTGTTAGGCTGGATGGAACTTAACACCGGAATAAATATTCTCCCAGTATTCATAGTAATAGGAAGAGTTCATTATAGTCCATAAGGTAGGTACCATAACACAGGCTAAGGAAGGATTGTATCACCACAGATATCTTTTATGGATAAGCTTTCTGTCCACGCGGCCCCAGTAGTGTGATACTACTTTCACTCTATTTATAGACAAGCTTTTTCAATAGTCTTTGGCTCATCCATTGGTATGATTTTTGGAATTCAGACTCATGAGTGAAGCTTTCAAGGTGGGATCACCAGCTGTCTCAACCAACAACGACGATCACCATCTGTCTCTACTAACAACGATGACCACCAGCTGTCTCTACCAACAATGACTATTCCACCAGCTGTCTCTACCAACAATGACGATCACCATCTGTCTCTACTAACGACGATGACCACCAGCTGTCTCTACCAACAATGACAATTCCACCAGCTGTCTCTACCAACAATGACTATTCCACCAGCTGTCTCTACCAACAATGACTATTCCACCAGCTGTCTCTACTATTTCCTCTGTCAATATGCCCATAAATTGTAACCTTTGACCAAATGAATTGTCATTTGTTATTACTGTTATCTCACCTTTGTTCTCTTCATTGTCTTCTGGCTGTCAATTTACTCACACAAATAACAAAAAATAATTTGCAGGGTGGACATTCTTATTGGCCCTGCAACAGCCTTGTACCACAAGTGATCAAATCTTCGTAAAGCTGGGTTTTTTAAAAATATCTTTACTTTTCTATTTTTACATAAAGTATTTGTTTTTGTTGCCACTATCATCCACAGCAAACAGTAATGACAACTTTTACAGGCATTGCAAACTATAAGACTACTTTAGGAATAGTCTATTATCAACCGCAGTTTAGATAAAAGCCAAATTTAGTTAATGATTAGTTTTACTTTCTTCTCATTCATCATCATCATCATCATGTCACTCCATCATCACAGATCTCCCTGACTCTCTCTCGCCACCCATCAGTAGGTCTTCAAGGCTACATCTTGTATCAGCACAGGGCTGTTGTATGTAGGTCCTAGCTGGACGTCCTGCCTTTGGTTGTTCATGAGGGGGTCCACAGAAGTACGTCACTTATGAGTACATCTCTACTTCTCCAGCAGTGTCCCGCATGTCTGGTTCATCTAACTTGGATAGTTTTTCGTGATGGGTGGTAAGTGGCCGTACAGCTGCTGCTTTGTTGGGTGCTGCCTCCAGGACTTGTTCAATATTGCTCGCAGCATTCTTTTGTAGTTGCAACATTAAAATATTACATTAACTTTGAAATGAATGAGATTGGAACCAAAATGCCAAATTTGATTAGTTGGTAAGGAGCAAAACAATACGATTGATATTATTGGCCTATTTAAACTATTCACCTCTGTAATAATTCAATAATTAACAATTAACTTAGAAATTAACGATACTAAAAAAATATTCACTGAAATAAACTTTTTTCCCTCAAATACAGAGTAGATTTTACTTTTACTAGAAAAAAAATAGAAGAAACTCTATCAACCATTATTGATGGTAAAAATAATAAATTGAATCTGTACATTTACAAGAATGAACCGTTATTAGTATAGGATTTCAATAAATGTCTAAGAAATTCCCAACTCCGGCAGCAGTTTTGTTCCAAAATCAGAAAAATCAATCTTTTAAAAAATCTTCATTTCCCACTTTATCTAAAAATTTGTAAACTAAAATCCAAAGAAAAACAAGAAATAAAGTAAATTTAGGGTTAATTTTCAGGCACAAAAAAATTCAATTGATTCATATATCTAAAGGGGGCAGTTTTTATTTAATTTATTCTTGTTTTAATTAGTCATGAGAAGAAGGCAAAAATATAATAATTTCACAATTTATGTTAAAATAAAAAAAAATTTTTTTTCTTAATCAATGCATTTAATTTTGCAGGAGGGGTTAACGAAAATATTTTTTTTTTACTTACGGTTTATTTATTTGGCAGAAATATTTTGTTTCCAATGTTCAGTCAAAAATTTCTTCCAGGTGTAATCAATCATTCATTCAATTCGTGTTTATATCGATCCAATTCAGTAAAATGGTTTACTGTACGTTTTCAAAAACTACAAATTTTGTGAGACTTTAAAAAGCTAAACTTTCTTTAACAAACTCTATTAAAGTGATAAAAAATATTCTTTATATCAGAAACTTCTCAAGTTTTAATTTAAAAGAAAAACAAACGTTTCTTACAGGTAGTAATTATTTGTTCAACTACAAGTCTAAGTCTCTCTCTCTCTCTCCAATTCTCAAAGTTATAAATTGTCAATTTATAAAAAGCTAAGGAAACTCTAAAATCTGAATAAATGCTATTTTTTATTTTTTTATTTTTGGCCTATTTACACAAAGAGGAAACTATCATTTTCTTTTCTTTTGAAGTAACACTTTTTGCTTTCAAAAAGTATAAACAAACTAAGATTATTACGGAATAATAGTAAATAATTGTAAGCCGAGGAGAAAAATCTGCGAAGTTAAACCAAAACCACATTTTTTTAAACTGCTAGAATGAAGAATATATTGAAAATAAAAATCGAATCATATGGTCTATAAAGAATTTCTTCAAGTAAAACTTGATTTGTTTTTATAACCTGTTGAAAAAGGTAATAACATTATCGATTGTAAAAAAAATAGTTCAAAGATGACATGGGTACACATATCTGTCGGCTAGTTCCGGCAATTTCCGTACGTTTCAAACAGTGAAATGAAAAAAAATAAAAATAAAAAATAAATTAATTAATAAATTTCTCTTGTCTTCATTTTTTTTGTCTTTTCTTTTCTTTTGATTTACTTGTGATTTATTGATCTAGTTCTCTTAGCTTATTTCCTATAGACTCATCCAAGGCTAATGAGCTAATCTTGATGAAAATATTTCTGTGAACTCCTTTAACCTCAAGGAGTGTCATGAAAGGTGTCTGGGGAGGATAGATGTTTTGGACGTTTCAATTTAAAATGAATCAAGAAGGTCTAATTCTACCTAAATATCAAGTAAAATTAGCAACCATTGAAAGACTAAATGGTAGTCTTGGAACTTTGATTGTGTAGCCATAAAAAATTATATACATGCATGGAGGAAGACTGACACATGGTTATGAAAATATAACTCTCACACTTTATTCTTGAGAGGGGTCAAAGCTTCTGTAGTGTGAGAGAGAGTGAGAGACGGATGGAAAGAGATGAAGACAAACTGTTATATTGACCCATAACTTCTTCTCTTGACCATACCATGTTGTGTTAACTTCTAGGCCCCACTTAGCATTTCTTCTACTTCTTGGCTGGGGGAGGGTACTCAACTGGAGGCTTGCTGTGGGCCGCTGCCCCACTGAGGCTCCCAGCCACTCAAGACTGAAACTCACACTGCCTATATCTCACGTGAGCATTGGCATATTTAATTTCATAACACCCACATATTTCTGTTCAACTATATGACTGCTTCTACTTATTTTCACAGGTGCATCCTGTGTAGAGAATCTCTGATTGACAGGGCAGTTAAGGGTCAACACTTTCAGGTGTAGAATTATCAAGAAATGTTTAATCTGTACAGAAATCAAATAGAGTTGGTATCTGCAGGCGTGGAAGTCTAAATTAATTCTGTGAACAAATTTTTTAAAAAGCCTTGAACAAGCCATGGACAAACACCAATTTTTCGGCAGTCTTTTATATATAATAAAAGATAGATAGCGCGATAGATGGAATATCACAGTTGTATATCCAGGGTTGGTGCTTGGTTCTAACATGCATGGCTTCTCCCAACAAATCTTGTTGGGAATTTGTTGACTTAAACCCTTAAAAAAAAGGAGACATACCTTCTTCTTTCTGGCAAGCACAGTTAGTAATTTAGACATGAGATAATTTCCTGTCAAATAACAAAGCAACACATCAGGACTGCTATCAACACACGAGGTGTTTCATTTATTTTATAACAACTACAACGCCTAGCGGTTAGAGTGTTCGCCAATGGCCCAGGAGACCTGGGTTCAATCCCAGGTCGAGTCATACCAAAGACTCAAAAAATGGTACTTGATGCCTCCTTGCTTAACACTCAGCATTATTAGGTAAGGATCAAGGGCAAAGTAGAGCAATCCAGGGAAGGAGTAGCGCCCTCCCCTACACCTTCGTGTAGTAGCTATCGAAAAGGGAGCCTTTGGGTTACCCTCGATTATGGTCGCCAACTTTACTTACAACTCTAAAAAACAAAAGTCTAAGGGCAGGTAACTCACCCCTACAAAAATGGTTTCGGGCAGATAACCTCTGGCCCACTGTATTAGAGTCTGTAGGTATTAACTAGTTCTGACTAAAGTGAATTTCAACAAATCTATGATGTGTTCCCCCTTGAATATTTGATATGGGACCTCACTCTATTATATGTCAATTTTTATAGAATAGTATCCTGAGTGAATGTATGGGTACCCTTCCAGGGTACCCAAGCAGGCTTACCACTCCCTGATTGGTTGGGTGCAGATTGTATGCTCTGGCCTTTTATATATCATGACTTAATAGAACAGTCATCACACTTGATAAGATGAGAGAGAATATTTTTTTTAAATTTATCCATTGACTTTAATAAGATTTCTATCAATGAAAGACTGCTGCTACTTAAATACACAATATTAGATGAGTTAGACATTTGACATGTATGTGGTGTGTTCAAATCATATGAAAAAAAATTAAAGCTGTATTTACCAGCACAGAAATTAACAATGATTCAAGAATTAAATTTTTTTTCAAAATACTCCCTTTGTTACACTTATACTAGTGAGTTTTCTTTTTGATGAAAATCCGCTTTTGATATTGTAGCAGAAAGAATTTCAAATTATTGTCTGCCGCAGGAATATTTTGACTGTTTTGGTCCCGAAATCATATTTTCGACCAATGAGATTATTTCATGCCATTCTGCCCAGGCAATTATGACAGAGCATGCATTCTCTCTCTTCGCTTCCTAGCAGCAGGAAGGACTTGCCAACATGAGAGACCACATTCACTCTTCTTCACTGACTCTTCTTAGCTGACTCTCTCTCATGTATTTCAAGCAGTCTGCTAAACACCATAAGGAGACCTCATCCAATTTATGAACCATTGGTGTCTGAGAAATCATTCTTTCATCATTCATCTTTCCTTCTAAACCAACAGATCATTGGAGAAACAAATTGGATATTTTCAACTCCTGCTTTAACTTCAGCATTTTAATTCCTGTCCTGACGACAGCATTTTCAACTCCTGTTTTAATTTCAGCATTTTAATTCCTGTCCTGATGACAGCATTTCAACTCCTGCTTTTAACTTCAGCATTTTAATTCCTGTCCTGACAACAGCATTTTCAACTCCTGTTTTGACTTCAGCATTTTATTTCCTGTCCTGACGACAGGATCTCAATTCATGCTCTGACATTCAGCTATTCTATTCCTTCTCAACTCTACAACATTTGTTTCTCTGCTTCCTGCGACTTACAGACAAGGGTTCCTTTTATCTGAAGCTGTTAATAAAACATACAAATTGAAAATTATCAATATCTTCGTCAACTCATTTGTTCTTCCTTTTAATATAACAAGAGGCAACAGAACTCTACAACTTCAACTGCCATTTTTGTATAAATGGTAACTTTATACTCCCCCTCATGTCATAATATACTCCATTGTATTTCTTTTTTATGTCCTCTATATACTCAAAATTCCTAGTACCAAGATGAAATTAGTAAACAAGAAAAAGTTACAAACGTTAGGTCTAATGACAATTGAGGCTTTTGTACTTACACAATTCCATGTTTTACCAAAAACTGCTGGACAAGATAAGCAGTGAGCACAGGTGCATTGCAATGGTGAATTTAGCACTGACCGGGAGATACCACGTGTTAACCTTATTTACACGGCATCCCTGAGATGGTGCAAGATTTCCACATAATTTTTCAGGAATTGTTTTATATTGTTTGGTACAAGTATATGTTAAACCATAATACATTTCCTCTTCTCCAAGTGTCCGAATTGTGTTCCCTATTCTCTAATAATTGCAGAAGTGAGTTTTAGTACTTCGATATAACAAATATATGAAAACCAACCTTCAAGTGGTTGATACCAAAGCCCACTTGATCCTCTCCTACAGTCTGAACTCCCTTGTAGCAGAAATAAATATTTTCAAATTTATTGTTTAGCGCAAAAATTATTTTGGCCGTTGAGGTTTCAATTTTATATTTTCGTCCAATGAGGATGATTTAAGCCATTCTACTCGGATGACATTCCCGGGTAGTATAAAAGGCAGTGCAAATGCTCTCTCAGTCTCTTCCTCACTCATTTAAGCAGCAAAATAGACCAACTTTAAATAGGAGAGCACATTCAATTTTTGTACCATTGTTTTCTCTAGAAGATCAGTCCTTTATCATTTATTCATTCCTTCTAGAACAACTGGTCCTCGAAGCTTCAAGTTGGATGTTTAATTCCTGCTCTAACATCCACAACTGTTTTCTTCCCTTTGTATGACTCACAGTAACAGAGTTATCTCTCAAGGTGACATTAAAGTTTTTGGAACTCATCAATATTCTTGCCAACTCATTTGTTTTATTCCTTTTCTTAACATCACAAGGCAAAAAAACCCCAACAATTTGCCTTTATTAAACCCTTACCCCCCACATCCAGCTTGGGTTAAATAGTATCACTTTGGTTCTCCATCAAGGATAGCTTTGGCATTAAATAACCCAAGAAGGATAATATGCCATTAAATCAAGAAATTAATCATCTTATATTTAAATCTTTTGTCAGAATGGTTTGCCATGGCACTACTGAAACATCTACTTTTGTTGGGTTTTTTTTTTTTTTTAATGGCATATCAAGTTGGGAGGGTAAGGGAGAATACCAACTTCATCAGAAAACTATCTTTTATCCACTTTTACAAGACTAATTTAATTGTTTCAGTATTTTTGCTGGTTAATAGATGTTTCAAAATGTTTATCACTTTCAGCTGATGTTTCTTCCTTGAAATGATGATACCAGTCAAAGACCCTGGCATCACCCTTCTTTTAACTTTCCAAAAAATAGTTTTGCTCAGTTTTTTGGCAAAATTTGCTGTAGCTTCATTGCTCAGCATTTTTTACCCCATACAAGACAAAAAAAAGGAAATGGAGATGTGTGCACTGCTAAAAAACATATTAAAAAAAGTGATTATGTCTAGATGTCTAGACCTAGATAACTTTCTTTTAGAAATACCATTTGAAAGTCTTAGTTCAATATGATTACAGAAAAAAAAATCCCAAAAGAACAAGCCTGTTCAGGAAGAAAATCTTTCAAAGCTATTGTAGAACAAAATTTTGTTTCACAAAGTGTACTATTGGATATTATTTTTATCCCAGGTGACACTGGGTACTTCTGCTAGTATTTACTAAGTCTGATTTAGCGTAAAGACACATTGATCATTGAAACAGAGAGAAGGAAGATTATTGTGCTAGTCTTTCAAGTTGAGAGGACTTGTCTGAAGAAAATCAGCATGTGAAATCTTTTACTTAGCTCCAAATCCTCAGGTATGACACAAGGTCAATTAAACAAAGAGATTGTTCAAAATTCTAATTTCTCCTTGGGGGAGGAGGTGAGATCTAACATGAGCTGAAACACTAGATATATATGTTAGGCATGAAAAGCGCCTTCTAATACTGAATTATTTAAATGTCAAGTTGATATTTAATCTAATCAAGTAACAATACTAGGTTATTGTTGTTTTTAACCCAAAGCTGAAGTTACATGGGTTTTCCTAACCCAAAAGGGATTATTTCTAATTGAGGACTATATGAGTGACTTATAGTAAATTTCTATTTACTATAAGTGCTATTGGAGGTGCCGTGGTGTAATGGTTATCGTCGTAGGAAATTGACCCGGCGACACGAGTTCAAATCCTGGACGAGACTGATTGCATTTCGCATAGCACTAATACCCTTGCGAAAGGTATGAGTCCAATTATTCTCCCCTCCAGCTATGGGTAAATAGTAGGGCAGACTAGGTTCTTCAGCCTTGGTGAGGCAACTAGTCTAGGAGAAGGAAAACTCTGAATTGAAACCTGTTAAACTCCACTTAAAAATTGACCTTGTGTCATATCCTGCGTGAGCGGAGGGGTTGGTAAATATGTATAGTAAATTTCTATGTGTGTGTGTGTGTGTGTGTGTTTTGAACGTCAACAGATCTACTAAAAAGAAATAGATTTCATATCAAAAAATACAACCAGCAGGTGATATCCTGCAAAAATTATGACAGACACTGACTACACAGGTGATATAGCACTTCTTGCAAATGCACCAACCCAAGCCGAATCACTGTTGCAGAGCCATGAGCAACCAGCTGGAAGCATTAGCTCCCAGGGGATTGCAAGTAGAACTGAGTTCATGCGTTTTAAACAAAAGGCCATCTCCGCTTTTAGTAACAAGCCTCTGAAGTTAGTAGACCAGTTCACATACCTTTGCAGTAATATCTCATCTACTGAAAGTGATGTCGACATACTCTTAGCAAAGGAATGGACCACTATTGACAGGTTCAAATGGAAATCTGACCTCTCTGATAAAATAAAACAGGATTTCTTCCAAGCTGTGACTGTGTCAGTACTATTTTATGGATGCACCACATGGATGCTTACAAAACACATTGAGAAAAAGCTAAATGAGAAGCAACATCCTACTATGGCCACCTACCTCCCATTTCACAGAATATCCAAGTAAAACAAACAAAACATGTGAGACACTGCTAGAGAAGTAAGGATGAACTCAAATGTGAGGTTCTCTTATGAACTCCTACACATGAATGTACCTGGGTAGGTTGACTGGCATGAACTTACGTACATTAGCTCTGATCAACACTGGATTTGCCTGTTGGCAGGGGCCGAAGAATACACTGAATTCATCTCTGCAGAGAGTTAAAAACCCCTAAATGAGTTGATATTTATCGACCTCCCAACAAGTGTCCTGTTATTGACACTAAACAATGGAGGTGCCAATGGTGTAATGGTTAATGTCATAGGAAATGGACACGACAACACAAGTTCAAACACTGGACGAGACTGATTGCATTTCACATAGCACTAATACCCTTGGGAAAGGTATGATTCCAATTATTCTCCCTTCAGCTATGGGTAAATAGTAGGGCAAACTGGGTTCTTCAACCTTGGTGAGGCAACTAGTCGAGGAGAAATAAAACTCTGAATTCAAACCTGTTAAACTCCGCTTAAAAATTGACCTTGTGTCATATCCTGCCTGAGCGGAGGGGTTGATAAATATGGTTATTGACACTAAACAATCTGATGATAAGGCTCCAGTAATGCTGGAGCTCTGGAGAATATCGAGTACCTTTTCCTTACCATCGCTCCCAGGTAAACCATATAGAGTCCTATCTATGGGTCAAATAGAACTGTTTGACTATTTAAACTGAGTGCAAACAAATGAAATGCTAAATTGAATTGTTAGAAATAGAACTGTTTGATCATTTAACTGTGTATTAACAAATGACTGATGTTTAATTGAATTGTTGGTGATACATAGCAATACTTTAAACCATTCAACTGTGTGCAAAAAAAATGAGCTCAAAGTCGAAGAAACATCAACAAAATGTGTTTACAAATCACATCTATTTAGTACATATGTTTAAACAGGATTTGGTATTAAATAAACTAAATAGTTGATATGCCATAAAACTGAACCAAACCAAACCAAATCAAGACACTAAATGCATCAAGAGGACTTGCTGGGTTGGTTGGTTGGGTTTCATGGTATATCAACCTTTGTAGGTTATTTATTTCCAAATCCATTTTTATACATATATACTAGATATTTTAATATATATAATCAGTTCTATTTCAAACAATTCAGTTTAGCATGAGTATACAGTTTAATTTCAAGCTATTCAGTTTAGTCAAACAGTTTTAATTCAAACATTTCAGTTTAGTATATGTATAGTTTCAGTTTAGCATAAATACACTGTTACACATGTTAAAACAGTTCTATTTCTAGTAATTCAGTTTAGCATAAGTACACAGCTTAGTTCTATTTGATCCATAGATAGGACCCTATCGAATGCTACCACTCGGGGCCAGAGTGTACCTGGGAGTGATGGCAATGAAAGTGTACTCTGCATTCACCAAAGCTCTGCCATCAGATTGTTTTGTGTCATATCTAGGACACTTGTTGGGGGGGGGTACTCCTCGGCAGAGGTGCAGTTGGTATATTCTACAGCCCCTGCCGACTGAACAAGACTTGCTGGGAGTGATGGATGATCAGGATAGACAGCGAGAAAGGGTCAGCATAAGTTGTTCTTGATATTGCATGGTTAATAAAATCCACTTAATTTAGCCAACCATGTTGTTGAGGTCACTGCTCTAACATGCAGAATAAACAAGAATAATAACACTTACCGACTCAGTGGCCCCAGCTACCATCTGGCTGGCAGACAAAAGTAGAATGGGTGGTAACTCAATACCGAACCCATAACACCTGAAACATGACTGAAGCAAGCCGGTGTATATATATAGTAATATACCCACTCACTGGGCCAGCAGCTAATCCCTGTGCTGGGAATGGACTTGACCACCTTTGAAGAGTTGAACGTCCCAATGTCTATATAATCTCACTTCAACTTGTAATTCATTATTATTATGCATGTGAGCACTGACTCATTGCTACTGAGCCTTACAATAGAATTCCAACACGTGTAATATTAAGAACAAACTATGTTGCAAACAGCTCAAACCAATCAACTCATTCACTAGTTTCACAACCAAAAAAATTTCAAAATTTACCACAACTCAAATTGCAAAAGCAAAAATGTAATTTATTTACTGGAATACACATGTTGCCAAAAAAATATGTTGAAAAGACAGAATGGCTGTTTTACTTTAGATTAAATAACTACAGACACAGGTACAAATCTTTGAATCAGAACATCCTAATATTAGTTGAACAACCCATTGGCACAAATGGTCATGACTTTAACTAAAATGCAGAATTCACAATTAAAAAAAGAATTAAAAAGATATAAACATAAAAACAATTAATGAAAAAAGAAGACAAATGGATAAAAAGTCTAAACACATGTGAGCTATTTGGATTTTAAATGAAACTTAGTCAACCAACCTGGAAAGATTAAAAATTTAATGGCTATATATACCTATGCAAGCCAATAAACCCTACAACAAATCACAATTTGAAGGGCTACCCCTTGAAAATAACACTGTGAAAAAATCCACACAAACAAACAAACAAATAAACAAACAAACAAACCAGGCAAGTCATTGCTAATGTGAAACATTCACCATTCAAATCTAATAAAAACACATTAAAATAGGTGCTCTCACCAGAGAGAGGCAGATGTGTATATATATATATATATATATATATATATATATATATATAAAAGAAAATGGTTTAAAGCTAACAAATGAAAGAAGCAAAAGGTACCCTGCAAAAACAATTACCAATGCTGACTACGCCAATGATATAGCACTTCTGGCAAATGCACCCACCCAAGCCGAAACCCTGCTACATAGTCTGGAGTGAACTGTTGCTGGCATCGGCCTCCATGTCAATGCACACAAGACAGAATATATGTGCTTTAATCAAACAGGCGACATCTCCACACTAAATGGTAGCTCTCTGAAACTAGTTGACAAGTTCGCTTACCTAGGGAGCAAATCTCATCAACCAAGACAGATATCAACACATGACTAGCAAAGGCATGAATATCTATTGATTGGCTATCGGTCATATGGAAGTCAGACTTGACTGATAAAATGAAGCGCAGTTTCTTCCAAGCAGCAGTTGTGTTGATTCTGCTATATGGATGCACTACATGGACGCTAACTAAACATATGGAGAAAAAGCTTGACAGCAACTACACAAGAATGCTGCGAGCAATATTGAACTAGTCCTGGAGGCAGCACCCAACAAAGCAGCAGCTGTACGGCCACCAACCACCCATCACGAAAACTATCAAAACTAAATCATCCAGACATGCAGGATACTGCTGGAGAAGTAGGGACGAGCTCATAAGTGATGTACTCCTGTAGATGTGCAAAGGCAGGACGACCAGCTCAAACCTACATACAGCAGCTCTGTGCTGATATGGGATGTAGCCCTGAGGACCTGCCAGAAGCAATGGACCATAGGGAGGTGTGGCGAGAGAAGGTCAGGGATATCTGTGCTGATAGTGTGACATGATAATGATATATATATATATATATATATATATATATATATATATATATATATATATGAGACCAAACAGACATACTTTGATCAGACAATATTATTCTGACAAATGGATATGCAACACTAACAAGACATTTTATATTGGTTTTAAAATAGTATATCAATGCTTTTAAAAATTCTTTCAAAAAATGTTTTTAATCTTTTTTAAATAACATCTAAAAACTTTATAAATAATGCTTCCTTTCTTTTCTCCAAAATTTTCTCTCCAGATGATGAACTCTCAGGTCAAAACAAGCTAAGAACCATAAAAATATATACAATATAAAAGTAATATTCCAATTTGTTCTTACCACTTTTGTTAATCTATTATATATATATATTTATATATATACACCATATCCCTAAATCTTGGATAGTTTGGATGTAAAAAACTATAATAACAATTTAGCATTAGCCCAATGGTTGGGAAAGAAACTTTCAACTTCAACAAATATTCCATGAACACAAGTTGGCATTAATATCTCCAGACTTATAAAAGTTTTAATTTTTTATGTGATGTTAGTGTAGAATTTCCTAAACTTCACTTATTGAACATACCAAACTAAAATATTTATTTTAGTTTTTCTCTTATACTGATTTTAATTTAATAAAATAAAATAAAAGTGGACTTTTAGTCTTTCATGACATATTTTTTTAGAACTGCTGTTCACGATAACAAAATTAAAGTAAGTATTACTTAGAAATCTGTGTACAGAGAAACCATTAAATCTTATAAATGGAAAAAACTTGTACTACTTTAAGAAACATTATCCTGAAGTGAGTATATGTGCTTTCAAAAAATTTATGTTTTCTCTAAATATTTATTATTATTATTATAGCAAAGTCTGACACAAGTCCATAATAACTGTACAACAATTAGGGATACTGCGATCTTGCAGCAGCAGCTTATAAACTATTTCTCTGCACCATGTACTCTTTGTAAATATTTACCCAGCTTAAAGCAAAACATTTGAAACTGGGATAAAAGATTACGTGGCACTAATCTTCAAAATCAAGTCAGCTTTTAAAATCAGTATTTGAATTTTTTTTTTTTTCCTTTTTTTAAAACATTGGTCACTTGAGTCTATAGGAAATATGGGAGTTCTTGGTCTGGTAGTAGCAAATAGTGAAATCTGTAGTGTAATGTAGTGCTCTCTGGAGAAACAATTATGATTGCTAAGTGTAGTGAAGTGAATGGTATTGGAGATTAGTTGCATGGTGCAGGTTTAAAGGAGTAGCTAGTTTTTAAGGAGTGACTGATAAAAGGAGTGTGACCTTGAAAGGATGAACCAGAATGGAGTGGATATCTGAATTCTTTTTTTATTTCAGTGTTTAAAGACAAATTTCATGGAGTGACTTGTAAAAGGCCTTTGATCTTAGAATGATGAGTCAGAATGAAGTTGGCATCTGTCCAAATTAATTCCATCCCTATATTTAAAGGAGTAGCTGGATTTTAAGGTAACACTGGTGAAAGAAGTGTGTGATACTGTTTAGATGTGTTGTGTAGCTTTATTATTGTGATGTGTTGGGTTATTATTGTAACAGATGATGTAAGCCCATGCAGCATCATTTACACTAATGGCCTGGGAGTATTATTGCTTATGTACTCAATGTATAGACTATGTAGACATGTTAAACATCTGGTGACAGGTTTGGGCCCCAGAATATGTGTTTATTTTGTATATTGAACTCATGCTTTACCTACACTAGTTTTAAGGGTAGAGTAGAATAAGGTTGTCTAAAATTAGTTTGAAGAAAATGAATATTATGATTCATTGAAATTTACTTCAAAACAACTTATTTTTGCTTAAGCACTTGATTTGTAATGCTTTTTTTTTTTTTAAATAAAACAGCATGCAACAAAAAATATACATGGTAAAAAGTTGTTTACATCAAAAACCAAATCCAAGTAAAAATAACCATCTAACCGTTCTGGAAATGGGTGATCATGCTGCATTGAATTAGAATGTAAAAGAGAGCCCCACCCTACAATAAAACGTAAAATAATTTATTTAAAAAAAAAAAATTGTGTTGAGTCTGATGGTGAAAAATTAGTTCAAATTGAAAAAAAAAACTTTGTTAGAAAATTTTGCAATTTCCTTTTTTTTTCCTTTTAATTTCAAGGTTATAATTTTATCAATAAAAAAATTGTCATTATTTAAAAAGAAAAACCAAAATGAAACTTAATGATTTTTTACAACTAACCACTTTTCAAATTATTTGAAATTACAAATTTAAAGTTCTGAAGTTGGGATTTTGAAATCCAGATTACTTACCATTAACATCTTACATAAACAACTTTTTTTTAATTTAATTTGGTTTTTGACAAATTTTATATTTTTTGTTTTTGCTTTTTTAAAGAAAATAACTTCACAAATAAAGGGCTTTAGCAACTATAAGTTGTTTTGAAGTTAGCTTGAATAAAACACAACATTCATTTTCTTCTAAATAATTTTAGAATACCTTATTCAACTTTACCAGTCACAAGTCAATAATTGTATCTCTACTTTTACTTTATTGGCTATGTCAATATCACTGTGTATAAAACTATTGTTGTTTTTGCACAATGGCCACATAAGAGAGAAAAAAATGCAGGAATTTAACTGGTCTCTATGCTTTAAGATTTCATGGCATCCAGTCTTTTCAAGATCCCATGGATCTATTTCTTTCAAGAGAGAAGAGCATCACAATTCTCGTATGCCAAAATAAGAACATAGATGGCCTTTATAGTTGGCAACCATAGTCAAGGGCGACCAGAAGGCTCCCTTTTCAATAGCTACTACACCAAGGTGCAGGGGAGGGCGCTACTCCTTTCCCTGGATTGCTCCACTTTAACCTCGATATGTACCTTATATTGTTGGGTATTAAGCAAGGAGGTATCAAGTACCATTTTAAAAGTCTTTGGTATGATTCGACCGGGGATTGAAACCAGATCTCCCAGACCATTCGCGCACACTCTATCCACTATGATCTATATAAGCATTTACAAAAACTTGCAGAATCTAGCACCAAAAATCATTTACAAAACATCCGGTAAGATTCAAAGTTATGAACAACAGCTTGTGAAAGTAATTATGGTTTTATAGCAGGCATCATAGAATTATAGCAGAAATAGAAATATTCCCTTGTATCTGGGATGATCCAACTCTCATTGAGATACAGTGACTATTTGACTTTTCAAGTACTATAGGTTAATTTAGTTTATCAAATTTTTGATATATTTAGATTTTAATCTCAGATTAAAACTGATTCATTATTTTTCATAAGTACATACAAAGAAAAAACAAAAAAAACAGAAAGGACAACTTGTAATCATAGATTTTTAGTTTCTTTGTTTCAATGGCATATCAATCTCATGGGTTCTTTAATGCCAAAGCCTTCTTTGTAGAAAAATAGAAATGATACTGTTTAACCCATATCTGTGGGATAAGGGGGTTCATGCTTTTCCCAAGGGCATTGGTCCAAAAGTGAACATCATTGCATGACCCACTTACTTTGAAGCATATTAGCTATCATGCCAAAAGGTCTCCTCTCATAGATTTTAAAGTGACTTCTATATTTCTATATGAATATTTGACACTTAACACCAATGAGTATCCTGTGTAGGACATTAAACAATCTGACAGTGAGGCTCCAGTAATGCAGGAGCTTTGGGGAATGCAGAGTACCATTTCATTGCCATCACTCCTAGGTCCACTCTGGCCCATACATCAACAAAGTTAAATAGTTAAAAGTATTACTATGTATCATTAACAATTCAATTAAACATCAATTGTTTGTTTACACACAGTTAAATGATCAAACATTTCTATTTCAAACAATTCGATTTAGCATAAGTCATTTGTTTAAAAGTCAAACATTACTTTTTGACATATAGATTGGACCTTATCAAAGTGGACCTGGGAGCAATGGCAATGAAGGGGTGCCCCACATTCCTCAAAGCACCTGTACTAGAGCCTCACCATCAGATTGTTTGGTATCATATCCAAAACACTTGTTAGGACTGGGGATCTTACCCCTCTGCAGAGATGCATTTGGTGTATTCTACAGCCCCAGTTGACTGGGCTTTCAAGAACTAGTGCTTCACTACTAGATGCTGTTGGGTGACATAACCAGAATACCCTTTTCTTTTTTGTGTAGGGGGAAGGGAGTCTTATCCCTCTGCATATGATGCAGTCAGCATATTCTTAGCCCTACTGACTGGGCTATAAGTATCTAAGTTTTATGAGCCCAGCCTTCTGGTGAACTTGTATCAGTATGTCAGAAGTTCAGACTCTTGATGTGTTGATACAAGCTCACTTCTAGATTGCATGTCTGAGACTCAGTGTTGGGAATTTTCACCCTAATTTTATACATATTAAAATCAGGGATGTCCTTGTGGTTTAATGGTTAAAGTGCTGAACTGTGGAATCGTAGTAAGTGAGTTCAAACTCCAGTCGCGCTATTACGTTCACTTTCAGACAAATACCCTTGGGAAAGGTATGAACTTCCTTATCCTCCAAGCTATGGGTTAAACAGTACTACTACTGTTCTTCTAGAATGATGGATTTGGCATTAAATAACCTACAAAGGTTGATATGCCATTAAAACAAAGAAACCAAAGAAAACATATATAAATAATTTAAGAGAATAATAGTATGAGAAAAAATAGTGTTTGGAGGATGAAACCAATTCCATCTAATAGTGTTATTGTGCTCCTATATCTGTTAAAGTTTCCATGGAAAATAAATAAGAGCCATTACTTTTAGAACATATTTAAGTCTTGAAATTCATGTATAGGGTGTCTCAATATACACAGGACCCTTGTGACTGCTAATAACTCTAATTAGAATAATGCTGTGTTCTTCTTTGTTTCAGATTTGAAAATAGTATACAATAACAACTATTAATGCTTGATTACAATGTTTTGGACTAGAGAGGAAAAAATATTTTACCTCACTACTTATTTGGAAACAAAATCATTCAAAACTATCTCAAAATGGATGCAACCCATTTATATGATAATGATTTTTTCAGAGAGAAGAAACTCAAAAAAAGATTGCATGTCCAGGAAGCTGATATAATTACAATTAAGAAAATTGATTTGATATCTCTAGCTCAAAGGATGCCTTTTTTACAGGACCTGTTCCAAATTACTGCCATATAAATGGGTTGTATCTATTTTGAGACACTCTGTATATGTAATTGGAAATATTAATACAGTACACTTAGGAGACAGTTGAGACACACAGTTTGAGAACTACAGGTATAAAAAAAAACCTCTTTTTCTGAACTGGCATAAGAAAAATTTGATTTTATGGTTGAATGCCATAAATAAAAAAAAGAAGTTTTTTGTAAAATATTTTTCAGTCTCTTCTTGATGACTGCCCCAAAATGATTTCAGACCAGCTCATATATTTAAACAAAGAGTTTCATTTCAGTTGAAGATATCTGTGGAATATAATAAATTGAAATGCTACTTGCTTTAGTACGCTTTTCAATGTCTCCAGGAAAAAACCATTTCTTAGTTCAGTGGCAAAAGTCTGATAATTAGGAAAGCTCAGAAAACTTAAATTTCATTATCTTTCAGGCAATAATTAGATTCAGAATCGTTTGTTAATCGTCTTAACGAGATACTTTTTTCTTATTTTTTATTTTTATTTTTCATTTCCAAACAAGTTTTTTTTAATATTTTCACTTTTGTTTGAGTATTGCATTTTATTTTTATTTTTTGACACTAGCTTTTCAGTATTCAGGAAAGATTTTGTATAATATCAAATATGAAAAAAATATTTGATCAAATTTAAAAAGTGCATCATGGGAAAGCATTAATAATAAATGTGATGTTTGTGAGTGTGTGTGTGTGTGTGTATATATAGGGTCTCTCAAAAGACATGGGGCCCATGTAACTGCTAATAACTCTAATAATAATCCTATTTACCAACTCCTCCGCTTGGGCAGGATATGACACAAGGTCAATTTTTACGCGGAGTTTAACAGGTTTGAATTCAGAGTTTTCCTTCTCCTAGACTAGTTGCCTCACCAAGGCTGAAGAACTCAGTCTGTCCTACTATTTACCTATAGCTGGAGGGAGAATAATTGGATTCATACCTTTCCCAAGGGTATTAGTGCTATGTGAAATGCAATCAGTCTCGTCCAGGATTTGAACTTGTGTCGCCGTGTCCATTTCCTACGATGATAACCATTACACCATGGGCACCTGCTTTTGTCCAACCCCTCCGCTTGGGCAGGATATGACACAAGGTCAATTGTTAAGTGGAGTTTCACAGGTTTGAATTAAGAGTATTCCTTCTCCTTGACTAGTTGCTTTACCAAGGCTGAAGAACCTAGTCTGCCCTACTATTTACCCATAGCTAGAGGGAGAATAATTGGATTCATAACTCTAATAATAATAATGTTGTGTTCTTTTTGGTTTCAGATTTGAAAGCAGTATACTATAACAACTATTAATCCCCAATCAAAATTCCTTGGACAAGAGAAGAAAAATGTTTTGTGTCACTATTTATTTTGAGACAAAATCATTTAAAATTATCTCAAAATAGATGGAATCCTTTAATATGATAATGATTTATAGATAAAAAACTCAAAAAAGATTGCCTGTCCTGGAAGATGATATAATTATAATTAAAAAAATTAATTTGGTGTCACTTGCTCAGAGGATGCATTTTTTACAGAACCTGTTATAAAGACTGGCATTGTGCTTGTCTCAGTATTAGATCATTACCATATCAATGGGTTGCATCTATTTTGAGACACCATTGGCCCTTTGGGAAGAGCGTTCACCAATGGTCTGGGAAACATGGGATCAATCCCAGTACGTGTCATAACAAAGACTTTAAAAATGGTACTTGATACCTCCTTGCTTAACACTCAGCAATATAAGGTACGAATCAAGGGTAAAGTGGAGCAATCCAGGAAAAGGAGGAGTGCCTCCCCCTACACCTCTATGTAGTAGCTATTGAAAAGGGAGCCTTCTGGTCACCCTCAACTACGATTGCAAACTTTACTTTTTACTTATACATATATATATATATATTCAAGTAAGTTTTATGAAAGGCAATGGAACAAATGTTTATTATTTTAATCTAATTTTTTCAAGATTCTTTGTTATTTTTCTTGTGTCAGGATCCAGATGGTAAAGAAATTGCCCCATATCTTCTGCCCAAGCACTTTCGACCATATATACTTGCTTGGGCAGAAGATATGGGACTATTTCCTAAACATCTAGATCTCAACAATAGAAAAATAACAATCTTGAAAAATTAAAATTAAAATTAAAATTAATAAACAGTGTTCCATCATCTTTAACAAAACTTGCTTGAATAATAACTTGCTGCCTAAATACACACTCTTCAAAATATATATATATATATATATATATATATATATATATATATATATATATATATTAGGGGCGGAGATTGGACTAGTGCTACTCGTGCCCGTCACGACCAATAACTCGGTCAATGTTATTCAAAATGGATTAAAAATCATCCATTAATTTCAAGCAAACATACTTAGTCTGATCTCAATTAAATTACGTATCTATTCAAGTTTCGATAACTAAGTAGCCAAAAGTTCATAAATATATCTGGGAATAATACAACGATGCTGTTTTGAACGGATGGTCTTTGTCCGGCCACCGTCAGATCCATTGAACATCCCATAAAATCGGCTATAATGTTGAACACGCGTAATCCGTGCTAGGCACTAGACCCTTATAATAACAGTAATGTTAGCGAAATCTCGCTTTTGGCTGTAGCCAATAGAAAAAGCAAGCCAGAATACCGTGCTCAAAAAAATTAGCACAACTGACAACTGTCTTGGGAAGAGGGAGAGGGACCGAGAGAGAGAGAGAAAGAGAGAGAGAGGGGGGAATAGCAGATTATAGCCGTCGCCGACGTCATCATCATCGCTATGGTAAATGTTGGTTAAACGGCGTGTTTTAATTCGTTTTTTCACTAACAGATCTCTATTTCTTTAATGAATGTTGCATATATTACATTCTGTAACTAAAATTTGTTTATTTGAATACATTTTCAACAAATAATCTTTATTTTAAGCGAAATTGAAACTACTAGCTGTGTCTGTGTATATTGTCATCAATTTCTTTATTCTAATAAACATATTTTTCTCGTCATAGTAATGAACATCTTCTCTTTTCTTCTCTACTTTTGAAAGGAAAAAAATTATCTTATCTACTGTATTAACAAGACTACAAATTATATAGTATCTTGATTGTTTACAAAAAACCACCATGCAAGGTACGTTAGTCAATCTGTGCTATACAATGGAGAATCATGCAATAGCAACTATGATGACTTACTTTGGGTCCACGGACCACGGGTTGGGAACTGAAGTTGACAGAGGGCGGGAGGGGCACGAGTAGCAAAAATAGGCTAGAGTCGCCACTGGTATATATATATATAATTGCATAATTGCTATATATATATATATATAGGTATTTGAAAATGCAATTCTAACATGTATATATATATGCATAGATATATGATGTAAATTAGTGTGTGTGTGTGTGTGTGTGTGTGTGTGTGTGTGTGTGTGTGTGTGTGTGTGTGTGTGTTTATTAGTTAGGATACTGTAGACACAGAGTCAATGTTGCTTGGTGAATGTCACTTTCTTGCCAATCCAATCTTCGGGCTGTCACTTCCTTGCCTATACAATGATGGTTCAATAATTGTGTAGGCAAGAAACTTTCCGTCACCAAGTTCAGTTGAATCAATGTCTATATTATTCCAACTTATATATATATATATATATATATATAATGATAATATCAATAATGTAACGTAGTTTTATATATATATATATATATATATATAAAGAGTATTTAATATCATTGATAGAGAGTAAAACATACAGTTGCCTGGCGCTATTGATTCTGTCTCTAGAGAATCCTAATTTATATATATATTCTATAAAATGAAAAAGATAAACTTACTTATTTGGTGTCATTATAAATTTATTTCTAGTTGTGATGACCATCATCAGATGCTGCACAAAAAAAAAAAATTATTTGGGTGTTCCCTAATTTTTTTGTGTAACATCTGATGACGGTCATCACAACCAGAAATGAATTTATAATGACGCCAAGTAAGTAAGTTTTTCTTTTTATTTCTATATAAAAAGAATTTTTTGGCTCTACACATTGATTTTTTATGTATTTTTAATTACAAATTAATTATACATTGATAACCATTGACATTTATCACTCAAATTATATACTCCTACCTGTTGGATTTTCTCCTCAGATTACACTGGTTTACAAAGAAATTGTGGCAAGCACAAAAATACCCGTTTTTACATAATTTGAGGGTGCTGAATTCAAATTTGAAATCCGCTTTTACTCATCACCTCTAGTTTTTTAGATCTGCATAGTGTGCATTTTGTGCATATACGATACATAAAGGCGTATATGAATTCAGGGTTAATTCTAATATTGTGAGACTTATGGCTTATTTTTTAGTTATTATGCACTAAATGTAAGTGATAGCATTACATTATATATATATATATATATATATATAGTTATATATCAAGACGGATTTTGACAGTTAAGGCAGCAGGTCTTAATCCACACTCTGGCAGTCATTGGAAGAGGTTATCTCGCAGGCGGCATTGGAGGTTGGTGTCCCTCAACTATCATGTTACACATCTTTTGGGTTACTAAATATTAGTATTAGATTTTTAAATGCACATTTAGTTTTACTTTGTTATATTTTCAGATTCTCCAATGGCTTCAAGCACGTCAAAATGTCGAGGATGCCTCAACGAGGCCAATTCTTTCTGCTACGTGTGTGGGGACTTCACAACAGTTGCACAGCGTCGGACCATCACTCCCTCCTCAGAACCACCTTCTTTCACTATTTTGGCTGTAAAATTGGTGATCAGGACAAGTCTTGGGCTCCACACATCTGTTGTAAACCCTGCTACAATGGACAAACTGCATGGTTTAATGGCAAGAAAGCGGCTTTTAACTTTGCAGTCCCGATGGTTTGGAGAGAATCGCGAAACCACGCAGATGATTGTTATTTTTGTTTAACTAATATAACTGGTTTCAATGCATCTTCTAGGAAAAAGATCAAATATCCCAACCTTCGATCTGCTATGAGACTCGTTCCCCATTCAGATGATCTTCCTGTACCCACACCTCCAGTAAATAAGGATCTTCTTTCCCCATCAGATGAAGAAATGCCTTCAAGGGAGGATCCTGCCGAGTCAATATATTTGGAAGATATTGAGTCTACATATTCAGGAACAAGTGGCAATGAGCCACACTGGATCACGCAAGAAGATCTGAATGATCTTGCTCGTGATTTGTATCTGTCAAAACAGCAGTCAGAGCTCTTGGCTTCTCGACTTAAAAAGTGGAACCTAGTCCAGGAAGATGTAAGGATCACCAGTTTCAGGAATCGGAACAAATAAGGTTATTGGTCTTCTTATGGGTATGTAAGCGGGCTTCACAAAGTACAGTCGTTTTCTCTGTCTCTGGGATAGTTGAGCTGTATCCCAGCATTACGAGCAGAAAGACTGGGGGTCTAGAAGCACTTTTGTTCCTGGCGAACACAGCCTCACGGAGAATCCTCTGGTAGACATGAATAAGGTGCTTCTTCCTACTCTTCACATCAAGCTTGGTTTGATGAAGAATTTCGTGAAGGTGTTGCACAAAAATGGTGCTGCCTTCTAATACTTGTCTACTGTGTTCCCAGGTCTTAGTGCTGCTAAGCTCAAAGAGGGCATCTTTGTCAGACCTCAGATCCAAGAAGTGCTGAAGGATACTGATTTTGAGGAGCTTCTTAACTTATAGGAACTGAGAGCATGGGAAGCATTCAAGTCAGTCTGTCGTGGCTTCCTTGGTAATACACGCGTAACAGATTACCAAGCCTGTATTGAGAAGTTGCTAAAGTCTTACGAGGATATTGGGTGCCGAATGTCACTCAAGATTCATTTTCTCCATTCCCACCTCAACTTTTTCCCGCCAAACCTTGGAGCAGTGAGTGATGAGCATGGAGAAAGATTCCACCAAGACATTACGAAGATGGAGAGCAACTATCAAGGGAAATGGAACCCCGGCATGATGGGAGACTTCTGCTGGATGCTCTTGCGTGACATCCCGGAGGCAAAATACACCAGATCTTCTAAGAAAACACACTTTTGACTGTCTGTGGTATTGTGTAATTGTGTCATCCAAGTATATTGATTCAATCAGTGATCTATCCTGTTTTATCTATTATAAGCTGCTGCAACTCTTGAAATATGCATATATATTCTCTGTTTATTCTAAAATGAGACTATTTAAAAGCCAGAAAACTAGAGGTGATAGAGCAAAACTATTTATAAATTTGAATTCAGCACACTCAAATTAACGAAAAAAACCTATCCCCATTCTTGCCGCAGGCCAAAAATTTATTTTTGTAAACCAGTGTTATTAAAACATATATATATATATATATATATATATATATATATATATATAATTTACATTTGTATAGAGTGGGGCATAAAAGAAAAGTTGGCGACTGTAGTCGAGGGCGATCAAAAGGCTCCCTTTTCAGTAGCTACTACACCAAGGTGTAGGGGAGGGTGTTACTCTTTTTCCTGGATTGCTCCACTACCCTTGATTCGCACCTTATCAGGCCGAATGTTAATCAAAGAGGTATCAAGTACCATTTTTTTAAGTCTTTGGTATGACTCGATCTGTGATTGAACTCCGGTCTCCCGAGCCATTGGCAAACACTCTACCCACTTAGCCAATGAGCCAGTTAAGTGTGGGGAATAATTTTATATAATAGTTTGTTTTGAAAATGGTCCATATTCGCTGATATCTAAATTCAAAATTGGTCATTATTTTTAAAGATATCAAATATATATGCATAGGTTGGTTGTTTGTATTTTTTGGCATATCAATCCTTGTAAGTTATTTAACGCCAAATCCTTTTTATACATATATATTAAATATATATGATATGTAAAGGAATTGTTTGTAGATAATTATTTTTAAATGTACCAGAACTCATTTGCTTGCATAGTTACATGGTTTCAAGAATTTCTAACACTAATAATTCAATTTAATATTAATCATTTGATTGCAAACAGTATTGTAGATCATTAAACACTTCTATTTGACCCATAAATGTGACCCTAACAGTTAGAACTACTTTGGGTTAGAATGGACCTGGAAGTAATGGCACTGAAGTGGTACTCCTTATTTCTCCAAAGTCCAGTATTGGAGCTTCACCATCAGTTGGTTTAGTGTCATACCCAGAACTCTCATCGGAGGGGGGCACTCTTATCCCTCTGCAGAGGTGCAGTAGGCATATTCTACACCCCCAGCCAACTGGACTGAAATATATATGTTTGATGAGACAAAATCATTTAAAATTATCTCAAAATAGATGGAATACTTTAATATGATAATTATTTATAGACAATAAACTCAAAAAAGATTCCATGTCCTGGAAGATGATATAATTACAATTAAAAAAATTAATTTGATGTCACTTGCTCAAAGGATGCATTTTTTACAGGACCTGTTCCAAAGACTGGCATTGTGCTTGTCTCAGTAATTGATCATTATCATATCAATGGGTTGCATCTATTTTGAGACACCCTTATGTATACATATATATATATATTCAAGCAAGTTTTATCAAAGACAATGGAACACTGTTTATTATTTTAAATTTTACATAGAGTTGATTCAAAGGATTTAACTATATTTATATATTTTTTGGTTTGGTTTCTTTGTTTAATGGTATATCAATCTCATCATTATTTAAAACCAAAGCCATCCTTGTGGAACTGTAGTTGTAGAATTTTATCCAATGTCAGTGAGGATAAGGGAGTCCATACTTTTCCCAAGAGTCTGAAAGTGAGTGTAATAGTGCAATTGGAGGTCAAATGCACTTTCCATGACATCACAGTTATACACATTAGCCATGAGGACTTCCCTATATATATATATATATATATATATAGTAATCCACTGACAGATCTGTTTCGTTCTATCAGAACTCATCAGTGTGGCTAGATAGTATCTTCCCGTAGCTGGGATGGAAACCCGGTTGACTCAAACACCAAGTCCAAGCTTCTAACCATTCAGCCACGAAGAGATATTAGCTGCGAAGTAAATTTTAAACGGTTATGAATCACAATTAATATTGTCTACATACATCCGTTCAAATGGTTGCCGAGACCTCAATTCATCTTTTGAAGAGGCTTGCATAGACGCTAATGGCAACACGATTACTTCTTCGCTAGTGAACTCAAACCCACGGGGGTAGGGGAGTATATATCTCAATCCAGTTTTTAATACTATATATATATATATATAGTATTAAAAACTGGATTGAGATTTTTATAGAACTTCACAACCCAGTGACTTTCACTGCAAAACAAACATGCAGACATACTAAAGAATATGTCATGTGATATAAAAATAGATTTCCCAACCAATCAGGATCTAGCAAAAGATTGAATCAAAAACGTTTTGTCTGATCCCTAAGTTACCTATCGTGTGAGACAAATATGCTGGAGTTCTGCCCCTCAATAGCCAAGTAGACACACTTTATACACACTTCATCTTGCAAAGAACACTAACTGACCTACAAGCTGCATGAAATTGCTATGATATGACTATACTTATTTTTATCCAATCTACAAGGTCTCTCTAAAAAAAAAAAAACACTCATCAGTGTGGCTTAGAATATACAGGCTGCTTCCCCTGCAAAAGAGTAAGACCTATAGCGGTGTTTTTGAGGAATTACGCTATTGTTTTTGGGCACACATAAATGAATTACGAAACTATTCTTTATACAACACACAACAACGAAAGTTTTTATTTGCAGCTTTGAGGTGGTTTGTTCTTGGTGCTGCAAGACTCGTGGTATTTAGGCTTGTTGGTTTTGGAGACGCGATAGCTTAGCGGGATGTTGAGATGGCAGCGTGTCGTTGGACGTGTGAGGGAAGTATTCAAGGTCACCGTGTAGTTTTGTGTGTCTGGTAATTGGGGAGAGTAGGCGTTATCTCCATTAATGTGGACCAGAGGTGAAATGAGAGCTAGGTGTGTCGAGAGCGAAGTGGCGCTCGGATCGACATAGTAAATTTTTGTGGTGCTTGTGGAAGGCATGCTGAACGTATCTAATTCATATTCAACTGGGATTCCTTGTCTAAAATAGATTAGACGCAAAGAATCCATAAATTAGATGGTTCCCTCGTTGAGTGTCCATGTTGCTGCTGCTAGGGTTAAAGCCAGAGTGAGATGTCCACACAGGGTGGCTTGTTTAGCTAAAAAGCATCGCTAAGCAGGGGCGACCAGAGACACGTCCGTTCTGGTCGCCGTCTCAAGCCGAAGAGAGTGGTTTTGGCCGCTCACCCGTTTTGCTAGCCGGAAAAGAAGGTCCGGGCTGAATAGGATATGTCATCCTGATTGGGTGAAATTCAGTGTTGAATTAAATAGCGCGCCAAAACAAAATACGAGATTTTCCTCTTCTCTACAGACCCTTCAAAAATGGATATTCTGTTTATGACACTAAACCATATCTGATAGAGATGTCCTGGATATCTGGAGAGTTTGGAGTACTCATTCATTGCCATTATTCCCAGGTCCACTCAGACATAGAGTGCTAGTACCTGTTAGAGTTCCTGTGTACAAAAAAAAAAAAAAACACTTACGGAACAACTACATGTAAATATGAATGTACTATGAAGATGATTTCCTAACCTCTCGGCATAAAATAATCCTAGGTAGGTTGACATGCTGTTAAGATTAATCAATCCTTACATATTCCAACAAACACATTCAACTATGTGTACATTCTGCAATTAATCTTTATATATATTTGTATATCATCATCCAAAACAGACTGTTTCATTGTATCACAACTCTTCAGTGTGGCTAGACATACAAGATGCTTCAAGCTGGAATCAAAACCTGGCTGATTTTGTGTTAGTTGGATATCTTACCGGACAACTATTGTCATCTCAGTGTAAGTGAAGGAATTTTTAAGGTATATATTCATATACATTTATCAGCAACCAGTTCATGAGAAGAACTTTGCATTTACGTGTATGTGACAGCCAGTAATTTTTCACTTGAGCGCTCAACCCACATGGAAGAGCATAGCTGAACATACACATACACACCAAATGTATTAGTCTCAGCATCTCACGATCCTTCTCACTCTCTCTCTCACTCTCTCTCTCTCTCTCTCTGTTATATAATTGCGGAAGGATTTTTTTTATATTATCATTTTTCGTTTTATATATCTTGCCTTTCGATTTAAATAGGCTGAGACCCTTTCGGCTTAGTGCATGGGTTAGTTAGGTGCACACATTGAGTGCAGGTGTTCACACCCGCGCGGGGAGGATGTGACAATCACAGATGTCACAATAAAAACCCCAGATAAGAAATGAGACTGGGGATGTGAATAACGTCATGCCTGGAAGCGATGGGCTGAGGATTTTGGGATTTGAAAAAAGAGTTAGTTGAGATTCGACACTAGAGGAAGGAAGTTGATTTTCGGAGCTCGCCAAGGCCAGACCAATAGTTTGCAGCGGCGTGCCGCACATGGTAGGGGTCAGATGGAAAAGTCAGGATAGAAAGAAATTGTGTGTCTCTCTCTCCTCATGTCAAAAAACCTTAAACTCAAAAGGGTGATAAAAAGTTTCGTACCTGAACCAAAAAAGAGAGTCGTAAGTGTTTCGTGTTTTTCGGATTCCTTTGTTTATGAACATTTGTGGACGTTTTCTGTATCCGTATGAATATGTCTATTTCACGTGTTTGTATCTTGGTCGTATATTTTTGGACATGGATATGCAACATCTCTCTCTCTCTCTCTCTATATATATATATATATATATATATATATTTATATATATATGATGACTGTCACATCTTGATAGATAATAGATGTCTTTATGACCAAAATTACAACTCATGCATTCTGGTTAATTACTAATTCTCATTCATGATCTCTTATGTGACTCCTAAACCCAGCTGCTGACTTACAAGATTTAAGGAAAATATGAGAAAAGGGGCTTGAATTTTGAACAGGATGGAATATCATTTTTATGAATCCTTAATCTGATTTCCACACTTTATCACAAATAACACAACAAATGTATTACTATGAGGACGGAGTGGCGACAAAAGTTTATAAGTTTCCTATGTGTGTATATGTGTCTGCGTATGTGTGTTTGTGTGTGTTTATGAGTTTAGCAATAAATATATGTTAAAAGATACGTTGAAATGGATTTGACTCACTCTCTCTCTCTCTCTCTCTATATATATATATATAAATGAAGTGTGACCATTCAATTTCCAAAATAACAGTCATGTATTGCTGAGGTAATGAGTTAGGTATACATTTGTATCCAAGCAAGTTCAAACATGTTTCAACTATGTTTTTGTTGAGACAAAGACAAGAAGAGTCATTCATTGCTGAGCAGTAGACGAAGATGTATGCATTCATGTTATACTCTTGGTAGAAAATCAGTGAAAAGAATCTGAAGCAGTTGATGAACACTGAGTTTTGTACAAAGACTGGAATAAGAGCTAGTAGAGTATTAACCTTATTAAATTTCTTATAGTAAACATGCTATGAAGAAATTAAGTGTTTTTGAGTATCATAGGCAATCTATGGAAAGAAAAGAAGATGTGAATGGTGATGAAAGAAGTGGGCAGCTCCAAAAAAAAACAAAAAAAACCAGATGCAAATGTGAACAGAGTGTGAACTTTGGTGCACTCAGATCAAAGCTGAAATGTGTAAATGATAGTAGAAAAACTGAATATAAATAAGGAAACAGTATAGCAGAATCTAAAGGGAGATTTAGAAATGAGAAAAATTTTCTGAAAGATAGTGATTGATGAGCTTCAAATTTCATCTAATCTTTTAGATTATGCAGAGATGTTTGACTGAGTCATTACCAGGAACAAAATACCAGAACATGTAGTGATATTTAAAGAGCTCATCTTTGCTGATCAAAAAGTATGTATGTCTCTTTTGCAATTCAAGACCATGTTTGTGTACTTCTTTAAATAACCCATGAAGGTTGATATTCCATTAAATAAAAGAAACCAAACCAAAAACCCTGTTATCAGATGAAACCTGACAGCTTCATCTGATGATTGTATTTTTTAAAGAGGTGATATATATATATATATATATATATATATATATGTGTGTGTGTGTGTGTATAATGTAACTGGAAGAAAACTCAAACCTGGTTAAATTGAATTGTCATTATAAATTTATTTCGGTGAAGAATATTAAAATCTTGGTCTTTTCAGATAACTTACATGCTTAATTTTAGGGTGAAAAACAGCAAATATGGATTACAGTATATATATATATATATATAGAGAGAGAGAGAGAGAGAGAGAGTGTGTCCACAAAAGCTTAGTTTGTTTTGTAGAGTTTAATGACATATCAACCCTTCTTGGTAATTTAATGGCAAACCCTGTTTGTGCATATATACATTAAATATGATTTGTAAACTCATAGTTTCTAGATAACATTTTAAAACAAGCCAGAGCTAATTTGTTTTCACACAAAAGGTTTCAAGTATTGCAATGTAACAATAACAATTTACTTTAACAGTCAATTGTTTTCACTCTGTTAAAACGATATACAAATGATTTGTAAGTGTGTAGTTTGTAGGTAATTTTATTTTTTAAATTTAGAGCACAAAGAGAAACTGTCAATCAATATGTTTATTTGTGTTACAAACTGACTTTTGACAGGTCGTATTAGTTAGTGGATTTCAAAAACCGGATGCAGTTGTGTCTTAAGGTAAACAAAAGACAGCATAAATGCCACTTGAATTGCATAGGTGGGATGCCAGATGGAAGAGTGTGTGGGTGTCTGAAAAATATAAAATGACGGTATAGAACAATAATAAACAGCGCTCACCTTTACAAGCCAAAAGTAACATGACTGCCTCCTTCGAAAAGCTAGCCAGCTAAAGCTCACCTCTTTTATTGAAGAGTGCATGAACAGCATGTGGAGCAGCATGTGGATTGGCTCACTCTACAAGAATGGACCTAGGGCACCTCTGGTGGTATAACGGTTAGCAAGCTAGACTAGCAAACCTACACGAGTGAGTTCGAGTCACATTGGGCACCCAATTCATTCGGCCTTGTGCCACATCGAAGCAAAGAGCTTTGTAAATTACTACAAGAATGGACCTATCCAACACATTTGCATGAGTGGTGTCCATTCATCTACTTATTCTTAACCAAATTACTCAGAGTGTTTTTGGACATCACTCTACTTGTGTTAACCAATATTCTACAGACGGAAGTTTTCAACTCCTAGCAATGAGCAGAGTGGTCAGAGAGCCGAGATACTACATGCTGTTTTGGGTGTTGGCCCAGTAGGGATTGGGCAGATGGCCCTGGGTTGAGAAGTTGAGAATAGTCTAAAGGTATAAGACTCACTAATGCTGAAAGTGGGTATGGTTCCAGAAGAAACAAAGATGATTAAATGTTTTAAGTTGGCCTTGAGCCAACCTCGTGGAGGCATAGCAGAGAAGTAAGGCTCTCTCCTAGCCAACCATTTCGACTATTTTGTAATAAAAAAGACAGATGAATATTTTTATGCAATGTGTTGTTACTTTCTTCCATGTACACTACATTTGGAAGTGTTGAATATGTAATGAGAATCTGTTCAAAGGAAAATGGTTAAACTTTGGCCTTATAAGTGGATTTTCTGCCATAACAATGCCCCTGCAGATGATGTGTTAGGAGTTTACAAGTTCCTGGTTGAGAAATTCATGGCAAAAACGGGTCATCCATCTTATTCACCAGATTTATCCCCTGTGATTTTCGGCTGTTTCCAAAAGTGAAAAAGGCCCTGAAAGGACAAAATTTTCCTGACACACCTAACATCCCGCATCACACAACTACATTACTGAAAAGTATTCCAGAAAGTGAGTTCTAAGAATTTTTTCAGGAATAACACCATCATCTCACAAAGTTCATAACTTCTTATGGGGAGAACTTTGAATGTGATAGCAGACAATAGTGACCAAGTAAGCAAATTTTACTTTCACAGGGCTATTTTTGAAATTAAACTTTCATAAATGTATATATATATGTGTGTGTGTGTGTGTGTGTGTGTGTGTGTGTGTGTGTTTGTATAAGGTGAATATGTTATTCTTGATTAAATAAGGAAATTATAAAGGTCAATAATCAAAAGATCATTAATGTTTTAATTCATAGAAATATTATTGCCAATATATAACAATGAAATCAAAACAGAATGAAATATTAGAAATGTCTGAACTGTTTGTCAAAAGAAATGTGTAAAAATAACTGATTAGAATATAACGTATCACCAAATGATTTTCTAGAATTGTTCTAAAGAGAGATACACAAGAGAACACATCTGCGTATCAAATAACAGTTAACATACTTATCAGTAGAGACATATTTAGACATCAATACATATAAAGAAAATATAATAAATACACGCAGGAACATACAAAGAAGTCTAAATGAACACATACAAAGAAAATCACATGAAAAATAGTATCTACTCCACATCTTCCAAATGCTTCCAGGTGTATATACTTCAAAATGAACAAAGAGAAATATATATAAAAAATTTTGGAGACAGATAAAATGATTATTATCATTTGGTCGTCAAGTTTTCACATCAGTTGTGTCTAATGTTCATAATATGAAATGTGAACAGAATATATTGGAAATGAATTTTTAATAGTTTTGAATTTAAGAATATAAATGAAAATATGTCCTCAGTTGAGCAATAGATAAAGGAGTGATGTCTAGATGTCAAGACTGCTGTCTAGATGAGTTAGTGCCAGTTTGAAAAAGAATTATGATGCCAGTCTTGATTCTTTTTAAGGGCAATTTTTGGGAAAGTACACCATTGTGCAATTTACAAGCAAAAAGCTCTAAGTCTCACTCTGAATGAAGACCCATGCTAAACATTTTTAACTGAAATCTTGAAACATCTACAAGAATACTGATGCCAGAGCACAAGCTGAAAAAGGGTTAGCATTTCTAGGAGACTATCTGACTACTTCTGAGTGAAGCTTAGAACATTTTGAAGAAGTCTCATATCTTAAGGAAGTAATAATGTCTAGACTGTTGTCTGATTGTTATCAAGATGAGTCAGAGCTAATTCCTAATACTTTTTGAATGAGTCTCATATATTAATAAAGTGATGATGTCTAGACTGTTGTCTAGATGAGTTAGTGCCAAGTTTTAATATTCTTTAATCAAATCTCATTTATTAATGAAGTGATGATGTCTAGATTGTTATCTAGATGAGTCAGAGCTAATTCTTTATACTTTTTGAATGAGTCTCATGTATTAATGAAGTGATGTCTAGATAAGTCAGTGCCAAGTCTTAATACTTTTTGATCAGCAGTCTGAATAATCTTGGATCAGTAGTTTTTGGCAAAACACAGGACTGTGAAAATGCAGCACCCTCATACTTTAAAAACCTTGCTCCGTGAAACTTTTTTCTTGTTTCCTTAACAGAAAATCCATCTCATGGGTAAAAGTTTTGAGGATATGGAGAACCATAAAAGAAATAGAGTGGTACAGCTTCACACTTTGTCAAAAGAGAAATTTCAGTGGGGATATATCCAATCGAAAACTCACTGGAACAAATATGCCAAACACTAAAAGATCTGTTTTGAAAAAAATTGATATTTCAGTCGTTATTTATTTTTGTCTCAATAAATAAAACTAACAGTTGTGATACTTTTTGAACACAATTCATATATAAAAACATGATAAAAGCTAAAAGGTAAATAAAAAAAGCTAATCAAGAGATATAAAAAAAGAAAATTATTTATTTGTAAAAGTTATGACACATGATAGTAATCCACACTCATTGGCTTGAACCGGTGCATTAGTTCGGGATCGATAAAAGTATACAAGCTAAGCAAGATATAGACAAAACTCAGGAAGGTGGGGTGGGGGTGCAGAGGAAACACTAGAAATAAAAAGAAACAAAGACAAAAAATGAATTGGACTGTGTGAAGGGAAATGGAAAGGTATCAGAAAATTGTATAATTCAGGATGAGGAAGAATTTAAAGACATACAGGAAGTAGCTCAGAATAATGCAATGTGATTCTTTCTGAGGTTTTAGCAAATGCTTACACTATATATATTTGTGTGCATGTATGTTTTTGTGTGTGTGTGTGTGTTTACACACACTCACACACACACACATATATATATATATATATATATATATATATATGAGGGTTGAATGAAAAGATCATTGGCTGACCAAGATACTTTCATGGAATGTGACCAAATGAGGTTTATTTTCCAACAGAGTCCCCCTTATGAGCCACACACTGCTTCATATGTTGCAGTTCTTGGATCCTATTCATTAAAAAGTCATCAAATGTTGATAAGAAATAATCATATGCACTTTGCAGCTGATGAACTTTTCGGACCACTCCTGTATATATATATATATATATATTGATATATTTATAAATAAAAAGTGCTCAATATCAGTAAACTAAAAGAGGATTTGAAACATGAAAACTTTCTTGAAATTATTGGCAGTTTCATTTGTCATTTTCACAAATCAATATGGTTATTTTCTCATCCATTAACAATTTGCAAGCACCAGTCTTGCCACGGATAAAGTAGGAGACAATGATAGTCAATGTTTGCATACTCATAAAGTGGGAGACAATGATAGTCAGTGTTTGCATACTCATAAAGTGGGAGACAATGACACTCAGTGTTTGCTTACTCATAAAGTGGGAGACAATGATAGTGTTTGCATACTCATAAAGTGGGAGACAATGACGCTCAGTGTTTGCATACTCATAAAGTGGGAAACAATGACACTCAGTGTTTGCATACTCACAAAGTAGGAGATAATGACAGTCAGTGTTTGCATACTCATAAAGTAGGAGACAATGACACTTAGTGTTTGCATACTCATAAAGTAAGAGACAATGACAGTCAATGTTTGCATACTCATAAAGTGGGAGACAATGACACTCAGTGTTTGCATACTCATAAAGTGGGAGACAATGACACTCAGTGTTTGTATACTCATAAAGTGGGATACAATGACACTCAGTGTTTGCATACTCATAAAGTGGGAGACAATGACACTCAGTGTTTGCATACTCATAAAGTAGGAGACAATGACAGTCAATGTTTGCATACTCATAAAGTGGGAGACAATGACAGTCTGTGTTTGCATACTCATAAAGTAGGAGACAATGACACTCAGTGTTTGCATACTCATAAAGTGGGAGACAATGACAGTCAGTGTTTGCATACTCATAAAGTAGGAGACAATGACACTCAGTGTTTGCATACTCATAAAGTAGGAGACAATGACACTCAGTGTTTGCATACTCATAAAGTAGGAGACAATGACAGTCAATGTTTGCATACTCATAAAGTGGGAGACAATGACAGTCTGTGTTTGCATACTCATAAAGTAGGAGACAATGACACTCAGTGTTTGCATACTCATAAAGTGGGAGACAATGACAGTCAGTGTTTGCATACTCATAAAGTAGGAGACAATGACAGTCAATGTTTGCATACTCATAAAGTGGGAGACAATGACAGTCTGTGTTTGCATACTCATAAAGTAGGAGACAATGACACTCAGTGTTTGCATACTCATAAAGTGGGAGACAATGACAGTCAGTGTTTGCATACTCATAAAGTAGGAGACAATGACACTCAGTGTTTGCATACTCATAAAGTAGGAGACAATGACACTCAGTGTTTGCATACTCACAAAGTAGGAGATAATGACAGTCAGTGTTTGCATACTCATAAAGTGGGAGACAATGACACTCAGTGTTTGCATACTTATAAAGTGGGAGACAATGATAGTCAATGTTTGCATACTCATAAAGTAGGAGACAATGACAGTCAGTGTTTGCATACTCATAAAGTGGGAGACAATGACACTCAGTGTTTGCATACTCATAAAGTGGGAGATAATGACACTCAGTGTTTGCATACCCATAAATTGGGAGACAATGATAGTCAATGTTTGCATACTCATAAAGTGGGAGACAATGACGCTCAGTGCTTGCATACTCATAAAGTTGGAGATAATGACAGTCAGGGTTTGCATAGCCATAAAGTAGGAAACAGCGACTGTCAGTGTTTGCGTACCTATAAAGTAACAATGTTTGAAACATATGCCCATAAATATATTGTGTATAATGTCATCAATAGGACTGTGTAAAAAAAAAATTTTTTTAGAGACAACTACAAAAAATGTCATTATGAACACACAAAGAATGGGATTCCCTAACCTCTAAACACAAAATTAGTAATATGATTTTAATTTTATTAAAAACAGAGATATTTGAATTTTTACCAGGGGTGTTTACCTGCTTTAAGCCCCCTAACCACTCAGAAAGTGAATATCATGTAGTTCATTTTCTTCCTTGTAAAATTTTACATTAGAAAACATAATTTTTTTTCATGTATCTACCATAAAAATTGGATGTATTTGCACTTTCTAAGAGGATTTGCCCCTTGTAGTAAATCTCATTAAGTGTGTGTGTGGGGTGGGGTAGATCTTATTGGAAAGTAATGAAATTTTGGAAATCAACTTTACTTAATGCCAAGTAGTTAAGTTTTTGTTTTCATTGAAATCGGAGGTATTTGAATTTTTACTGTGGGTGTTTGCCCACTTTACATACCCCTAATCGTGTTGTATAGCCACATAATACATATACATCTGCATGCAGAACATAATGACACAATAAAGACGAGCGACACAGTTCTTTAGAAAAATATACCTCTCACTTTATTGAAAGGGTTGAGTGTGAGAGGGAGTTGGAGACCGAACAGAACTGCAACATTTTGACCCTAACTCTATTGGTCATAACCGCGTTTCTTTCCCGTTCTCCTGGGCTGCTCAACCGGGGGCCTGGGGGCCTAGCCTCTCGGGGTGCTGATTTTCTCTACCGCATCTTATCTCCAACTGGTCCGATCTCCAAACTGATTGAATTTCCAGTGCAAGGAGTTATATAATAGTTCAATACCCACCTTCTTCTTGTGGACATCACAATTTCGCTCTCATTCAACCAGTCCATGGTCAAGGTTATAATACCCTGATATTCCTCGACCGGATGCACCTGTTATTTACACAGGTGCATTTCTTATTTTGACAGCTCGACCGGGTCGGTGGACAATATGCAACAATCGAACTGGTAAGTAAATTTCATGTAGTTCATTGTCTTTCTTCTAAAATATTACATAAGAATAAATACTTTGTTTTATGTATATTCTATCTCCTTTTGTCTTACAGATTCCCTTTTTGTACCATGAATACACACAGACACATTGATAAACATTGAACTTTATTATATAGATATGTGGATGGGCTTGCAATGTAATTGTTATCATTGTCAGAAATGGACATGGTGATCCAAATTCAAGTCTTGGACAAGGCTGTTTGCAGTTCCCATTGCTCTAATATACTTGCAAAAGGTATGAATATAACTATTATCTTTCCAGTTATGAGTAAATAGTAGGGCAGACTAGCTCTTTAACCTTGGTGTAGTAACTGGTTTAGGAGAAGAAAACTCTAAATTTAAGCCCATTAAACTTCGCTTAAAAATTGACCTTGTGTTGTATCCTGCTCGTGTGGTCGGGGTTGGTAAATGTATACATATATATATATATATATATGTATTCTTTTTTTTTTCAAGTAATTAATTTTTTATGAACTATTCTATTATTCTGATTGTGTGAAAAATGCCAGATTATACAATTTGTAAATAAAATAATATTACACAAACTGGTATCTGAGGAAATATCTCCATAAGAAAAGAAAAGACTAAAAGCATACATACTATATATATATATATATATATATATATAGTCATCCACAGACATGCGTGTGCATATATATATATATATATATATATAAACACACACAAGTGACAATGTCCACACTATTGTGCTGTACAGGTGGTTTTTAGAAACCCCTCACTCTATCTCAACATATAAGACAGAATAAAGTAAATGCCTAAAAAAAAATCATACCAGTGGGAAAGTAAAAGGATTGTCAAAAAATAATGAAGTTCACAGAGGGATAAATTCATCCGTGAAGCAGGAAATGGCAGAAAATAAGGCTGTAGGATTGTTTCTTTAGATTGAGCACAATCCCTTGTTAAAACCTCTGAGAAGCAACAAGTTGAGTGAATGAATGCAGCTGATAAGTAACTGATCCAAGTCAAACCACAAGCATGTCAAGTCATTAAAAAAGATGTATATGAGAATGGAACACAATATTCAAGCAACAAAGATCTCTGGGAACCAATAAAAACTGCTGCAAGTAATGTTAAAAGCCAAAACAGTAGAAAAGTTAACCAAGTTAATTGGCAAAAGACAGATGAACATTATCAAGTATCAAGTAGTCTATGTTAACGTGTAAAATGATAAGATAATATTTTTTCAGGAAGATGGCATATTGTAATAATCAAAAAATGTGTCTGTCGTCTGTATGTTAAGAATTTATATGTATGTTACCCTTAGTTTGCTTTATAAAAACTGACACCTCTGTTGGAATTCTATTGTAAGGCTCAGTAGCAATGAGTCAGTGCTCACATGTGTGATAATGAATTACGCGTTGGAGTGAGATTATATGAACATTGGGACTTTCCATTATTCGAAGGTGGCCATGTCCATTTCCTGGATAGTGATTAGTTGCTGGCCCAGTGAGTGGGCATATTAGTGTATATAAACACTGGCTTGCTTCAGTCATGTTTCAGGTGTTACGGGTTCGATATTGAGTTACAACTCGTTCTACTTTTTATCTGCCAGCCGGTTGCTAGCCAGTAAGTATTGTTATTCTTGTTTATTCTGCACATTAGGGCAATGACTTCTTCAACCTCAAAGCAAATTATTATCAATATTTTTATTAATAAGGATAGATATTGTTAAGAATGTGACTTCCTTCTTTCCTCTTTTTCTACATTGGCAAGAACTACTACACTGGAAGAAAGACAGCCATTAAACAGACTCCAAGATTTAATTACTTTAAAAAGTTTGCCTATATCATGTATAAAGTTTTTTGAAATGAGTATCTAAATTTATCTCTCACATAGTCAGTCTTGAAACACTCCTGATGATCGCCTAAATGAGTAATAAAAAAATTAATGAAACTTGATTACAAATGTTAATGTGTTGAATTTTTTCATTCAAACACACGCGCTCACACACACACACACACACACACACACACACACACACATATATATGAAAAGATAAGAATTTTAAAAACATGAAGGAGAAAATAAAAATAGAATAGCATCTCTCTCTTTCTCTCTTTCTCTCTTTATATATATATATGTGTGTGTGTGTATATATATATATATATATATATATATATAAAGTGAATAAATGAGAATAAATGAATTGTTGAAAAAGATTTGGTAAATCACAAAGATCTCAAGTGCTGGCCAGTTGAGCAAGATAAAATCAAACAGAAATTAAAATTTCACATCATTTTATTATAGACTCATTACTAAAAGTTTCATGTATTAGTTCTATCTCTTAGTTTCTTCGTGTATTAATACTAATTTCTTTTTGGTTATATATATATATATATATATATATAAATATATATATTGTAGATATATTTTATTGGAAATAACTGACAAGGATTTAGTTTTTAGCTTTTTGTTCAGCTTTTATTTTAGATGAACATCTTGTAACAATGGTTGTAGACAGTTTTAAAACTCATCATCTCAATGTATTCCCAAGTACAAGTAATTTTAACCATCTTCAGTCATTTTTGAGTATGTTGGGGCTACAGTGTTTTGTAGAGATGGATTAATTCTGTGTTCAAGGAATTTTTGGAGGGTGTGACATCATGAATGAACATATAGACCATTGGTACTGGTTTGAAGTGGAGAGATATCAGCTAAGGATATATATATATATATATATATATATATATATATATATATATATACATGATGCATTCAATGAGCTTCCAGACTTTTTTGTAGAGGCATTTAAAATTGTCTGACTGACCAATTTTTATGATTTCAGGTTCAAAGGAACAGCTACAGCAGAAATTGGAATACACCCTACTAAAGCCTGATTGTCACAGCTGGTGAATTTCAAAAATGCAATCTGGACGTGAGGACACATTAGAAGAATCATATGCTATAAAATTCTGTTTTAAACTTGGAAAAAATGCCGCAGAAATGTATGGAATGCTTCAGACTGCTTTTTGACCATCTTGCATGAATTGAGCCTCAGTTTTTGAGTGGCATAAGTGATTCAAGGAAGGCAGGGAGTCTGTGAGGGATGATGAGAGGTGTGGGAGGAGTAAGCAAGTCAATACACCAGAGTTGATTGGCCAAAGGGTTAGGGTTAGGGTTACTATGTTCAGGTTTTTTAGAGAATTCTGGAAGAGATTCCGTTGGAAGAGGCCAGCACTCTTCAAATCGGATCAGTGGCATTTCCACCAGGACAATACATCAGTCCACAACTCCATCGTCGTCACAGACTGTTTGACCAAGATGGGCATCAATACAGTTCCTCAGCCTCCCTACAGTTCAGACCTTGCTCCCTGTGACATTTGGTTATTCCCTAAGCTCAGAGGCTGTCGTTATGAAACAACTGAGGAGATGAAAGAGGCTGTGATGAAGGTCATTGACACGCTCGCACAAGAGGACTTCCATGGGGCATTCCAGAAGTTGTTGGAATTGTACAGCTAGTGCATTGCAGGTGGAGGAGATTACTTTAAAGGGGACTAGAGTTTCATGTGTGTCCTATCAATAAAAGCGCCCATACGAAAAAAATCTGGAAACTTATTTAATGATCCTCGTATATATATATATATATATATATATAAGGATACATAAAGACAAAAGAAAAAAAATTCACTTTCTTGGTATCATTATGAATTTATTTCAGGTTCCTACAAATTCTCATAAATCATAAAAACTATCTTCAGATGAAATATTTGAAATTATAACTAGATGTTATCATATTACTTTTGGCGAGAATTGAAAAAAATTCTTTATTTTCATTTATTTATTCATTTATCTTTTTAGAATTAAAATGATCTATGTAACCATTTATTAAACAAGAAAAAATTAATAAAAGTTAAAGATATTATATCAATTATTTTTCATGTATATCCCAAATTAATTATACATCAATAGCCGTGAGTATTGAGCACTCATATTAGATACTCCTACTCCTTGAATTTCCTCCTTAGATCATATAAAGACAAAAAACTATATATAAAAACAAATGACTGATGTTTAATTGAATTGTTAGTGATACATAGCAATACTTGGAACCATTTAACTTTATTGATATGCTGTTGCTTAAGGTAGAACTATTTGACCATTTAACTGTGTGTAAACAAATGACTGATGTTTAATTGAATTGTGAGTGATACACAGCAATTGTTAGAACTATTTGATTGTGTGCAAACAAATTATCAATTGTAAATAGAAATATTCATGTTAGAACAAAATACTTAAAACCATTTAACTGTGTACAAAAGAATGAGCTCAGACTTGTCCAAAAATGTATCAACAAAACATGTTCACAAATCCTATATCTTTAATATATATATGTAAAAACAAGATTTGGTATTAAATAACCGACAATGGTTGATAGGCCAGAAAACCCACCAAACATGTGGTTTTGAATTCAGAGTTTTCCCTCTATTAATTTGGTTGCCATACCTAGTTTAAACAAATAGTCTATCCTACTATTGAACCATAGGTGGTGGGAGAGTGGTTGGATTCATACCTTTCCCCAGGGCATTAGTGCTATATGAAATGCTAAAAGCCTTAATTTGCATTTAAACTTGGGTCATGGTATCCATTTCCTACATCAATAACCATTTCATATGATAAATTCTGATTCTCTATAAGTTATTTTTTCATCTTCGGGAATCTATTTGCCACTAGGAATCTCCCAAGAACTTTTTTTTTGCACTTGTATGTATATGCTAGTGTGCTTTTGTATGTATATGTGTGGATAACGTGCGTGCATATATATACATACATACATTATTGGATTATTCATAATATTTTCTTCTGCATGACTTGCCAAAAATTTCTACCATTAATTTAAGTAATTTAATCTCATTTGTTTGAGGAATATTTTAGGCCACCCCTCATGGTGTGATGGTTAGCAAGCTAGATTAACAAGAGTATAGTGAGTGAGTTTGATTCTCACTAGGTGCTACATACTTCTGACCTTATACTAAAACTAAGCCAAGCTTAGTAAATAAATATTTTATGAAGCCAGGGCACTCCACATGGTGTAATGGTTAGTACACTAGATTAGCAAGAGTATTGTGAGTTGTAGAATAATAATAGCCCTTTCCACCATCATCTCCATGCAATGACGTGCCCGTATGGAAACAGTCAGATATCACAACCCATGCAATGACATGCCCGTATGTGAACAGTCAGATGCTCAATAAATAGTCCTCCTTCTCTTCAAGTGGTAGTCTTCTCTGGGCAACTCTGTTTGCTACATGACTGAATGCTTACATGAACAACTTCACAAATTCAACATGAGTGAGTTTGATTCTCACTGGGTGCCACATACTTCTGGCCTTATGCTACAACTAAGCTAAGCTTAAACAGATATTTTATGAAGCCAGTATTTTCAGCTATTGAAGAAAAAATATTTTGTGTCTTCTCTGTTATTAGTTTATATACTACAAAGTGAACATCCTCTTAGTGTGCTAATTCTATAATTTTGGCAGGGGGGTAGTATACAACCCAAACATTAGAATAATTTGAGCCGATTGATCAGTCTATTCATCAGTAAAATTACCCTGACTTTTGCATAACTTACAGAAAATTTCTGATATCTCTCTATATGAAAATAAAGAAATCAATTTTCATGAAATTTTTTTTTAAGATGATGCCATTTTGTACCACAAACCTTTCAGTAACCCTTAGAGCACACACACACACATTTATATATATTTATATATGTACTGTTTTTCTTCATCATCGCTTTGGTTATAAGTTAATGCTTACTTAAAATGCAAATTCTTCAGGTGTCAAAATTAGTTCCTGGGAAGGAAAATAATTAAAGTAAAGTTGGTAATCGTAGTTGAAGGCGACCTGAAGGCTTGCTTTTCAATAGTTACAACACCAAGGTGTAGAGGAGGGCGCTACTCCTTTCCCTGGATTGCTCCACTTTACCCTTGATATGTACCTTATATTGCTGAGTGTTAAGCAAGGAGGTATCAAGTACCATTTTTAAAGTCTTTGGTATGACACGACCTGGGATTAAACCCAGGTCTCCCGGACCATTGGCAAACACTCTACCCACTAGATCAATGAGCCAGTTAGGGAAGGAAAATAAAGAATCATATATTTTAGTTTTTAAAGGTTTTGAGTTTATCTTTCATATTATTCTAGAAATTTATGCAGCTATCACTAATATATATGTATATATATAAGTCTCTAATGGTTATCATCATAGGAAATTGACACAGTTGTGATAACACCCCTGCCAGCTGACCCCCACTATATCAGCTTCTTTAAACCAAACTACTCATGGCCAGTGATTCGTCCAGTGGTTTCTGACCAGGGGTATTACCCATTTCGTTACATATATGCAAAGCACAACCAAGAGGGTGGAAGAAAAGAACAAACGAACAAATACAGACTTGGGTCAGCTCCAAGCGCAAGAAGGGGGAGTCTATGTGACACTGTACAGCTCTCCGTGCATTAGTAGACTATCACGGGCGTATATTTTGCATGAAACTTCTCAAAGCCACTAACAATGCTGACATCTTCTCGCATTGGTTAACCTGGCCTCTGTGGGTCAACAGGTCTTAGCAGTCACCTTTCTGACTTCTGCTTCCTTCTGCTGACTGTGTCATTCTCAGGACAGCTATCTCCAGCTGACTGTTCTCTTCTGCCCTGCTTTGTCAACTGGCTCTCTCTGTCTTCTCTCGGACCTTTCTTCCCTCCTCCACTTCCGGTCTCACAAGAGATCTTTTCCTCAGTCACTTTGTGTGGGTTTCACTCCAAAACAGACAAAGAGATCATCTGAGAGGTGCCAACACAAATGGAAATGAATTGTTACGCATTGTGTCATACAGTGACCTGAGTTCAAATCCTGGACCAAGCTGTTTGCATTTCTCATAGTGCTATTATCTTTGTATGAATCCAATTATTTTCCTGCCAGCTTTGGGTAAATAGTAGGACAGACTGAGCTCTTTATCCTTGGTATGGCAACTGTTATAGAAGAAGGAAAACTCTGAATTTAAACCTGTAAAACTCAGCTTAAAAATTGACCACTCATCAGATCCTACTTATGTGAAGGGGTTGTGTTATATACCGTACCTGGGAACATAAATATGTTGGACATTATTATGATGGTGGGTATTTTTGCTAAGTAGTCACCACTAGCAGTGATTTACCTTCTTCATGCTGCTGGCGAGTATTGTATTTTATTAATGCTGTCAAGATTTTCATTTCATTTCCAACCTCTGTTTTGGTTATTTCTCATTCAGTAAACGTTTGTTAGATTACAACAGGTTGGTTGGTTGGCTTTTATGGCATATCAACCTTTCTGGGCTATTTAATGCCAAATCCATTTTATGAAAATAGTTCTATTTCAAACAATTTAGTTTAGCACAAGTATGCAGTTTAAATGTAAGTACAGTTTAATTGTGAAAAACATTTCTATTTCAAGCTATTCAGTTGAGTCAAGCAGTTCTAATTCAGCTAATTCAGTTTAGTATAAGTACAGATTTTGTTTACACACAGTTAAATGTCAAAACAGTTCTATATTAAACAATCAGTTTAGTGTAAGTACATTTTCAATGTCAAAAAACAGTTCTATTTCAAATAATTCAGTTTAGCATAAGCACGCAGTTTAAATGTAAGAAGGACTTAATTGTCAAAAACATTTCTATTTCAAACTATTCAGTTAAGTCAAATAGTTGTAATTCAAACAATTAAGTTTAGCATAAGTTTGCAGTTAGTTCTATTCAACCCATAGCACCTATCAGGTGCTACTATTCTGGGCCAGAGTGGATCTGGGAGCAATGGTAATGAAAGGGTACTCCGCATTCCCCAAAGCTCCAGCATCACTGGAACCTCACCATCAGATTGTTTAGTGTCATAGCCAGGACACAACAGGTTAGTAAATATATATGTATATATATATATATATATGATACTGCACTAAAAGTTTAGTCACTCTGTTGGTAAAGCTTAGAATGTGCTGATGGCATGATAATTTAACACTATCATCAGCAACATTTAATGTCACCTGAAATTATTAGGAATTTATATATATACTAGCTGTTCCCGCAGAAATTCCACTGAATATAAGCATAATAATTGCACAAATCTATATTCTAAATAGTATTCTCCATTAAATCATCATTGATTTCTATTTCTATTGGAAAATTTAGTGAATTAGGAACATGATGTCAATGCATACAAAACAGAATATATGTGCAGTAGTCAAACAGGCGACATCTCCAGACTAGAAGGAACCTCTCTAAAACTAGTAGACAAATTCACATACCTCGGAAGCAGCATCTTATCAACCGAAAAGGACATAGAGACGCGGCTAATGAAGGCATGGACAGCTATTGATAGGCTATCGATCATATGGAAATCAGACCTGACCGATAAAATGATACTATTTACCAACCCCTCCGCTTGGGCAGGATATGACACAAGGTCAATTTTTAAGCGGAGTTTAACAGGTTTCAATTCAGAGTTTTCCTTCTCCGAGACTAGTTGCCTCACCAAGGCTGAAGAACCTAGTCTGTCCTACTATTTACCCATAGCTGGAGGGAGAATAATTGGATTTATACCTTTCCCAAGGGTATTAGTGCTATGTGAAATGCAATCAGTCTAGTCCAGGATTTGAACTTGTGTTGCCGTGTCCATTTCCTACCACGATAACGACTACACCACGGGCACCTCCACAAAAAAATAAAATGATATGCAGTTTCCTCCAGGCAGTGGAAGTATGGATGCACAACATGGATGCTAACTAAATGGCTGGAGAAGTAGCTAGACGGCAATTACACAAGAATGCTGTGAGCAATATTGAACAAGTCCTGGCGGCAATACCACACAAGGCACCAACTATATGGCCACCTGCCTCCCATCACGAAAACTATCTAAGTTAGACGAACCAGACATGCAGGCCACTGCTGGAGAAGCAGGGATGAACTCATCAGTGATGTACTCTTATGGACCTCCACATATGGCCGGGCAAAAGCAGGACGACCAGCTCGAACATACATACAGCAGCTATGTGAGGATACGGGATGTAGCCCGGAAGACCTGCCAGAGGCGATGAACGATAGGGAGAAGTGGCAAGAGAGGGTCAGGGATATCCATGCTGGTGGCATGATGATGATGATGATACCTTTTAAAAATTATAAAAATCTAACTTTATTCTAACCTAATCATAACTTTGTAGTTTTATCAGAACAGAATAATTTATAAAAACTTTTTAAATAAATTTAATATCATAGTCAAGAAAATGAAAAACAAAACTAAAAACAAAAATAAGGAAGTTGAACGGAAAAATAAAAGAGTTTGGTTTTATGAAGTAAATAGCTCATTTTTATAAATAGATTTATTCATCTTATTTTTGAGAAAAATTTAGTTAATGTTTTAACTTTTCCGAGTTAAAAAGAAACAATTCTTTTGGTAATACAATTTTATACAGAACCCAGACCTAGACAAAGAGACAGACATACATAGCAGCTTTATATATAGAAAGATGAACATTTTGAACCTTGGACAGTTCTTGTGCAAATTCAATCCTGAAATGAGACATGAAATTTGCCTTCAGGAAAAGCTTATTACAAAGTTTAATAGAATTAATTTGACTGTCACTTTTAATAAAACAATGTCTACAAAAAAAAATAATGCCTAAATATACTCCTTTCAAATATATATATATATATATATATATATATATATATATATATATGCAAATTAATTTACTCCTTATTCTTGATTGGATGTCATGAAAAGTCAAGGTCAAGTTTACATCTCACGGTATACTTTCTTGTATTTAAATTTTGGGTTTTTATTATCTTCTAGATAAGGTTTCATGCTTCCAACTTAGCTTGATTCTATAACTCCATATGACATATCATCACTTACACAAACACATGCATACACCCAGTGTTATGCAATTACAAATTGTATTGACCCAAATATCTTCATCTGCATATATCATCACATAATCATATCTTCTGTTGCTAAAAAGTCATCACAAAAATCAATAACTCATAGAAAAAGGCAAAAAAAATAAGATGAAAAAAAACCCTGAAATTCCACAATAAAATCCCATGTGAAATGTTTTGGACTTCTTCCAATGTCTCAAGTCAATCACTTTTCACACTTTGGAAAAGTTCAAAGTAGTCAAATATTTCTGAATATTTATTACTTTCCTGCCAAATTTAAAATAACTAAAAAAAATGCATGGGAATAACTAAAGAAACCAGTTATATGATGTATATTAATAAAGCTTCAAATGTATCTTTACTTGATGTATATTAATAAAGCTTCAAATATATTTTTATATGATGTATATTAATACGATCATTCCTATGACTGTTAGTCAAACAAATTTAGGCTTTCTTACAGATAAATCTTAGCTTTATAGATTATATAATAAAAAAACATTTGTTTAGATTTGCTCCTTTTTTATTGCCTCATGTGAGAAATTAAAACTGTGGAACATGAAAGTGACTGTGATACCAATTGTAATTGGTGCTCTTAGTACAGTCACCTAAGGATAGATTGAGAGACTGGAGGATTTGGAAATGTGGGTGAGTGAAGACCCTCCAAATTACAGCATTATCAAGATCAGCCAGTATACTGAGAAGAGTCCTTGAGGAGACTTGCTGTCACTCAAACTCCACTGAGAAACCATCAGCTAATGCTGGTGTGAAAAACTCTCGAAAGAATGAAATAATACTGATGAATTAGCAATTATCATAATATTAGTTACCTTTGAATTATCAATTTTAAAATTATTAATTATTAATAATCATAATAATATTAATGATCGCAACAGTAATTAGAATGGCAGTATTCTGAATAAAAGATATACATATTAAGAAACTAAATAAAGAATTAACTATAATTTCAAATGGAAATCTTTTAAAATCTATAAAAAAATTAACAAAACAAGATAAATTAGATATTAGTAATGGTGTTTATCGCCACATTTTCCTTGATAAATTGATAAATAGAGGGATTTTTTCCAAAAATAAGTTAGTTTATTGATAAGATTTTAGTTGCTGAAGTTTTTGTGAGTCATATAAAAATTTTAGATACACAAGGCCACAATACACCAGACAATGACATTGCATTTTTTAACACTAACTTCTAGCCCTTGTCTTTTTGGGGTTTTTTCAAATGAGTCTATTAAAAAATACCAAAAAGTCTTTTCTTTCCATTATGTAAAGGCTATCTGAAGAAGCTGATTTCTTTTATAGATTTGTCAGCTGAAATAAATTTATAATCGCCAAATATTGGTTTGTTGAATTTTTTTTCAGTTATATGGAAATTTGTTCTGTAAGAAATTGTATATTGATTATCATACATTGAGCACTCCTGGAGATTTATAAGAATTCTCTTATATATTCTCAAACAGAATCATTCTCAAATCATCATCTTTGGATGTTTTTTATATATATACATATATACTTATAAACAGATCTCATGTATCAATTACTAGAGGGGTTTGTTTTGTTTCTTTGTTTAATGGTATATCAACCTTTCTAGGTTATTTAATGTCAAAGCCATCCTTGTGGAAGAACATTAGTGGTACTATTTGACCCATAGGTTGTGGGTGATAAGGAATTCTTACTTTTCCCAGGGGTATTTATTAGTTATTAGTGAGTGGCAAATTCAACCCTCGCTATGTTTAATTATATGTATATATATATATATATATATATATATAAGTAAAGTTGGCGGCCTTAGTCAAGGGTGACCCAAAGACTCTCTTTTCAATAGCTACTACACAGAGGGAGACCAATAGCTACTACACTGTAGTGTAGGAGAGGGAGCTACTCCTTTCCCTGGATTGCTCCACTTTACCCTTGATTCTAACCTTATAATGCTGGGTGTTAAGCAAGGCGGCATCAAGTACTATTTTTTGAGTCTTTGGTATGATTTGACCTGGGATTGACCCCTGGTCTCCCAGACCATTGGCGAACACTCTACTCATTAGGCCAATGGCCCAGTGTTATATATATATATATATATATATATATATATATATATATATATATATATATATATATAACTCAACCAGTATATATATATATATATATATATATATATACCCTCTGACCGTCAGGAAGCATACTTAGAGTAATGATTATCATTGTAAGAAGAATTAGTGACCCTGGTTCAAATCCGCATAAATGCTGTTTGTGTTTCACTTTGTATTAATGTCTTTGGAGAAGGCATGAACTCATTGGTTTTCCCTGACCTGCCCCAGGTATGTGTTGATAGTGGGGCAAATTGGGTTTTCTTGTCTTGGAAAATTCTGAATTCAGACAAGCTATACTTCACTTAAAAATTGATTGAGTGCCACATTCCGCCCGAGGTGGAATGTTAGAGTAAATACATGAACACACACACGCACATACACACACATAAACATATACATATATATTCCACGCATGCTCCAATACACACACACACACACACACACACACACACAGAGATAAAAAAGTATATTGATTGAAATTTAGTTAGATAAGATTTTAACAGGAATTAAATGACACTCATTGACAAATAAGTTGATTATGATGCAAAATAAATATCTATTGCATAAAATAAATGCTTTTTTCACCATTAGCCGTCAAGCTTATTGATATGCTTACATATCTAAATTCATATATATAAATATATACATATATGTATGAGTGTGTGTTTAAATATATGTGTCTACATATATATATATATATATATATATATATATATATATATATATATACACACACTTTCACACCCATATATACATGCGTGCACATAAAAACACATATACACAGACACACACACCCACGCACACAGACACACACACACACACACACACACACACACACACACACACACACACACACACACATATATATATATATATTCACACACACACACACACACACATACTCACATATATATACACTGACACATGTACTTATAACATAATATATGCACACACACATATAAATACACACTCCAACACATTGACACTTACACATACACACACACACATATATATATATATATATATACATAAACGTATATGTATGCACTCATGCACACATATACATATGTTTTTTACACATACTCATTCACAGATGCATACATATATAACACTTCAAAACACATGTCCATATAGCTGTGTGTTGTCGGCTTTGGCTTCACAGACAAAGATCTCAGAAGCCATTGCATTCATGGTGCATGCCAGCTTATAACTGATGAGGCAAACACAGAAAAGATACATCTTGTCACTTCAGTGAGAGTAGAATATTTGAGAAGTAAGATGAGAATAAAAAACTTGGTTTTTACAACTCTGTTAAAAGTGTCAAGAGCAGAACAAAAGACTGTAGATCACCTACTATATTGACATAGCAAAAGTAGTTGACATTGTAAGCAGGAGAGAACTTTAGAAATCCTACTCACACCTAACAATATATATATATATATATATATATATATATATATATGTGGGGGGGTGGATATGCTCATGGTGCAATAGTTATAGTCAGGGGAAATGGCCACAGCAACTTGAGTTAAAAATCCTGGACAAAGCTGTTTGCATTTCACTTAGCGTTAATACGCTTTGGAAAGATATACATCCAACTCTTCTCCCTCCAGCTATAGGTAAATAGAAGAGTAGACTAAGCTCTTTAACACTGGTATTTCAACCAGTCTGGGAGAAGGAAAACTTTGAATTCAAACAAGTAAAACTTTGCTTGAAAAATTGACTTCATGTCATATCCTAAGTGTGTGAAAGTGTTGGTATATATATATATATATATATATATATATATATATGTACAAAGGTTGGCTGGAAATTTCATTGTCTGACCAAGAAACTCTCATGGAATGTGACCGAATGAGGTTTATTTTTTAACATAGTCCAAGTTGTGATCCACACACTTTTTCCATTGATGTTGTAATACGTGGATCTCTTTGGTCCAAAAAGTCATCAACAGCATATATGATATCAGCCAATGAACTTTTCAGCCTAATCTCATATGTATATATATATATATATAATTTATGTTTGAAAGTATCAAGACTGAATTTTTTTGAAGTTATGAAAATTTTTAAATTTTGAATTTAAATGAATTGAGCAACTTATAATAGAATGATGATATTTAGATGTCTAGACTTGATTTTGACAAGTCAGCGTCAATTTGAAAAAAATGATAAAGTCAGTTTTGATATTTTTTTTGTGCAATGCTTTTACCAAAATACTGAATATGTAACCACATTGACTTAGCAAAAGTATCTGATTCTGTGAGCACATTTAGCAATATATATATATATATATATATATATTAACTAACTTACTGAATAATAGCACTTATGGTAAGGAAAAAAAAACCACCAGTAATTTGAAGATAAAAATATACAACGAATCACTGTCTTGGGGAAAAAAGTATATTTTGAAAAAAAAAAGAAAAGGCCAACCTTGTCACACCAATTGAAAAAAATCAACAGATACGCAATTGATTGGTCAAAAGAAAAAAACACCATAAATTGCTCAATACTAAGTAGATTAAAAAAGTTACAAAAATTATTTTGTGAGTCAGGAACTAACCTACTACTGTTTCGCCTAAGCGGCTCATCAGGGTACCTACTCCCGGCTAGGTTGGTACCCTGATAAGCCGCTTGGGCAAAACTGTAGTAGGTTAGTTCCTGACTCACAAAATAATTTTTGTAACTATATATATATATATATATAAAACTGCTAAAGAATGCTCTAAGCTATATTGAACAAATCCTCGAAGAATACCCTATGAAACACCAGCTTTATGGCTACTTACCTCCTATCTCTAAAATCATCCAAATAAGACAAACAATACATGTGGGACACTGCCGGAGAAGCAAGGATGAACTTATAAGTGACGTTCTTTGATGTACCCATTCAGTTGGACATGCCATTTTTGGCCAACCAACAAGTACTTACCTACAAAAGCTCTGTGCGGACACAGGATGTAGTCTGAAAGAACTATCAGGAGTGAAGGATGATGTCACTGCTCTAACATGCAGAATAAACAAGAATAACAACACTTACTTGCTCAGCAGCATCCGGCTGACAAACAAAAAGTAGAACAGCCGGTTATTCAATACCAAACCCGTAACATCTGAAACATGACTGAAGCAAGCTGGTATATATATATACTAATATGCCCACTCACTGGGCCAGCAACTAATAACTATCCAGGAAATGGACTTGGCCTCCTTCAAATAGTGGAATGTCCCAATGTCCATATAATCTCACTTCAACTCGTAATTCATGGTTATGCATGTGAGCATTGACTCATTGCTACTGAGACTTATGATAGAATTCCAACAGATGATAGGGCCGAAAAGAAAGAGAAAGTTAGGGAAATCTGTGTTGTCAGTGAGACTTGACGATGATGATGATATATATCTACATAAATTTAAATAAAGATGGTGGGGAGTACTTATAGTGTAGTTGTTAATGTGCTTGATTGCAACTTAGTAACTCAGATTGAACTCCAGTCGTGCTATTACATTCACTTTCTGACAAATACCCTTGAGAAAGGTATTAATAAAGTTATTCTCACCTCCAACAATAGGTTAGATAGTACCACTACTGTTCTTCCATAAAGATGGCTTTGGCATTGACAAACCCTGAAGATGCTACTGCCCTAATATGCAGGATAAAACAATAAACAACACTTACTGGATCAGCAGCCCTGCTGGTGTCTGGCTAACAGACAAAAATATGTCAATGAGTGGGCTGTTATATATGCATGCTAGCATAGCCACTCCTGGGCTGGCAGCCAATCACCACCCAGGAAATGGACTAGACCACCTGTGCATCGTGGAACACCCCAATGTGCATATAATCTTCCCTTCCTCATGTTTAAGTCGGTATTCACTTTGATGCGCAATTCAACATGCGAACTACATTCTTGTACAATATTCAACAGAACTTCAACAAACCCATGAAAGATGACTAGTCAATAAAAAAGAAAGCAAACCAAAGCTTATTTGAAAAACATTATGAAGCCAGTCTTGATACTTCTTAGTGTAATGTTTTTGCCAAAACACAACACTGTACAAAAGCAATACCCTTAATGTGAAGGTCTCAGTTTGTATTATGTGTAGAAGAGAGTCCTGTAATATACTGACTGTACAATGAGGATTTTTATCACCATTATCATCATCATCATCATCATGTCGTGCCGCCAGCACGGATATCCCTGACCATCTCTCGCCACTTCTCCCTCTCATTCATCGCCTCTGGCAGGTCTTCAGGGTTACATCCTGTGTCCTCACATACCTGCTGTATGTAAGTTCGGGCTGGTCATCCTGCTTTTGCTTGGCCATATGTGGGGGTCCATAGGAGTACATCACTTACGAGCTCATCCTTGCTTCTCCAGCAGTGTCCTCCGTGTCTGGTTCGTCTAACTTGTATAGTTTTCGTGATGGGAGGCAAGTGGCCGTATAGTTGGTGTCTCGTGGGGTGTTGTTGCCAGGACTTGTTCAATACTACTCTCAACATTCTTGTGTAGTTTCCGTCAAGTTTCTTCTCCAGCTGTTTTGTTAGCGTCCATATAGTGCATCCATATAGTAGTATCGATACAACCGCTGCCTGGAAGAAACTGCGTTTCATTTTATCGGTCAGGTCTGATTTCCATATGATCGAGAGCCTATCACCATTATAAAGGAGGAAAATTATTAGAAAGAGTATAAATAACAAGAAAACTAGACTTAGAAAAAAGTACCTAATTCACAACTTATTATTGGAACTACACTTTTCAAAGTAACAAATCACAAAGATGGTTTCAAATAAAAATGAATTTTCAAATAACAGAATCAACAAATCAAAAGTTACAAATATCAAACCTGGTGCTGGTCTAATAAGTTTGGATGTACTCCACAAAAAATGCCAGGAGTTGATATTAAAAAATGTAAATGACTGCTAATATAACTCATGGATATAGTTGGGAACAGGTCATGTGACAACTAACTCAATTCAAAAGCCAATTACAATTCACCAGATCATTTTTCATTTTAAAAGTGAAGTGGAGCTGAATCTGTCAATATAAATAGAAGAGAAATCAAGTTAATTGTTCAGGGTCAACAGTGATGTCAATAAAGATAAAGAAAGCAAATGCTGACAGTCTTTCTCTTTACCTACTTATTTATACAAGCCGCTGTCCAACAAGATAAATTTTCAAAAATCTGACAATTACTACCATGTTCAGTTTACACTGATGCATACATATATGTCTTATCATCTAACAGAGATATTATTAAACCTTTTTTTTTTAACTCTTTTGGTTTGGTTTGATTTGATGGCATATCAACCATTGTTGGTTATTTAATGCCAAATCCTGTTTTTACATATATATTAAATGAATGATTTGTAAACAAATTTTGTCGATACACACAGTTAAATGATCAAACAGTTCTATTTCAAACAATTCAATTTATCATAAGTCAACAAAGTTAAATGGGTCCAAGTATTCGCCAGGGAAACCTGGGTTCAATCCCAGGTCGAGTCATACCAAAGACTTAAAAAATGCTACTTGATACCTCCTCACTTAACACTCAGCAATATAAGGTATGTATCAAGGGTAAAGTGGAGAAGTCCTGGGAAAGGAGTACTGCCCTCCCCAACATCTTGGTGTCGAAAATATTGGAAAGGGAACCTTCTGGTTGCCATCGACTACGGTCACCACCTTTACTTCCTTATTGCTATCTATCATTAACAACTCAATTAAACATCAGTCATTTGTTTACACAAAGTTAAATGATCAAACAGTTTTATTTCAAACAATTCAATTTAGCATGAGTTATTTGTTTGTTCTCAGTTTAAATGTCACAGAGTTTTATTTGACCCTTTGACAAAATTCTATCAGCTGTTACCACTCTAGGCCAGAGTGGACCTGGGAGTGATGGTAATGAAAGGGTGCTCTGCATTCCCCAAAGCTCCAGCATTACTCGAGACTCACCATAAGATTGTTAAATGTCATATCCAGGACACTCATTGGTGGTGGAGGTTTTACTCCTCTGCAGAGATGCAATCAGTGTATTCTACTGATCTAGCCAAATGGGCTGTACTCTTTTGGACTTTAACACACCTAAGTACCGAAGTAAATGTTTTCACTTGAACTGTTTGTTTATAGTTTTCATGTTTATTGCATTATTAAACAAATATGCTTATATTCTAACAAAATTGAAGTTATCTTTTTATTCATATTAGGCTTTGATTTTCAGAATCCTAGATTATGGACTTCCTACATCATCTACACTGCTTTTAGGTTTAAACTTCACTGGCAATTTTTACCTCAAATCTATATGGCCAAGTCGGCTGAGGCTGTAGAATACACTGACTACTTCTCTGCAAACAGGTAAGACCCCCTTCCCAATGAGTATCCTGGATATGATACTAAACAATCTGATGGTGAGGCTCTAGTAATGTTGGTGTTTTGGGGAATGTGGAGTATTCCTTCATTGCCATCACTTCCAGGTTCACTCTACCCAAAGTGATAGCACCTGATAGGGTTCTATCCATGGGTCAAATAAAACTAAACCATGTACTTATGCTAGACTGAATTGTTTGAAATAGAATTGCTTTTACATTTAAAATTAATAAATAAAGGCTGCTATCATTCTGAGCACAGCTTTGCACAAGAGCTGCTCTGTTTCTTGATCTATGAAAGCCATGGATTGTCGAAACTCAGTTCTAAATATATAACTTTATTCTTTATTTTTCATAAATGTTTAACTCTGCCTTTTGAGGTCAGTCTTTATCTATTTTTTCCGTGAGTAATTATATAGTTTAAGGTAACAGTAAAGTAAGAATTATTTCCCTCGTTCCAACCCCTCCTCTCTCTCACAGCACACATGCATTTTTTTTTGATGGGATTGAATTTCTCTCTGAGAGTCCCATGTTTAGTAAGTGTTTTGGTCCCCCAAGGTCACACCAGAATTGTTTTAAACAATTAGTTTCAAGTAACTATTCTTTATACAAATAACTTGAATACTCTTTACAGATACTTATAATTTATATATAATGAATATGATTTCAAGTAACTATTCCTATTTAATAATAGTTACTTGTTGGCACACGGTTATATGATTTCAAGTATTTCTATCTAATACTGATAATTTATACAGTTATATTGTTTCCAGGTTAGGTTATTTGGTTCAATGGCATATCAACCCCTGATAGTTATTTAATGCCAGATTCTGTATATATATATATATATATATATATATATATATATATATATATATATATATCTATATCTTTAAGAAAAAACCAAAGACCGGTTAATTTAGGATTATATATTTATTTCCATCCTGTTTTTCAGTTTCTGGTGTGAACCAAAAACACGAAGAAAAATATGACAGGACTTCTTCAGATCCAATGGATAAATAAACCAGAATAGACACGTGGGGTGGAGGGGGAGGGAGAAGAGATTTAGGAGCTACCTCCTCGTTTTATTGAATTTCTGTCTTTTTATTTACCTATTTATTTTATTTTCAAAATTCTTCCGTCAGTTATAATTACGGTAATTTAACTTTTTTTATTTATTTGTTTAATTTATTTTCTTTTCATGTTAAGTTTGACAATTAACTTTTAAGAGAAATCATATATATATATATATATATATATATATATATATATATATATATATGATTTTTAAGTGAATAGTTTGTAGGTAACTATTTCTAAACAAGTTAGACCTCATTTGTTTGCACATAGTTCAATGGTTTTCATGTACTGTTCTTTCACACTAATAATTCTATTAAATAATAATCTCCAGTACAAGACTGAATTATTGTATTTGACCCATAGATAGGACCCTAACAGGTACTACCACTCCAGGTTAGAGTGGAATTGAGAGTAATGGCAATGAAGCTCCAGAACTGGAGTCTCACCATTAGATTGTTTAATGTCATATCTAGAACACCCTTCAGTAGAGAGTTTTACCCCTCTGCAGAGATGCAAATGGCATATTCTACTGCCCCATCTGACTGGGCAAAAGAGAAAGAGGAAAAATTCAGAGTATATATTGATTATTTATTTGATTGAAGAATATCTTACTCAGCAACATGACCCAGATAATATACAGGGTGTCTTACCCATCTGCAGAGATTCAATCAGCATATTTTATAGATTCAGCTGACAGGTTTCAAGTATTTCAAGCAATTATATGGTAAGTAAAAGTAATTATCCTTTTTAAACAATTACAGCTTCAAGCGACTATTTTTAATGGATAATTTGCACACAGTTATATGGTTTCAATTATACCTAACAAATAGTAACAATTTTCAAGCAGATCAATTTTACCCATAGATGGGATCTGCACATATACTACCACTCCTGGTCAGAGATGTCCACTGACTTTTAGTAATGAAGAGGTAATTCTATACTACCTTGAGATTCTAAATTGTAGCATTACTACTTGGTACAGTTAGTATCTTGCAAAAGAGACCAACTGTTCGATGAATTCTTTGATAATCATAAAAATGATAAGGAAGAAACTGCACAATGTAACATTTTGTGGATAAATGAAATGAAAGATTTATTTTATTGATTTATCCACTGAACAAACCTTTGATATTTCAGTTTTGATTAATACACGACAAAATCAATGAAAATGCATCCACAATGAAAAGCCATTCAGATAAATGATAGATATATTAGTATCTATATATTGCCATCTTTACATGTCTATCAGCCTAACAGCTTATAGTGCATGAAACACTAAACTGCACCAAAACACTTTGAATCTAATGTTATGTGATATTTTACAACATGTAAATCCATTAAATCGATCCAGATTTGTGGCTTCTTATCCACTAGCTGCAAAAGACTTGATAAAAAATGAATAAACAATTTCTATCCGTTATATTTAATGGAACATGTCTAACATGTCTAAAAATATATATGTGTGTGTTAGTGTGTGTGTGTTAGTGTGTGTGTGTGTGTGTGTGTGTGTGTGCGTGTGTGTGTGTGTGTGTGTGTGTGTTTGTAAGTTTGTTTATGCTTATATGTCTATGTGTATGCATATGTGAATATATGTATGTGTGTGTGTTTATATTTATGAGATCACTCAAAAAAGTTCCACATCTCAAACAAAAAGAAGAGCCATATCTGAACCTTTTTTGATGTGGCAACATACGATCACTTCTATATTTGATATATATATATATATATATATATATATATATATATATATATATATATAAAGGATTTGGCATTAAATAACCTATAAAGGTTGATATGCCATAAAACCAAACCAACTCCTAACTGAACAATAATAATCCTTTGTAAACAATTATAGCTTCAAGTAATTGTTCTTAATAGAAATGATTTACAGTTATATGGCATCAAGTATTCCTATTGAATATGAATACTTTTTAAACAGATTTATTTGACACATAGATGGGATCCTAACAGATCTACTTTACTTATAGATGGGAGTCTAACAGATCTATTTGACTCATAGATGGGACCCAAACAGATGTATTTGACTCATGGATGGGAGCCTAACATCTATTTGACCCATAGATTGGACCCTAACAGATCTGTTTGACCCATTGATGGAACCCTAATAGATGCATTTGACCCATAGATGGGAGACTAACAGATCTATTTGATTCATAGATGGGAGTCTAACAGATCTATTTGACCCATAGGTGGGACCCTAACAGATCTATTTAAGCCATAGATGGGAGCCTAACAGATCTATTTGATCCTTAGATGGGAGGCTAATAGATCTATTTAATTCATAGATGGGCCCCTAACAGGTACTACCACTCCAGGTCAGAGTGGCTCAAAGAGTAATGATAATGAAAGAGGTTCTCCAGAACTGGATCTTCACTATCAGATGTAGTTGGGTATCATACCCAGGACATGCCCATTTTTTGGTAGGGAAGGGGTCTTACCCACCTCTGCAATTCGAGTAATGAATCATATTATCTCTTCAAGTTAAAATGAACAAGAAAATTCACTTCTCATCAAGTCTTTATTCACTGAAAATGATAGAAATAAACACTGAATTATTAATAAAATCATTACCATTGTCTCTCAAATGTTGATAACTTATTGATAAACTTTAAAAAAAAAATCTTTTAAGCTCTTTTTTCATTCAATTAAATCAATTGTTCTTTTTTTTACCTAATTTAATGATCAATGGCTGTGTTGATTGAACTTAGCATACATTGACAGTACCTGCTACTGTGGGTTAAGACCCCACCAAAAAAGGGCATACTTAGGGTATGATACTAAACTGAATGTGTTGGTGAGACTTCAATTCTGGAACTCCAAGAAATGTAGAGTACTGCTTCATTGCCATTATTCCCAGTCCACTCTGACCCGGAGTGGTAAGATCAAACAGATCTGTGTGAAAATTATTTGTATTAGAGAGGAATACTTGATACAATAAAACAGCAAATTATTGATCTTAAGAATTGTTACTTGAACCTAGAATTGCTTACTAAGGATTATCATTGTTTGGTTTGGTTTGGTTTGGTTTTATGGCATATCAACTATTGTAGGTTATTTAATGCCAAATGCTTTTTATACATATATGTTAAATATATGATTTCTAAAAACAATTTGCTGATAACATTTTTAAAAGAGCCTGAGCTCATTTTTACAGATAAATGATTTCACTTATTTCTATCCAATATGAATAATTTACTATTAATCATTTGTTTGCACAGAGTTAAATGTTTTTAAGTATTGCTATGCATCGTTAACAATTCAATTAAACATCTGTCATTTGTTTTCACACAGTTAAATGATCAAACAGTTCTATTTGAACCAATTCATTTTAACATAAGTCAACAAAGTTAAACAGCTTCAAGTATCACTATGTATCACTAACAATTTAATTAAACATCAGTTACTTGTTTACACACTGTTAAGTGATCAAACCTTTCTATTTCAAACAATTCAGTTTTGCATCAGTCATTTTTTACCCTTAGTTTAAATGTCAAAGTACAGTTTAAATGTCAAACAGTTCTATTTGACCCATCAAGTGCTACCACTCTGGGCCAGAGTGGACCTGGGACCGATGGCAATGAAGGAATACTCTGCATTCCCCAAAGCTCCAGCATTACTCGAGACTCACCATCAGATTGTTTTGTGTCATATCCTGGACACTCATTGGGAGATGCAGTCAGGTATTCTACAACCCCAGCCAACTGGGCCATTATTTGTGTTAGTTACTTGAATAACTATACGCAGACAAATTATTATTATTTAATAAAAGTGGTTACTTGAAACCATATAATTGTGTATAAATTATTATTATTTGACAGGAGTTCTTGGAGCCAAACTAATGAGTGCAAGTTATTTATATTAGATAAGAATACTTTTTTTATAAGTCAGCAAAAAAAATTCCTTATATAAAACAACTACAAGACAAAAATAAATACAAATGTACAATGTATATGGTTCCTTAGACTTTAAGCATAAAATAACCCCTGATTGGTTGACATGCCATTAAAAGTAATCACAGAGACCAATATGATATTTGATTTTTAGCAACCAAAAAGATACAATAAAATAATGCTTCTTGAGGATCTTTAAGAATGTGTTCTGTTGTACAAGATTCTGAGCAATCATCATCATCATCATCATATCGTGCTGGCAGCACAGATATCCCTGACCCTCTCTCGCCACTCCTCCCTATCGTTCATCGCCCTAGGTAGGTCTTCAGGACAACAACCTGTATCCTCACATAGCTGCTGAATGTACGTTCGAGCTGGTCGTCCTGCTTTTGCGCGGCCATGTGTGGGGATCCATAAGAGTACATCTCTTATGAGTTCATCTCTGCTTCTCCAGCAGTGTCCTGCATGTCAGGTTCGTCTAACTTGGATAGTTTTCGTGATAGGGGGCAGGTGGCCGTACAGTTGGTGTCTTGTGGGGTGTTGCTGCCAGGTCTTGTTCAGGATTGCACGCAGCATTCTTGTGTAATTGCCATCTAGTTTCTTCTCCAGCCGTTTTGTTTTGTTAGCGTCCATCTGGTGTAACTTGTCAGTCTTAATCCTAAAATTAATATAAGTGAGCACAAAATAAATTTGTTGAATTGTGACTTAAGGGTACCCATGAAAAATCCTCTAACAGAATTATTCACCTACCTCATCAACCAAAAAAGACATCAACACGCGGCTAACGAAAGCATGGACAGCTATCTATAGGCTCTCGATTGTATGGAAATCAGACCTGACCGATAAAATGAAATGCTGTTTCTTCCTGGCAGTGGTCGTATCAATACTGCTATATGGATGCACTACTTGGACGCTAACTAAAAGGCTGAAGAAGAAGCTAGACGGCAATTACACAAGAATGTTGAGAGCAATATAGAACAAGTCCTGGCAGCAACACCTGACAAGACACTAACTATACAGCCACTTGCCTCCCATCACAAAAACTATACAAGTTAGATGAACCAGACACGCAGGACACTGCTGGAGAAGCAAGGACAAACTCATCAGTGATGTACTCCTATGGACCCCGCATATGGCCAAGCAAAAGCAGGACGACCAGCTCAAACATACATACAGCAGCTATGTGAGGATACGGGATGTAGCCCTGAAGACCTGCCAAAAGGGATGAATGATAGGGAGAAGTGGCGAGAGAGGGTCAGGAATAGTGGCACGACATGATGATGATGATGATATTTGAATGAATATCAACAGCGTATATACAGATTTTTTTGGTAAGTGAGTATAACAGACTTCTCCACTGTCTAATAGAATCAATAATGGCAGCTGCTACTTACCAAATTTTCCCTGTGTCTTAGAAAGGTGATCTTAAGTGAAAAGGTAAGGGATATCCATTCTGAGATCAGGTGCTCTTTAACACCATTTTGGAGTTGTTTGTCTGAATCACAAACGAGATTCCAAATTATGTCTATGTAAGTTAGCTGATATTAAAAATTCTTTTAGCGGGACCATCACATCTAATATACTTTGGACTAATTTACAATTCAGTACTAATTTTTACCCCCTTATTTCTTTCATGTTAATATCAGATGCTTTGCATCATCAAAACTATGCAGACTATCATTCTGATTGTGTCTTTGTACAGCAGCTGCTCATCCTCTTGAATTATGGAAGCCTGTAATTGTAGAATTTCAAATTTAAATGTTAATCCAATGGAGTAATCCCCCTTGAATACTCTCCCAGTGGTGAGGCAGCTTCTAACTGGAAATTGTAAGACCGACATTATTGAAAATACAGTAGTCATTAGAGGTAGACAAATAAATATTCTCTCTATATATCTGCTTTTGTAGTTTTATTAATTAATATTTTGCTCCATTATTTTTAAATTAATTCTAAACATATAAGTTTATTCTTTATCATAGCAAAATGTTTAACACTACATTTTTCACAGGCAATAGCATAGTTTCAAGTAAGTAAAACAATACATCCAATTGGCTGAGACTGTAGAATATGCTGACTGCATCTCTGCAGAGGGGTAAGACTGCTACAACTCATCATCATCATGTTGTGCCATCAGCACGGATATCCCTGACCCTTTCTTGCCAACCTTCTCTATCATCCATTGCTTCCAGCAAGTCTTCAGGGCTACATCCAGTATCAGCATAGAGCTGTTGTATGTAGGTTCTAGCTGGTTGTCCTGCCTTTGCTCGTCCATGTGAAGGGGTCCATAGGAATACGTCACTTATGAGTTAGTCCCTACTTTTTCAGCAGTGTCCCGCATGTCTGGTTCATCTAATTTGGATAGTTTTCATGATGGGTGTCTTGAATATGATGCTAAACAATCTAATGATGAAGCTCCATTCCTGGAGTTTTGGGACATTCTGTCCCAAAGTTTTTGAACCTGTCAGTTGTGATGAAAAACAACTGAAATATGAAAAAAAGTTGAAAATCAATGATTAATAATATTCTAATAATATGATTCAATATTAATACTAAAACTACTAGTCTGCATTCGGTAGTGAGGCTCCACTTCTGGAGATTTGAAGGGTATGGAGTCACCTGTTTACTAACATTATGCTTGGGTCGATTCTGCCTTAAAGTGGCAGTATCTATTAGGGTTCTGTCTATGGGTTAAATATGTCTGCTTAAAAATTATTACAATTAGAAAAGGAGGTGCTCTTAATGTAATCAATGACCTGAGTTCAAACCCTGAAAGGAGATGTTTGAATTTCACGTTGCACTAATGCCCTTACAAAGAAACTAAAAAAAAAAAAACATTCTCAATCATTTTAGCTACAAGTGTTCCATTTTTGATATTATCTAGCTGACTAATTTCTTTTTGTGAGAGTTGATATCCTTAATCAAATTACATGCCAAAAAGCTTTTGGCAATTCCTATGAGTTTAGTTTTTGTCATAAGTATTCCCTTTGGCTGATTACATGGAATACTTCGACATTGTTGCAGGAGTACTACAAGGAGACACGCTAGCCCCGTACCTCTTTATCATCTGTCTAGACTACGTGCTTAGAACTTCGATCAACAAAATCAGAGAAAATGGCTTCGAGCTGACTAAGAGAAGAAGCAAAAGATACCCCGCAAAAACAATCACGGACGCCGACTACGCTGATGACTTGGCGTTACTGGCAAATATGCCTAATCAAGCAGAGACACTACTGCTTAGTCTGGAACGAGCCGCAGCTGGCATTGGCCTCCATGTCAATGCAAACAAAACTGAATATATGTGTTACAACCAAACAGGCAACATTGCCACACTAGACGGAGCCTCTCTGAAACTAGTAGACAAATTCACCTACCTAGGAAGTAGAGTCTCATCAACCGAAAAAGACATCGACACACGACTGACGAAGGCATGGATGGCTATCGATAGGCTCTCGATCATATGGAAATCAGACCTAACCGATAAAATGAAACGCAGTTTCTTCCAGGCAGAGGTTGTGTCGATACTGCTATATGGATGCACTACATGGACGCTAACTAAACGGCTGGAGAAGAAACTAGACGGAAATTACACAAGAATGTTGAGAGCAGTATTGAACAAGTCCTGGTGACAACACCCCACGAGACACCAACTATACGGACACTTGCCCCACCCCCCATCACAAAAATTATACAAGTTAGACGGGCCAGACACATGGGACACTGCTGGAGAAGCAAGGACGAGCTCTTAAGTGATGTACTCCTATGGACCCCCACACATGGCTGAGCAAAAGCAGGACGACCAGCTCGAACATACATACAGCAACTATGTGAGGACACAGGATGTAACCCTGAAGACCTGCTGGAGGCGATGAATGATTGGGAGAAGTGGCGAGAGATGGTCCGGGATATCCGTGCTGGTGGCACGACATGATGATGATGATGATTTTATGCTTTGTACAAATACACTTTATTCAGATTGTTATCTGAAATAAATTTGTGTATGGCTCTCTGACGAATTAGGATTGTGTTAGTGCTTAAATAGGAACCTTACAGCCTCATAAAGTTTGCCTTGTGTTTCAAAGGTTGTTTTGCCCAGTCGGCTGGGGCTGTAGAAAACACTGACTGCACCTCTGCAGAGAAGTAAGACCCCACCCCCCAAACGAGCGTCCTGGATATGACATTAAACAATCTGATGGTGAGGTTCCAGTGATGCTGGGGCTTTAGGGAAACTGAATTCTTTGAAAAAGAACTGATTATTTGTATAAAAATGGATTTGGCATTAAATAACCTACAAAGGTTGATATGCCATAAAACCCAAACAACCAAGAATCAAAGGCAGCTAAATGTTATTATTTAGAAGGAAAAAAAGGCACCTGGTGATAAGCGCTATGCAAATGTTTTAAAGAGAAAATAAAATTCTGAGAACAATGTGAGTACATGCATGTTGTGTGTATATATATATATATATACATATATATATATATATATATATATATATATATATATATATATCGGTGTGTGTGTGTGTGTGTGTGTGTGCGCATGTTTGTGTGTGTGCGTGAGAGCTTACATGTATTAGCGTGTGAGAAATGTAGAGTGTATCATGTTTTACACAGTAGAATGTAACACAAGGTTATGTTTACTGTAGGAACTCACTCGGGTATGGGTCAGTGATACCAAAACAGCTCAGCTTTGCTGGCATTCTACCAACATCAGGTTATGACCCTGATTCTCCCTCTTTTAGTGTTTTGTGATTGGTACTTCTTGGAGAGATGCATTCCCACCCTCAGAAGCTGAGCTTGGTTTTTTTTTTTCCCAGAAGATCAGTAGTTTACCTTTTATAAGTATCTATGTCTCTTTGTGTAGATTCTCAGATTCGAGAATGAGAGGACTAAAAGAAAAGAGGTAATCGCTTTTCATGTATTTGTTTCCTCTCATCATCTCTATGGAGAGTGAGGAAGTTCAAGGTGTTATGAGGAGAAGAAGTCATCTATCTGCTGATTGAATAATCACCAAGTTGATCATATTTGTTAATAGTTTGAGAGCACTCTTTTGTTTTAAATTGTTGAAGAAGTGTATTATTTTGATATATGTCTGAACATTGGGTTGGAACCAGTTTGTAAATGAATTGCAATTGGTTTGATATTGTTTCCTTGTACAAGATAAACACAAGAACAACATTCAATAGAATGAATACATAATGAAATGAGCAACAAAAAGATTGTATAAAGAAGTGTTGGAAGAAAAGTCTTTAGTTTACATCATCTTCATCATCATAAAGTCATAGTGATAACACAAAGTTCCATGACTCTCTCTCTCTCTCTCTCTCTCTCTCTCTCTTACTATCTGACACTATCATCCATTGCTCCTGGCAGGTCCTCTTGACTGCATCCACTGTCCCCACAGAGCTGATGTATGTAAGTCCTTAATGGTCAGCCAACACTGGCACGTCAATATGTAGGATTCCATAAGAGAAAGTCACTTATAAGTTTGTCCTTACTTCTACCGGAATGCCCAGCATTTCTTGTTCATCTTACTTGGATAGTTTATGAGATGGGAAGCAAGTGGCAGAACAGTTGCTTCCAAGATTTGTTTAAATTATCATGTAGTATCATAGTGTAGTTCCCATCAAGCTTTTTCTCCAAGTATTTTTCAAGTAGAGGTAGTGCATCTATACAGTAGTACTGACATAACAACAGCTTGAAAGAAATCCCATTTTATATTGTCAGAGAGATCAGATTTCCTTATGATCAATAACCTATCAACTGCAGTCCATGCCTTCTATATCCATTTGTTGACATTGCTTTCAGTAGATGAGATATTGCTGCCGAATTATTGTTGGTCTCCAATTTAAGAGGCTTCCCACTTAGACAGGAGATGGCTTTGCCTTGTCTAAAACTTATGATCTCTTTTTTATATGCATTCCTATAGAGGCCTATGCCTCTTACTGCTTGCTCCAGGCTATGCAGCAGAGATTCAGCTTAGGCAGGTATATTTGTAAAAAGTGCTAGATCATCTACATAGTTTGCATCTGTCTTAGTTTCTGTGAGATATTGTCTAATTCTTATCTTTTTAATGTAAAACCATTGATGTTTATAGCGCATAACGTAAGGAGATTACATGGTGTTAATGTATCTCTTTGCAAGATTCTAGCAACAATGTCAAAGAAGTTCTTATCACCATTGGGTGAGTAAATCATTGCTTTCATGTTATTGTAAAATATCATAATAGCAGTAACAGTTTCTTTGAGGAGACCAGATGCAAGTCGTATTTGCTCCATGTTTCCTTTGTGCATAGAATTAAATGCCTTGAAGGAATTTATGAACAATAATGCTGCCTCAAGATTTTTGCGTGTACTACTTCAATGATTTGATGGGTAGTCAGAAGCAATAAAGTTGTGGATTGCTTTCTCTAAAAGCTGTTCTGATTTTTCCAAATAATTTTCTTGACCTCAGGTCAGATACGATTGAGAAGTAGGGCATTGTAAACTTTAGCACCAATTGCAGTAAGAGTTATGCCTCCGGAAGACCGGGGTTCAATCCCAGGTCAAGTCATACGAAAGACTGAAAAAATAGTACCTGATGCCTCCTTGCGTAACACACCGCATTATAAGGTTAGTATCAAGGGTAAAGTGGAGCTATCCAGGGAATGGAGTAGCGCCCCCCCTACACCTTGGTGAGGTAAATATTGAAAAAGGAGCCTTCGAGTCACTCTCGACTATGGTCGCCTACTTTACTTTATTTAGTACAGAGAGAAGGAAAGGATGTAACCTTTCATTTATCCCTCTATTGTGCTTTGTTTATAAAGCATAAACAAAGAAAGTGTGTTGCATAAACCAAGAAAATGTTGTCAAAATGTCCTTGTCTTCCATACTTCAGGTGGTATTTCGTTAAGACCGCAGCTTTTTTACTATCAACTTTTTTCAGTACTGCTTCAAGTTCTTTCTCCATTAACTATCCAAGTTTGATGTCTAGCTGGCAATTAATATTTTTTTGTAGTTTTCTCAGTGATTTTTGGAGGGTTTATGGGCATATTCTTGAAATGTTCTTTCCTCTTCTGATCTCCTTCCTCTTAGCTGGCAGTTTTTAGTTTTGCTCTTGAGGTGCTTTTCCTTGAGTTTTGCTGTCGAGGCGCTTTTTCTTCAGATTACTTCATTTTCTGTCTGCTATGCTAATTGTAGTTGTCTTTCTTCTATCGAATGTCTGATTTTTATTGATTTGGCCTCGCATGCATTCTACTTGTTATTTTCGATATGTCTTTGTTTGTTCTGTTTGGACTTTCTTAAGATTCTGCACAATGGTGTTTCTTGGGTTTCTTTTATTAAGTTTGTATACTTTTTCATGTTTTTCCGTAATTGCTATTGACTCCCAGAAAACTCCACATTTTTCTCTTGGTTTGGTTTGTGTATTGCTTCTATGTGGGTCGAGACAAAATTTTCATATATGTCATTCACATTGTGTCTTTCAGATGTCTGATGAAGAGAATCAAACATGCTTCCTACAGTTACCTTATATTGATTACTTATATCACCGTTGAAAAGTGAGGACCAATCATATCGTGAATTTTTACTTTGTTTCTTATTCCCACGTAGACTCAGGCGAATCTTTGCTGAGAAAATTCTGTGATCAGAAGATACTTCTTTTCAGTTCAAAGTGCTACTTATCCAGTTCTTGTTTATAAATATACAATCTCTCTGTGCTTTAGAGTTAGTGTAATTCTATGAGAAATAGAAGTTTCTGAGAAAGAATAACATATCTAAGAAGTGTAAAGGACCGTGTTCAGTGTGACACGAGATATGCAGACGATGAAATTGACTCTTTTCTCGAAGGATATGAATCAGTTCTGCTTCAAGGTATGCAGCGAGTCCAAAGAGGACGGGGCATTTGCGCGTTCTTCTTACATACTGCTTTGACTGTACTATTTAGAAGTCACGAGTTGAAATTATTTAGCAGAAAAAGGAGGTACTCTCTTAAGGTCATTAATGTCAAAAAATAAAAGAAAGCAACTATCATTTTTTAAATTACTAAATATGTAATAAGTTGCATACAATAGTCCCTAGGTCACTCTATTTAAGAGCGTGAATGGTGCATGGTGTAGTGTTTGACAAGCTTGGCTGGCAGACCATTACTTGTGAGTTTGAGTCTCACTGGGTACCCCATATTTCAGGCTTTAAGCCACTACTAATCAAAGCTTGGTAAATAACAATTTGAGAGCTAGAATGAGAGCCTTGCATAGCGTTATAGTTAGAGAGCTTGACTGGTAGACCATTACTTGTACGTCCAAATCTCACTGGGTGCCCCATACTTCCGGTCTTGTGCCACAATTAATCAAAGCTTAATTAATGGCAATTTGAAAGCTTGAATAAAATCTGATTTCTACTGGAAGTTTTTGTACATACATGGAATTTTTAAAAAATGTTTTTTTATTTATTCATTTTTTGTTGAAACTTTTTCATAAAGTATTTGTCTTTTGTTGACACTATTATCTACGGTAAACAATAATGACACAGAACATTTAGAGGTGGTGTAAAATATCGGGTTAATTTTGGAACTGTCTATTGTTTAGATACAATTGTAGTAATATAACAGTTGTCTTTGTAGTAGTTTTTTATATTCTCTGGGTAAGATATAATAGCTCTTTAGCTAGTGATGTTGTCACGCTATGGTCCCCATTGAGGGGTCATAATGATTCTCCTTAACCAAACAACCCGACCGTGGTAACCAGACCGTAGAAAAGAAGTCAAACACAAAACGCTTCGTTTGTTGTTTGTACGAAATTTATTTATTACCAGACAACTTCTCGTAGTTGTCAGTCAAAATAGAGATAGAAGCTTGTGTCAGTAAGAAGAGAGACAGATAATAACAGGCAAGAGAGAGAGAGAGAGAGAGAGAGAGAGAGAGGGGGGGACTTGTTATTTCTCTGCTCACCGGCCGTTTGTGTGCGTGATTCGTTGCTTTCGTTGCCTGCTCCTCTGAGTCTCCCTCCCGAGACTCCACCGCGTGTCTCCACACCCGAGTTTCCCCTTTTCGTCGAGACCCCACCACGTCTCTGTCCCGAGTCTCCGGGAATCCGTCCTAATATACACATCCCTAAAATGATTAATTACGTGATCCTAAAGTGATATGTCACTCCTAAGTTCCAAATATCAGCTGATTCCAAACAATTCTTTATACTTGAATATTTTCCATAACATTCCGAATTACCCCCCCCCTCCAAGTTTATTATTATAAACAAATGCCTATTCTAACCTTGACCTAGACAACAAATGAAATTCTGCAACTCGGCTCTAAATTCAAAGTTTAAAAAAAAGAAAAATTACCGACTAAAATAATTAATTGAAATCCTGAATTATTTTACAATGTAAGAATATATTTACCCAACTCCTCTACCACGGGTAGAATGAGACACAAGGTCGAATTTGAAGCGGAGTACAACTGGTTTAAATTCAGAGTATTCCTTCTCCAATACTGGTTGTCTAACCACGGCTAAAAAAAATTCTTCTCTACTATTTACCTCTAACTGGATGGAGAAGAAATGGATTCACGCTTTTCCCAAGAGCATTAACAAAAAGTGAAATGCAGTTTCGTCCAGGATTTGAACTCAGGTCACTGATTCTACTTTCAAGACGATAACCGTTACACTAATTACATTAAGGGTTTAAACATCATGGCAGATGTAGCCAGTTTTGAAGGATTGATCAGTGAAGGAAGTGTAAAGCATGGTCAGCTACAGATTGAATAGAATTATTTTGTCCCCACGCGGTAATAACTTGAAACCGGATTTATCGTCGACGTTTGAAGAAAAATGTTGTTGTTTTTTATTTAATTGAATTAAATTGTATGATTAAAAATATCCTATTCTTCTAAAATCTGATTCCGAACCGATCAAAGTCGCTGAATAACTGATTTCCCATTGCAATTTGGTTAAAGACTTCTAACCAGTACTTAACAGAGCTTTTATGGTCACTACATTGGCCTAGCGGTTAGAGTGTTCACCAATGGTCCGGGAGACCTGGGTTCACTCCCAGGTCGAGTCATACCAAAGACTCAAAAAATGGTACTTGATACCTCCTTGCTTAACACTCAGCATTATAAAGTATGGATCATGGGTAAAGTGGAGCAATCCAGGGAAAGGAGTAGCGCCCTCCCCTACACCTTAGTGTAGTAGCTATCGAAAAGGGAACCTTCGGGTCACCCTCGACTATGGTCGCCAACTTAACTCTACTGTAGGGAGACAATAAATAATTATCTCCCTTAGAGAATTGGCATATCCGTAATTGGCTCCATAGAACGCCACATGTCACTCCAGAATCCATTCTCGACCGTTTTCGTCTCTATTCTTCGAACAGTAAAGACATTGTCTCTAACTCTGCCAGGGAGCAGGTAAACGGCATAGTTATAATACACTTCTTAAGTAATCCTTTTCCCCTTTTATACCCTTTCTACATAATGTTTGTTCAAGGAACAATATTTGTATAATTCTACTATGGGATACGTTTGTGTATTCGTTCTTTTAATACTACTTGTACGTATATTATTTATATAAAAGGTTAAATGTTATTGTATATGCAATTGAGTTTATCTTGTCTTTCCCTCAGTTGTGTTCGGTGTTAGCCTATCCTGGATGTACTAATGCTATTATTATATAAATGCTAATATTACCACTAAACATTCCAATAATACAAAACATATTGCCAATAAGTATTTAAATAAAAACAAAATTTTCACTTTGCATTCCGAGGGTTGCAGTGAATTATGCTTATCAAATTCTTAACGAAATTTAAGCAAAGGGGTTTCTCAGTGCAATGATAAAAACGTTAAAGGTTTAATAAATTATCAATAAAACAAGCAAACAACAAAAGTTTGAGTTGAAATTGCGTTCTCATATATACATATATATAATTTTTGTTAATAAGCAACATCTTACAAAAGGTGTAAATCTTTGAAAGTGTATTGTGAACGTAAATGCTTTAATATTAATTTTAAATGCTTACTTGCTTATCAGTCCCGAAATTCCTTAGAGAATAAGGTTTGTTCTCCGTCGTAATGTTTTTGGATTGATAACTTGTTCGTGCATTGTCAAAGATGTCGGTGGCTGTATTTTCGGTGTCTCTTTCTGTCAGGAGGACTATCTCCTAACAAATTTATAATTTGTACACTCCTGTCTGGTAAAAATGCTATAATCTCATTCACCATAAATTTTGGGTGATTCGTCCAGCTGGGTGGCGGCGGCAAGAAGAACAAGAAGACAGAGCAGGTTTCCTGCTTATACCGAACGCTATATGCCATCCTTACGGGCACGCCCCAGGTTGGTGGTATTATGCATTTCATCTGACTCGCCTGTTCCCAGCGGGCCATCCTCCCAGCAATACCTGCTTTAGAGAACTGAGTTCATTGTTTGGTGTCTGGGGCCTCCCAATAGGGGAATACCGAAGAGATCAAGCATTTTTTTTGCACCCGCCGTGCATGTCTCGATTCGTTCATGGCTCATCACATCAAAATTAGCTGGTGTCAAATCGTATCTTTTGGGTGGTTGGATATATACTTCAACCAAAGACCAATACGCAGACTTTATTTTTCTTATTGCATTCATTCTATTGAATAAATTCTTTTAATCTAACAAGACTTTTCCCGTTTTATATTTTTTGTATTTGTTTCAGTAAACTGATTTTTAATTTTTAATTTTTTAAGTAAGCTGCAAACGTACATACAATTATGAACTTGAAGACATTTTATCATCGCATGGATTTTCACGATATACAACATAAATGTACACAAATTATTTCATGTTTTTTTCTTCGGTTTTAGTTTTTATTTACACATTGTCTTGTCGGCTTTATATCAATCGTGTGACTTGACGTTACATTGCACGACAATCCTGTCACCACATTTTTTGGCGACTGAGTGGGGAATGAAAGAAGCGTAAATAAAAAGTGACAAAAGCTATTCACACGCACGTTTTCCAAAAAACGTTTCCCTGGCAACCAATTGTTCATTATGGTCATGCGTTACCTATATCCATCCAACTGAGGGTGGGTTAGATATTCTTTTTAAAAGTTTGTAGTTTGATTTTTAGCGAAGGTCGAAATGTGTTTTTTAGGATAAGGTTTTTATTTGCAGCATGGGATATTGGGGTTTGCTTTTGGTGTTGCAAGACTCGTGAAAGGTTGTGAGTATTGAGACGAAATAGAGTTATGAGATGTTGAGAAGGTTGAGATGGCAGCGTGTGTCGCCAAACGTGTGAGGGATTATGTTTTAGAGTCACCATGGTTTTTGTCCGTCTGGTGGAGAGGCGTGCGTTGGTCTCCATTAAAGTGGCCCAGCGGTGAATTGAGAGCTAGCGTGTCGAGAGCGGGATTACGCGTCAGATCGACATAGCAAATTTTGGGGTGACATAAAGTTGTGCCTGTGCGAGGCATGTTGAATGCATCTAATTTATATTCAACTGCTATTCATTGTAAGGAATCCATAAATTAGATGGTTTCCCTCGTGTGTGTGTCTATGTTGCTGCTGCTGCTATTCTAGAGCCGCAGTGAGATGTCTGCACTGGGCGGCGTTGTCCAGCTAAAAAGCATCGCTATTGAAGAACGGCCAGTGTGACGTCCTGATTGGGTGAAATTAAGTGCGTGCCAAACCAAAATACGAAATTTTTCCCTTCTCTATAGATTGTAGCTTAAAAATTTAAGGAGTCAAATATTTTGTTTTTCTAAGAGTTAATTCCATTATATATTTTTGGTGACCTCGAAATGTTGGCATATTTGATAGAACCTTCTGACAACGGTCCCTAAACAAAGTGTTTCACTAAATCTAAAAATAGAATTGCCCAGAAAAAAAGACCAATGTGGGTCATCTTTTTCCTAAATTACCTTTCCTAATTTTGATGCCAAAATCCTGTGGGTCTGAATAATAGGATTCCCTCAGTTGACAGTAGAAGTCCAGTTGACATAGAGAACAGACCTTAATTTCTCCAGCCGCTGAACCAAAATGTCATACCCAAATTTCACAACGATTATCAAGTTTTATCCTCAAAGGAATTCAGGATTTATACGGAAGTAAAAAATTAAAAAAAAATACATTTATGTACTCTGGGTACATATAAAAATAATAACTCACACGAAATCATATTTTGCAAATTATTGCTTATAGTAAAAATTATGCATAAAACAACAACGTTTGTACAACTCAACTTCCTGTTATTTATTCGAATTTTACTTGTTTTATTTATGATTCATTTCAACAATAGCCTTTTATCACAGTACTCGGAAGACTCCTTTACTCCAATATTAAACTACATTTTGTTGCCAACTCGTTAAACTAGTTTGACATTACCATGGCAACATTCTGATACTGCTATTGTATTACAATCAGAATAAAATCACTTTTGTTTTGGTTATCTAAACACTGAAACATAGACACAAGTTTGTAGAAATAACATTTCCAATTTATTAAACTTAGAACAATATGATTTAGATAATGTTACATTCCCAGTCAAATCTTATAAAGAATCATGATTCTTTCATAGTAAAAAAGTTAAGTTGGCGACCTTAGTCGAGGGTAACCCGAAGGCTCTCTTTTCGATAGCTTCTACACCAAGGTGTAGAGGAGGGCTCTACTCTTTTCCCTTGATTGCTCCACTTTACCCTTGATCCTTACCTTATAATGCTGAGTGTTAAGCAAGGTAGCATCAAGTACCATTTTTTGAGTCTTTGGTATGACTCGACCTGGGATTGAACCCAGGTCTCCTGGGCCATTAGTGAACACTTAGCGACTAAAAATAGAACAGTCACTGGGCTGCAAGGGTCCATTGACTACCTACTGCACAGACGTGGTGGTAGACAGGTCATATAACCTTTTTTGGCTGATCGGAAGGCACCACAAACTGACACAAGTGATGCTTTTGCGATTCAACAGAATGTTCATTATTTTACCTCTTTTGGTGCGGCCTCCTCATTAAAATCATATGACAGGCCGTTGGCTTTGTCGCACAACGATCTTCTTTCATACGTGGAGATTGAATAAGAAATCTAAAAAAACCAATAACATAAAAGATAAAAATAAAAATAAAACAAACGTGAAATAACGTGAAATAAAATAAATAAATACAAAAATAACAATTTCCCTGGGGGTGCTTCTGACTGGAAGCACAATTCCCGCATGCCTGAAAAGATGGGCTTCCTGCCGCCAAAAAGAAACCTACCTCAGAGCCTTTACCACCTCAACTGAGACGGACAACTTTTTCTTTTTTTTTTTCGACAGCCAGTTGGAGCAAACGTGTCTGCTAAGGCCTCTGGCAGAGTAGCGAATTGTATCTCTTACTCGAAGCAGCGTCAGCTGAACATACCGACAGACCGCAGACATAAATGGCAAACCCTCAAACCCCTTATACCCAGCACCGACGAGTCACAATTTGCCAAAATTATTCCTGAGATTTTTCTAACGGGAAGCACGGTTATTTCTATTGGTTCAGGAAAACATTCAACACCACAAAATAGTCGTAAACCCCGAAAATAAAAATTGAGCTTAAAAGTATCCCTGTCTTTTTCCTTTCTGTCCTTAATTCTTTTGCAGCTTCAACAAACAAAAAGATTAGTGAATGGGGACGAGAAAAAAAAGTCGGTTACCAATGTCATAATTTCCCAACAACACACAGCCAAAAATCTTCTTACATTGCATAATAATCATATCAGTTAAATATTTTATTTGGAGTGATAAATTGTAAATAGCTAGAAACTTTGAATGGAAGTGTAATTTGCAAAGGTCATATTGTGCACGTGTCACAGGATATAAGATGACAGTCATAACAAGAGGTCTGTTTTAAAGTCTGCAGGTAGGCCAGATATTGGAAAGTAGACATTTTGTCGCCTGACATGGGAGGGTGATGTCACACTGGAAAGTTAAAGACACGTGTTCTTATATGATTAGAGGATGAGATAATATATTATTTAAGCTGATGTTTTTTTTTTTTTTAGTTCGGTTGGGCAATCGAGTTCAGAGTTGACAGTTGGTTGAGATCAGAGGTAACGAGCTCTTTAGGGGTATAGTTGGTTGGTTGAGAAAAGCACAGTTGACATTTTCTTATGTCTACCACCTATGTATCTGATTGCATTTCTATGTAAGAACTAATATCTTTCACTTTGTTTCTCTGATGTTTTGGATGATGTCTGCTATAGGAAATGTTGCAGTCAGAAATAAACTTTTTGTATTAGAAGCAATGGGTCCATTTTGTGTTTAAGAAGTGTGGCGCCAATCAATGTTCGAGATGGTGCTGTGTCGGTGAAGCAACGGTACACACATTCAATTTAGTTCTACAACATTACAGGAAGCCCCCCAAATAAAAATTGAGTTTAAAAGTATCCCTGTCTTTTTTCTTTCTGTCCTTAATTCTTTTGCAGTGTCAACAAACAAAAATATAAGTGAATGGGAATAAGAAGAAAAATCAGTTACCAATGTCATAATCTCCCAACACATCACACCCAAATCATCGTCTATCCCATATTTACTGCCTCACAAATCAATCCACGACCTTGCCACATATAATACCTACTTCTTGGGGCCTCACTGGTAAGCAAATATGGTTAGTCATCTTGTTCTCATGGCAACTCGCATAGAGAAGCTACACAGTAGCCCTATAATGACCTTAACAGCCTGTCAAGGACATCGTTTTTTAATTTTTTTTTAAGTAGTCGTAAATTACTCAAAATTAAAACTGCCGACAATGGTGATAAAAAAAATTGAATTTCTTTTTTTCTTTAAATTTGTCCATTTAAATTTATAACCCGGCTTAATAATTTTAGTTTGTCAGAATATTTAAATTTTTTATTCTGTTGTCTGTAATGCAGTGGCATCTGTACAAAAGTTATTTAAATAGTGAAAAATGCGCAAAAACTTTAAGTCATTACAACCCTTATAACACTTGTAGTGTAACGGTTATTGTCGTAGAAAATGGACTCGGCTATCCGAGTTCAAATCCTGGCCGAGATTGTTTGCATTTCACAAAGCGTTTATACCCTTTCAACATTTGCAGTTACCCCGGCAATAATACTGTTGTGATGCTGGCAAAAGAAAGACACGGGAATACAAAAAGGTAGATAGAAAAACATATATATTCAAGTAACAGAAACAAGATACAAGTGAACTTGGTTAGACAGTAGTTTGCTGAGAGTCCTGTTGTGTAGCGACTATTGTTCACTACGCAAGTGATGTTACACGTGATTGTGTCACGTGGGTCTGGATCGACTCTGATGAACTCTCCCGTTGTCGTATATTTATGGAGGAGGGTGAGTCCATTATGTAGGGAGTACAACAAATACCATGACCGAAAATATCCTTCAACAAAATGCCAGATCAAGTTGTCACCAACACCCCTAAATAAAACAGATAAGACAATTAAAAAGTATAAATATTGTTAACATCATGGACAATTACTTCATCACCAAGTGGCGAACTTAGCGTAATAGATATGGTCATCGGTAATGGAATTGGCAACTAGGGTTCAAATCCAGGACGATGCTGTTTGTGTTTCACTTACCGCAAATGTCCTTGAGAAAGGCATGAATTCATCTGTTCTCTCCCAGCAATGAGTAAATACTGGGTCAGACTAGGTTCTTTTGCTTTGTTAGGCAACCAGTCTAGGAAAGAAAACTAAATTCAAACCAGCCGTACTCAGCTTAAAAATTGACCTAGTATTACATTCTGCTCATGGTGGAGGGTTAGATAAGTACATACTTCACCTCTAGGATTCACTTTGTAGGCAATCAAAATGTTAAACCAAATCAAGGGCCGCGTGACATATTCGATTATCTGTTTTGGAGGTAGAGAATTGACGTTTGGACTCACCTAATCCTCATTGATATCAGAAATTGGAATAATGTAAAAGGCAAAAGGCTAATCGTTAACAACAAGGTCTGTAAGATTGGTAATCGATGATGTTCGTACATGCTACACTTCGTTCATAACAAGTGGTTAACCCTTACGCAGAGGATTCTATAGCAGCCACAGATCTATTGGCTTTTGCGAATCAATGCCCCCGCCAAGCGATTCGGCTATAACCGACCAATCGACAGGCAGAGCACATTGATTCCTTCTCTCTAAAACTATTTTTCTATCCCTTTTGGTAGTCTGCGGACAACGACAAATAGCACCTAACTTCACACACGGAAGCACCGGTCTTGCGGTTAGTCACGCGAGCAACCTGCTACAGTGACACACATACATGGTCAGAGATAGCGACTAGCTATCGGCCATGACGGACCTCTCTCGCCTTCACAGAAGGAACGCGGCTACAAGCTTCACACAGCGGAAAAACCAGCCTTGCAGTTAGTCACGCGATCAACTCGCTACAGTGACACACACACATGGTCAGAGATAGCAACTAGCTATCGGCCATGACGGACCTCTCTCGCCTTCACAGAAGGACACGCGGCTACCAGTCTTACGGTCAGTCACACACACACACACACACACACACACACACACACACACACACACACACTTCTTACAAACTCAAGGACAAACACACTAACCGGGGACACCAGAAGGGACACTTTCTCACTCTTACTCTTTTACACCTGCAACTATAATAAACCTTTCGTTGTTGTGTTTTCAAAAGCAGTTTCGTTATTCATTTGTGTTGTCAAATAATTCATAGTGTTATAGAAACTAACCATTCCGAAACGCTAAAATTCCCTCTCTCTCAGTCAATCTAAGATTCAGACCATATTAGATGAAAGATAGACTTGCACTACTTTTAGAATGAAGCTGAACTATGGAAGGAGACACAATTCAAGTCGTTGCAAATCTTTTCTGATAGTACTCCATAATTTAGTTGGTATCACCAGACTTTTGGTCCGGAAGCTAGGAAATGTTTAAAACCAGATCCTTACACCAATAGGAAGTAGAGAAATGACTATACCAACCAGCGAGGACGACTGCCGTAGATGGTAAAGCTAAATCAATGAAGTCTATTCTACGTTGCTGATAAGAAAACGGGCGGTTTGTTTCTTATCGACACTGGAGCAAATGTCAGCGTCGTGCCGCTACCGACAGGAAGGAAATTCATACGCGGTCTTTACAAACTAGAAGCAGTAAATAATAGCCATAATGACACTTATGACAGAAAAAAAGAAAAGAAAAGAAAAACAAACAAACAAACAAACAAACAAAACTATTGCAGTGAACCTGGGAATGAGATGCACTTTTCCTGGATTTTAACCATAGCTCAAGTAAAAACATCGATTATCGGCATAGATTTCCTTGCTTACATCGATTTGCCCGTCAACACGAAGAAGTAAATTTTCACTGATAACCTTACAAGCCTTCTCATTACAGGAATCAGACCTTCCTTGTCGACAGTAATCCGTTTTGCTCTACCACCCAAAAGACAGTGCACACTGTTGTTAAAAGATTCCCCAGATATTTATAAAACTATTACATGCAAACATTAAGAATCTCGCAGACCACATGACAGGGGGAAGTTCCCTTGGCGTAGTGGCTAACGCGCTCAACTGCGACATCGTAGTAAGCGAGTTCAAACACTAGTCACACTATAACGTTCACTTTCGGACTAATACCCTCGAGGAAGGTATGAAGCCCCTTATCTACCCAGCAATGGATCAATAGCATCATTACTGTTCTTCTTCAGGGATGGCTTTGGCATCAAATAACCTACAAAGGTTGATATGCCGTTAAACAAAGAAACTAAAACAAAGACCCTATTACATCCAAAGATCAGGCTACATTTTTCATCAAAAAGACTTAATCATCATCATCATCATCATCATAAAATCGCACTAACTGCACGGATTTCCCTGACTCTCTCTTTTATATACCGCGATGAGGGAAGATGCATGCATGGAAGAATTACCATAGTACCATGTCTCACACTTTATTCTCGAAAGGGGTTGAAACTTCTGTGGTGTGAGAAACAGACAGATAGAGGGAGACAAAGACAGACTGCTAAATTGACCTACAACTTCTCTTGACCATACCACGCTGTTATCTTCAGGACCCCACTTAGCACTTCTGCTTCTGAGCTGAGGTCACAGTGGGCCGCAGCCCCCAGGAGGGCGGTCTCCGTGACTGCAAGCTGGCACTGGCTCAAGACTCACACTGACTCGGAACCTCACGTAACCATCTGCATATATCTCATAACGTTCCCCTCCAAAAAATGGGAATCTTGTGTATGACACTAAACTCTATCTGGAGGTGTGTCTCCAGTTCTGGAGATCTGGGGAGTGTGGAGTATTCTTTCATTGCCATTACTCCCAGGTCCACTCTGATCCAGAGTGGTAGTACCTGTTAGGGTCCTATGTATTGGTCAAACGCATCTCTTTTAAAATTATTCATATTTGATAGGACCGTTCACACATCACAAAAAAACATTTTTCCGGAACAACTGCACCAAAAATGTATATAGGAACAGACAATAAATGTGATTCCCAAATCTCACAGCAGGAAATAACCTTAGACGGGTTGACTTGCCGTAAATATCAGTCAATCAAACAATTGAACAGTTCTCTTTGACTCAGAGACGGGGCTCTAACAGGCACTACCAATCCAGGTCAGAGTGAACCTGAGAGTACAGGCAATGAAAGGGTATTCCATATTTTTCAGAGTTCAAGGACTGGAACCTCACCATCAGATGCAGTGAAATATGATAGACAGAACTCCTGTCATCAAATACCTGACCTGCCTGTCGGTGGGGTTAAAAATACTAAATACTCGACAGAAGGATCCCCCCAAGAAAGGGATGCCCTGGGTATGACACAAAACTACATCTTTTTGTGAAGCTTCTTTTTTATGGGTCTAATAGATCTGTTTAAAAATTATTCATATTCGATAGGAATATATGACACTATATAACTGTACATTATTTGTATTCAAGATTGTTTCTTGAAGCTATAATTGCTTACTAAACAGGCGATACCATAGCTAATGAGGATTTTCCGAGGCGTGGTTATTGCTAGTTGTAAATATTGTTAACAGTAACTTGAAACCATATAACTGTATGTAAACATGTGACACTTATTAAATAGAAATAATTACTTGAAACCATTTAATTATGAGTATTAGATTGGAATACTTGAAACCATACAATTGTGTGCAAATTGTTTGTTGGTGAGTTAGTATTCCAAGGGAATAAGGGGGTTGATACCTTTAGTGGATGTAATAGAGCGACAGGAGTTCGAACTCGCTTCGAGGCCGCAGTCCAGCACTTTAGTCATTACCTCACGAGTAGAAATTTGTTTAGTTTGGTTTTATGGCATATCAACTATTATAGGTTATTTTATTCCAAATTTTGTTTACACATATACATTAATTATATATGATTTGATTTGGTTTGTTTTATGGCGTATTAACCATTGTAGGTTATTTAATGCCAACTTTTGTTTCCATATACCTATCATATATATATATATATATAATTTGTAAACACATTTTGTAGATAATATTCTCAAACGAACCTGAACTTTTTTGGCACACAGTTAAATGGTTTCAAGTATAACAGTCACAATTTAACATCAGTCATTTGTTTGCGCACATAGTTCTATTTGACCCAGAGATAGGATCTTAACAGGTGCTACTACTTCGGGTCAGAGTGAATCTGGGAGAAATGACAATGAAGAGGTACTCCACATCCCCTGAATATCCCAGGCTGGAACCTCGCTATCAGATTGTTTAATGTAATATCTAGGACACCCGTTGGGCGGGGTTCTTACCCTTCTGCAGAGATGCAATCAGTGTATTCTACAGCCCCAGCTGACTGGGCTGTGAGTAGAAATTACTAGTATCGAATAAGGATACTTATAAACATATAATTCTCTGTAAATTATTAGTATTAGATCGAAATACTTGAAACCATACAATTGTGTGCAAAATATTTGAGTTAAGAATACTTTATTCCATATAACTATGTGGAAACAAACAGTTATAGACAAATAAAAAAGTACAATAACAAATGAAATGGATTTTTGAAAATATAGTTATGATTGCAATTAAAGATTTAAAAACGAATCAAAGTTTGGCGTTAAATAACCCTTAAGGAGTTGATATGCCGTTAGACAAATAATTCAAAGCAAACCAAATACATGTCACCGGAGGGAACAACCACAAAACTACTATCACAACGGCATTTGTTTGTATGAATACACAATTTGATTTATTTAACATATCACAAATCTTTTATCAACCAATAGAGGTGATATCTGGTGATCTATCATTTGTGAATAAATAGACGGAGGCGAGCTTAGCGTAACGGTTATTTTTGTTGAAAATGGACTCGGCCATCTGAATTCAGATCCTCGACAAAGCTGTTTGCGTTTCACGCCGCACTAATACACTTGTGAAAGGCATGAATACATCTGTTCCCTCCCACCACCACTATGAGTAAATAGTAGGGTAGGTTGGGTTCTCTTACCTTGGGAAGGCAACTTGTCTCAAAGTTCAAACCAGCTTTACTTCGCTTCAAACAATTGACTTTGTGTCATATTCTGCCCGCACTAGAGGAGTTTAAATACATAAATTGATAATATAAGTATAGCAAGAACAGATTCAAAAGATTATAAGTTAAACTTGATCCAAGTTTTTTTTTTAGACCAACATAGGTTAACGCGAATAAATACACATTTAGGATATCCAAATTGTAATTTTTAGATCACATCATTTGATCAAAATGGTATTACTATTTTTGTCTTAAATAGAAGCAACAGAAAATGTTTCTCATTCACCTTCATTACGTCAACTTTGAAGATGCACCGGATGAATAAATTATGAGAGACATTCTGGTGCTGATCTGTTATTCCACCTAGTTTCTGTTGGCAGAATTGCTCAAAATTCACAAAAAATACATAAATTTCACTGACAATGCTGCTAAAACATTGACCTTAGCTAAAAAGGTGTAAACGATACGATATTTTCCTGTAGTAGCAGTTGCATGTAACGGTCTCTAAACTAAGTGTTTTATCAAAATCGAAAATAGAAAAAGACCTACATGTGTCATAATTTCCAAAAATAACTTTTCCCTATTTCTAATGGGTCTGAATACAAACTATTTCCTTAGTCGGTAGCCGTCCAATCGTCAAAGAAAACAAAAGCTGAACCAAAAATAAGTAGTTAGTAAAGTTAGCGACCGTTGTCGAGGGCGACCAGAAGGCTCCCTTTTCAATAGCTACTACACCGAGGTGCAGGGGAGGGTGCTACTCCTTTTTCTGGATTGCTCCAGTTTACCCTTGATCCGTACCTTATATCGCCGAGTGTTAAGCTAGGAGGTATCAAATATCATTTTTAAAGTCTTTGGTATGACACGACCTGGGATTGAACCCTGGTCTCCTGAATCATTGGTGAACAAAAATATCAATTCCTAATTTTACGACGATAACGAAGTTTCATCCACAAAGGAATTCAGGACTGACAAGCAAGAAAATATTTAAAAAAAAAAGAGAACTCTAAAAGCATCAATGTACTCTATACACATACAAAAATGGATATTCACTTAAAACATATTTTGAGAATTATTGCTTATTGTCAAAAAATACATAGAAATACAGCGTCGGTTCAACTCAACTTCCTCTTACTTGTTTTAATGTTTGCTTATTTTATTATTCATTTCAGGCTTAATCTTTTATAATAGTACCCGGGAAAATCCTCAGCTACATTCTGTTATAAACTCGTTACGCGTAATTAACTAAATTCACGCTACCCTCGTAATAGACCCCTTGAATCTTTCAGAAATATGTACACCAGTTAGTACATGAATATAATTTTTGCCATGTTACAAAAAACATTAATGTTCTTATATACGTAAGAGTTTCCAATTAAAACCATTTCATTATTGCAGTGAATACAGTATGGTGGAAGTGAAATCAATATAAAATGTAAGTGATAATCACTTTACATATTCATAATTTATTAACATATGGAAACAGATGATGTGTGCAGAAATAATCGTAGCAATGAGGATATAAAAAGAATATGTTTGATTTGTAGAAACAAGTGTACGATATTTTTTTATCTCGTTATTAGAAAAGTTTCTTGAGTCGTGAGCTTTTGATAAGTTTTTAAAGGTATTATCAACTAAATAAGATCTATCAACTGTCATTGAAAGTTGAAACAGAACCACTTTAATAAAGAATATTGCTTTAAAATAGGGAAATCAGACCTGATAGAATAAAGACAAAGTATTCATTCTATTTTTTGTCAATGAATTCCATAATGTATTCCACCGTATTAGGTTTTCCATGTTTTCCTCTGCATCGCTGGGGAAAATGATACCATTAATTTAAATAATTCAATGCAGTTTATTTAAGGTATGTTTTATAAAGCCAGAATGTTCGGCTATTAAAGAAGAAACGTTTTGCTTCTTATTTGTTATTAGTTTATTTACTGCTAAATAAAAAACCTAAGAGTGCATTCTCTTAGAGTACTAATTCCATATAACCAGGAGTAATATATACATATATATACGCTGACTATGCGTATAGAGAAAAAGCTAGACGGGAATTGCACAATAATACTACGAATCATATAAAACTAATCCTGGAAGCAACATCCCACAAAGCAACAGCTGTACAGCCACTAAACTCCCATCTTTAAAACCATCAAAATAAGACGGACAAGACATGCGAGACACTACTGGAGAAGTAAGAACGAAATCATAAGCGAAATTACCCAATGGAACTCTTGAAACGGACGTGCAAGTGTTGGATGACCAACTTGAACCTATATACAACAGCTCTGTACGGACACAGGATATAGTCTAGAGGACCCACTAGAAGCGATGGATGATAGAGATTAACGGCGAGACAGAGAGTGGGGAGGGAAATCCGTGCTAGAAGCATGTCATGATGAAAAGGATTATATACATATACATAATCATTGATTTAATAATTGTTTTACCAATTGTTTGCTGTTTTGTTTTCTGGCATCTGGGGCGCACCCATTGGGGTAATGCCGACGGGGCCGAAGGTATTTTTGGATTTTGCCGGACGCATGTGGGCTGCAGCCCTGCGTCCGGACCCACTTTAAAAACGGTCTTGTGCCGTACTTGTCCGGTGGTGGGACGGAGAATAAATAAAGTATATATATATATATATATATATATATATATATATATATATATCATCTAGATAAGTTCTTTAATAGCCCAATATGACGTAAACCAAAAAAGAAATAAAGAAACAGAAATTTTGTTGCCACTCGGACAAATTTGGACAGAAATGGTTGTTCCTTACCGCTACATCGATCATATATTAAAAGGTCGATTGGGTTCTCGATATATCAGTGGTCTATGATGATACTGAAGCTCTTATTTAAGGAGAGACGATTTTAATCAACGTTTCATAGTTATTTCGGTGATATCGAGAATTTGGATGATTAAGAAATAGTGTTTTATCTGATGATTGTATCTTGATACATGAAACTTTTAGTTATGAGATCAACGTAAGAATTTCTTTTTGATTTTATCGTGCCACGCTCGCTAGCAATTGAGCATGTTTGTTTTTTATTCGTAAAAAAGGTTTTTAGTAATTTACTAAGCTTTTTTTTTCTTAGATGTGGCACAAGGCCGTGTGAATAGGACACTCAATGAGACTCGAACTCACTTGTGAAGGTTTGCTAGTCTAGCCTTGTAAACCATTACACCACCCAAGGCACCCAAACGTTTTTCGACGATTTGTTTGTTCACCCAATCCCTCGTTATTTTTTCGTCACACTTTTAAAAATGAACATAATTCAGAAAATATAACATTACATATTAACATAGCCCTGGTGAAGGTTTAGTATGAAAAAAACCGAAACATCTCATATTGGCAAATGATTCAACTATAGATAAAATCATCCTCTTCGTACATTATTTTCCATACTTTATATTGGCACACACATACACATGCACATATACTATTACAATTAATAATACAATTTGCTATATTAATAGATAAAGTGTGGCCAATATTGGTTATATAATATGTATATATCTAAGTTAGGATAGCGCAGACACAGAATCCATAGTGTTTGGTGACAATTAGTTTCTCGTCTATGCGGTCATCTTGGTCTGATGATCTCATAGACGAGAAATAGTCACTAAGCTCCGTTAACTCTCTATCCTATTTACCAACACCTCCGCTCGGGCAGGATATGACACAAGGTCATTTTTTAAGTGGAGTTTAACAGGCTAGAATTAAGAGTTTTCCTTCTCCTAGATTAGTTGCCTCACCAAGGCTGAAGAAACCAGTCTGCCCTACTATTTACCCAGAGCTGGAGGGAGAATTATTGGATTCATACCTTTCCCAAGGGTATTAGTGCTATGTGAAATGCAATCAGCCTTGTCAAGGATTTGAACTCGTGTCGCCGTGTCCATTTCGTACGATGATAACCATTACACCGTTAACTCTCTATATATGCCATATTAACTTATTTAGCGAGATGAATGTTGTTATTGTTTTTAGCGAAGAAATGTATTCTTACGCATGTTGTTATTCCCTCGCTAAGTGTTGTTGGGAATGTTGTTTGTAAATAAAGGAGAGAGAGAGAGAGAAGTGCGAAGACGAAGATGCTGTAAGGTTTTATATGAAGGTTTTTAATGGCAACATGGAATAAAGGGTTTACGTTTATGCTGCAAGTCTCGTAGGAAGGAAAGAAGTAAGGAAGCGAAATGAAGTTATGATAGAGTTGAGAAAACATTTTAGCAGCTAAATGCCTGAGCGAAAAGTGCATCGTTAGGTTAAGGCATTGTTGATTGTGTTGAGGGAGATATGTTCGCCATAGTGTAGCAAAAGTCGTGTTTGCTGTTTGAGGACAGAAATGATTGTAGTCACAGTGAGTTTGTGGTTCTGGTTGTTTCTGGGAGAAGCGTGAATGTATTCAGAAAATGTTGCCCAGAGATGAAGTAGCTAGGTGTCGGAGCGGAATTTTGCATCGCAGTCGACATAGCTAATTTTGGGGGTGACGTAAAGTTGTTCCTCTGTGTGGCGTATTGAATTCATCTAATTCATATTCAACTGGGACCCCTTGGTCTAAGAGAATAGACGCAAAGGATTCATAAATTAGACGGCTTCCCTCATTGTGTCTTTGTCGCTGCTGCTGCTGAAGAGCAGACAGTAAGACGTCTGTCCTGAACGAAGAAGTTCTGAGAAAGCGGGAAAGTGTTTGGCGGCTTCCCCAATTTCTACTGCCCGGAAAGATGGTCCAGAATGAATAGGATAAGTCATCCTGATTGGGGGAAATTATGCGTCGACCCTAACAGTCGAATTAAATTTCACCGATCAGAATATAGCACAAGGCTATTTTATGGTGGGGGGGTTACGCACTGATCGAGACTCATAGTAGCAGGTGCAAAAATACTTGACCACGTTAGCATTTCTCTGATGGAGCACCTCAGGCACGAACCAATAAACGTAGTACTGCAAGCAGGCAAAGAACAGGGGTGGGAGGACGGCACCCTGCGGCCAATGTGTCTTGTTTCGCAATGAATGCCAGGCGGCGTGCTGCATACTTCCTTCTCGCCGTCCGCTATTGTTGGTTTTATCACAGAAAGGAGTGGCGTATTTACTGGGTTCGCACGTATCAGATTTTGGAAGCTTTTCAGTGATTATGAGTAATAATGAAACAAAGTCATTATATCGCTAAGAGAAGCTTGTAAATATTGGCCACTATGCTCACTAGTTAGAAAATACTTTCTAGACAGATTACACAAATAATTTGTTTCGAAAATAGTCAGAGTTGGTAACAGAACATCCCACTTACTGATGAACTTGGCGATGTTATCTTAAATCAATTCTAGGGTTCGCCTCCGGTTGCGGTGAAAAACTCCGTTCGACGAAATAGATGACGTTGAGTTTTTTTAAAGCAATGATTTCCGATATGAGTAGCCGATGGGCTACGATAGGTTTGATTAATTCCATAATAGATATTTGTTCCAGTTCTACCAAGGAATTAACTTAGAATATGGAGAAAGAATTGACAGAGCAGCACAAACATTATAATTAGAGTAACAGTGGTAACTTTTTCTTGAGTTTAGTTTTCTTGTTTATCAAATGTTCGTTGTATATTGAGATCAAACTGTGCTGTGGGTGTGTAGTGAGAGTTTTTTCTTTCCTTTTTCTTTTAATCAACCCCACCCCACGAGCAGAATGCGACACAAGGTCAATTTTAAGGCAGAGTTTAACACGTTGGAATTCAGAGTTTTCCTTCTTTTAGACCCAATCTGCCCGACTATTTACCCATAGCTATAGAGAGAATTGTGAGATGCACACTTTTCTCAATGAAATTAGTGCGATCTGAAATGCAAACAGCCTCGTCCAGGATTTGAACACGGTTCGTCGCATCCATTTTCTACGACGTCAACCGTTACACTACGAGCACATTGTGCGTAATGTGTAGACCAAGTAGTAAATATTTTAATACTCACAATATAGAGTGTTCGCCAATGGTCTGGGAGACCTGGGTTCAATCCCAGGTCATGTCATACCAAAGACTTTAAAAATGGTACTTTACACCGCCTTGCTTAACACTCAGCAATATAAGGTTAGTATCAAGGGTAAAGTGGAGCATTCCAGGGAAAGGAGTAGCGCCCTCCCCTACACCTCATTGTAGTAGCTAATAAAAAGGGGGCCTTCTGGTCGACCTCAACTAAGGTCACCAACTTTACTTACTTAGTAGTTGTAGTAGTAATAATACAGGGTGGAACGATAAAATTGTCGTCCTAAAGAAAACAATACTACAGCTTTATCTTAAAACTTTTATTGAAAAAATCAATTCAGGTAACTTTATTATGTAGTAGAGCTGATATCTATTCAATGTAGCCGCCTTCAGCCTCGATCACCGCCTCCATATGGATCCAGAACTGGGAGCAAGCCTTTTCTACAAGCGCCAGCGAGAGCTCGGCGAATACTCGGCCGATGGCGGCGATCAGGCTGGCTTTGATGTTGTGGGAAGTCATGTTGGTGATGTTCTCGACGAATGACCAAACGAAGTAGTCCAGCGGATTCAGGTCGGGGGAGGAGGGGACCAGTGAGAGAAGGGTACAAAGTCGTAGCACTCCTTCAGAAGCCAAGCCTGGGTCTCTTTGGACTTGTGGGCCGGCGCCCACACTCTTCAGCACATCCAGGTACACTTTGGTATTGACTTTCAAGCCGACTTCGAAGATGTGAAGGGGCATGATGTAGCCCTCACTTGAAACCACACCAAAGACCATAACCATAGCCGGAAACTTTGTTTTCATCACCCTGGGTATATCCCTGTTATTCGTGGCAATCCAGATTTGCATTTTGGGGATGCTGGCAATGGTCCTGTTGTCATAACTTGGATCGATAGAGAGCATGAGTTGTACAGCGGCGCATCTCCGATCTCACTCGTTGAACATTGTGTCACTTTCAGACATGATAGAAGGCTTCTATTGCTCTTGGGATTTGTACACAACTGGCTAACTAGTAGATGGTCTGCAACAAAAAAAGAAAACCGGTTTTCATTAAACGGAAATGGAATCATATCGTCTTTTCTAGGGCAACAATTTTATCGTTCCGCCCTGTAATAGTATGAGTAGTTGTAGAAGCTCTTAAAATAGTCTATCAATAAGAGGGTCCCTTTGGTTTAAATTCAAAGTTTTCTTCTTCTTAGACCCGTTGCCAGACCAAAGTTAGAGAGCTTAGTCTACCCTACAATTTGATCATAGGGAATAGTTGGATTCATGTCTTTTCGAATGGTATTAGATGTTATGAGTTTTGTGAGGGGCATGTGCGCTTGAGTGAATAATGTGAGGAAATTTGTGAACCTCATAAACTTTGATTATTGACAAGATTAGTATTATCACTTGTATTATTACTTTATTAGTATTATTTATTCCATTATTTAGTATTAGTATTATTTACTTTATTAGTATTATCACTTGTCTTATTACTTTTGTTTATATTCCAATTAATAGTAAATATGTTTAAATTTACAATACTGCATTTATCTTTCCTTACTTCAACTGCCAAAAAGAAATTTACGTTATTCATAAAAATTTATTTCTAAGAAAAAATCAAGCTGACCACGTGCAGCACTTGATTTGGCCAAAGTGGAAAAAGGAGAATTAATCCCAGACAATACGGCACCAAAAAGTCACCTCCTCTTTTTTTGAGAACTACTATTGAGACCCCCAGTAAGACCAAACTGAGGCACAAAAATTTAAACCAGCAGGAAGGTTTCGTTACTCGCTTCTTGAATAGCCGGTAAATATTTTAAACAGGCAAGGAGCTTCCCAAGAAATAAAAGTAAAATTAAACGAAAACCGACTACTCAAATTCTACCAAGTTAAACAACTGAAAGAAAATTTAACCGAGAATTATGCTGAAAAGAACATTAAAGAAGACTTGAAATCAAATGAGCTTTGAAACATTTCGACAAGACTAAAAAGAAAAAAAATTACTCAAATTCAAAGAACTTTGTTTCCCGGACACTCTCAGATAAGTTCCAGCAAATTGCACTAAAATTTGCAACACTTTATCTTTTCTATCCCTTTCTTTCTTGTTTCTTTGTATAAAATTCCTTTTGAAAAACTTATTGTCTGTGTTATCTTTGCGAATCAGTATCCGAACTAGAAAGTTGCGGAACTTACCGTTGTTGTATAGCCATGAACAACTATACATACACATATACATGCAGAAACATATTCAACACAATAAGGACGAGCGAAGACAAAGTTCTTTAGAAAAATATACCTCTCACTTTATTGAAAGGGTTGTATGTGAGAGGGAGTTGGAGACTGAACAGAAACTGCAACATATTGACCCCCACTCTTCTGGCTATCACAGCCTTTCTTTCCCGTTCTCCTGGGCTGCTCAACCAGGGGCCTGGGGGCCCAGCCTCTCTGGAACATGATTCTCATTCCAGCATCTTTCTCCAACTGATCTGAACTTCCTGTCACCGGGGTTATATAACTACTTCCTGCAAGCGTCACAATTTCGCACTCAATTCAACCCCTCAACAGTCAAGGTCGCCCCTGATCTCCTGATATCTTCGACCGGATGCACTTGTTATTTACACAGGTGCATTTCTTCTTTTGACAGCTTGGCCGGGTCGGAGGTCAATATGCAACACCGTTTGAACTTAGCGTTTAAAATTACACACTAAAGCCCCCTAAAAATATTAACCAGTTGAATACTAAATTTGGCTTTAGTGTCACTCTCTTTATATAAAATTTTATACCCTCAAAATTCCTTCATATTGCAAATTTTATCTCTTAAAATTTCTTTATATTTCGGTCATAATCCAGGACTAGCCTCCTCAACCATCAATCGGGTCCCTCGATGAAACCAAGAACTGACTGCATCCCATGCAGAGAGGGGTAAGACTTCCGACCCAAAGGTATCCTTGGTATGATACAAAATTCTGCCCGGAGGTGAGAATTCACTTCTGGGGCTCTGGGGTGTATGGAATTACCCCTCTACGGTCTCATCTTTGGGTTAAATAGATATCTTTAAAGATTAAGGAATAATCAAAATCATACATGTTATTTGTATAGTTAGTTGAAGCTATAATTGTTTTCAAAGGATTATTAATATCAATTACCTAAAAACATATAATTTCTTAAAATACTTTAAACCATGTAACGGTGTGCAAATTGTTTGTATGAGGTAGGAATGCTTCAATTATATAACTGTCAGCATACGAAATATCATAATTAAATAGGAATAATTGAAACCATGCTGTTATATATAAATCATTAGTATTAAGAATAGTTACTAAAAGCTATACTTATTTACCAATTATTCTTATCATTAGTTACCAAAAGAAATATAATAGATTTTTAAAAAGACTAACTTCGGCATTAAATGATCATGTGATGCCGTAAAAACTAGCCAACCAACTGACACTTCACCAAAGACAGGTGCATGAACCAAAAGATCTGAGTAATTGTGGCCACGTTTTTGTTCAATAGCATAAAAACATTCTGCAATGTTTTTTTGTTTTTTTCGGGAGGACCATTCTTAGATTTAAACAGAGTAAAAGAATTTCTTTATCATCAGAAAATCTGGTAAACACACACACACACACACACACACACACACACACACACACACAAATACGGTTCCAATTGATTGAAATAAGTTTTGGTTGGTTTGGTTTGGTTTTATGGCATATCAACCATTCTTAGTTATTTAATGCTAAAGCCTTTTTATACTCATATATTAGATATATGATTAATATTTTTAAACAAGTCTGAGCTCATTTTTTTACACAGTTAAATGGTTTCACTTATTTCTATCTAATACGAACACAGTTAAATAATCAAACATTTCAACTTCAAACAATTCAGTTTAGCATAAGTATACTTATGCTAAATGTTTGATTATTTAAATACAGATTCTTGTTTAAACATCGTCATTTGTCTAAATACCGTTTTTGTTGACACGGTGTTAAATGTAAAAACAGTTCTATTTTAAACATTTCCGTTTAGCATGTCAACAAAGTTAAGTAGTTCCAAGTATTGTTATGTAACACTAACAATTCAGTTAAACATGAGTCATTTGTTTACACACAGTTAAATGATATAACAGTTCTATTTCAAACAATCAGTTTAGCATAAGTACAGTTTTTGTTTACGCACAGTTTGATATAAAAACAGTTCTATCCCAAACAACGCAGTTTAGCATAAGTACACGCTTTAAATGTCAAACAGTTCTATTTGACCTATAGATAAGACCCCATCAGCCGCTACAACTCCGGGCCAGGTTTGACCTGGGAGTGATGGCAATGAAGAGGTACTCCGCGTTCTTTAAAGCTCCGGCATTACTGATCCCTGGCCATCAGATTTTTTGTGTTATATTTCCAGGACATTCGTTTGGGGGTGTTACCCCTCTACAGAGATGCAGTCGGTGTATTCTGCTGCTCCAGCCGACTGGACCACACGATATACGTTGGTGGTGGGGGGCGGGGCGTATTCTGCAGTCCCAGCCGACTGGGCCATTGATTATATCAACCTTAAGTCAAATTAGAACAATAAAAAAAAAGGCAACGACGGTGACAGTACCCACAGTCACATGACCAACAACCTTACTATAAGGATAATATCATTCACCTTCAAGCCAGACAGAAAGAAAAGTCCATTGTTCAATACATTTAATATATATATATATATATATATATATAAATTTAATTACCATGACCAGAAAATCCGGCAAGCACTGCGTGTGAAACTCAACTACTGAGCCATTGGTTCACATCGGACACAAGCGTTGCCAAATTAACTATTCAATGCTTGTATGTGATGTGGGTCAATGGCTCAGTAGTAGAGTTCTGGCTCTGCATTCTATGGTCACTAGTTAGATCTCCAGTGGGGGAGATCGCAGTATACACTGTTAATGAAACCTTATAAAGGTCGAAACAGCTGTCCAGTATTTCTGTATGTCGAACGCAGTGCTTGCCAGATTTTCTGGTCATGGTAAGTCAATTTATAATATATATATTATATAATATATAATTCCTCTATTTAAAAACAATGATATAATGTGTGTTTGTGTATCCTTTTTATCCCTTGCAATTACAAAGGATTATCATTAGTTACTTGAAAGGATATAACTATGTGCAAACAAATGACTATCATTAAATAAAAATAAATACTTGAAACCATATAATTATTAGTATTTGATGGGAATACTTGATATCATATAACTGTGTGCAAAAAAAGCCCTTTAAGAAACAACTACGTACAATGAACCTGATTTTCTAACCTCTAGGCATAAAATAAGCCTTGACGAGTTGGCGTGACGTTAAAATCAATCAATCAAGTATAGTATCTGCAGTCCATGTACCAAAACTTGATTCAGCGTTTGTGCATGTTTTCAGCAAAATTTTAATGACACTGTCATTAAAATTTTGCTAAAATTTCAACCTGACAGATATTCCCTCTTGTATATGAAAAAGTGTCCTTTTTTTTCTTCGTTGTCTTGGTGACCAACCTTTGTGTAGCAGCCGATTCACCACCCTTTTCTCGCAAGTGAAATTGGGGACGGTTCTTAATTTACACCGTTCCTCCTTCCTCTCATTCTACTGTACACCGGGCTATGTAATTACGCGCGAGGCCAAATTAAACGAAATTCTAGTTTACAATTGTGATCCTGCAACAGGTATTTAGAGACCAGGATTAAACACTGTCACTGCGAAATAACAACAACAACAACAACAACAACACCAACAATAACAAAAAGGCAAACTTCTTTTCGAATAATAAACCACAGAATTGAAGCACAGCATCTTGGCAGAGTTCCCGCCTAAATTGAAATTTAAAAACTATTCAATCAATCGGAAAAACGTGAATAGCATTTTCGAGCCAATGACAAACAAAAATATACACTTAAAGCAACTCTTCTCTGGAGCCTTCTTGACAGGTCATAAAGCGACTAGAAAAGTTAATTCATCAATTGAAATTCGTTTGTTCCCATCCACCCACTTACCCATAGTCTCCACACACCTCTTTCCACAAACTTTACATTTTTTCAAGCCAACACGACTTTCTACTACACACATAACCACCTAACTTTGGAGGTCAAACGTTACTCTATTCATCAATTGTTGTCACATTCATCAACACGCGACAGATATTTCGTTTACTTAAAAAGGTACGCTTAATATGATAGTTATTGTCGGAGGAAATCAAATCGACGTCTTGAGTTCAAATCCCAGACGAAGATCTTTGCGTTTAACTAATGCCATTTCGAAATACATGAATCTATCCGTTCTCTTCCAAGCTATTTGTAAACAGAAGAGTCAGACTAGGCAACCAGTGTGGGAGAAGAAAGAGTCTGATTTCAAGCCAGCATTTCTCCGCTTAAAAATTGTGTCAGATCTTGCTCGTGGTAGAGGAGTCGGGTAAATAAATATTTCAAAAATTTTACTTATATGACCACTTTGTCGAAAAGGCTAGAAATATGCCTAGTGTAATTCCTGAAGAGGAAGAAGACTCCCACGACAAAAAAAAAAGGGCGTTTCTTCGATACGACGTTAAACTGCATCTGATAGTAAGGTTCAGTTTCTGGGGAGTGTGGATTACCCCTTCATTGCAATTACTCCCAAGACCACTCTGACCCGAAGAGTTAGTGCCTTGTTAAGATTCTACCTATGGGTCAAACACATCTGTTTAAAAATCATTTATATTCGATTGACCTGTGAGCGAAAAAAACAAAAACAAAAAAAACAACCACTAAGAAACAATTACACAAAAATATAAATATGAACGTACAATAAACGCAAATTCCTAACCGCTTGGCATAAAATTACCCTAGACGGGTTGACATGCCGTTAAAATCAATCAATCAACCATCCAACCTACAAACGTACATACTGTTATGAACTTGAATACATTTTATCATCGCATGGATTTTCACGATATACAACAAAGATGTACAAAATACTTTTTCGTGTTTTTTTTTTCTTCGTTTTTTCTTTATTTATTATGTATACATTGTCTTGTCGGCTTTATATCAATCGTGTGACTTGACGTTACTTTGCATGACAATCCTGTCACCACATATTTTTTGGCGACTGTGTGGAGAATGAAAGAAGCGTTAATACAAAGTGACAAAAGCTATTCACGCGCAAGTTTTCCAAAAAAACCGTTTCCCTGGCAACCAATCGTTGATTACGGTCATGCATTACCGAAATCCATTCAACTTAATGTGGGTTGTAGACTGAAAGTTCTTCTGCTTGTACAGAATAGCCTACAATGAATTTAAATTCAGTTTAATGCATAAAAAAAATGATAAAGAAACGTAATACATCCACGATTTTAGACAAGACTTTTATATTATCTTTAGTGAACAGCCGCAACTAAATCTCAAAGTTATTAATCGGCTACGCCATCACTTGGCGGTTTTACTCAACCCCTATACCACGAGCAAAATGTGATGCAAGGTCAATTCTAAGCAGATTAAAGTTAGTTTGAATTTAAAGTTTTCCTTCTCCGAGACTGGTTGTCTAACCAAGATTAAGAACCCATTTTGCTTGACATTTTCTTTTTTTTTTTTTGGAGGTGACTGTGAACTCTGTAAAGAGTACGGATGTAAACTTGCAAGACACATTCAGGTTAATTGGCCGCGCAATTACCATGACCAATTAATTTGGCATCACTAGTGTGCGATATGGACTGATTGTTCAGTTGTATAGTTTGGGCTCTGCAATCTGGTCGCTGGTTCGATCTCCAGTGGGGGAGATCACTGCTGATGAGACCTAATAAGGTCGAAACAGCTGTCCAGTTTTTCCGTATGTCGTGCGTAGGCGTTCGCCGGATTTTCTTGTCATGGTAATTCAATTCACCATTTTGCTCTATTTGCCTATTTGGCTGGGAGAAGAACAGACAGATTCATGCTTTTCACAATGGCGTTAGTGAGAAGTGAAAAACAAACAGCTTTGTCTAGGATGTGAACTCGAGTCGACGATTCCATTTTCTGCGATGATAACCCTTACGCTAAAAGACAAAAAAAGTATGAGCGAAGTCCAAATTGTTGCTACTTACAGACGTAAATTTTGAATTTTACTTGTCCGTAAATAAATGAACCAAATACCTGAAGGTTAATGGCAGACTCGAGGCCAAAAGGTCCCTAGTTTCGACTGGGATACTTTCAGATGGGCGAGCTGCATTATTGTCACCTTTGTATAACATTGGACCCCCTAAGACGATCCTGACCTGCCTGTCCTTACCGATACTCAACCAGCCGATGGAACCAACAACTCACTTATAGATTTATTTGTTTGTTAACACGTCATTTTTGTAAAAATAAAATTGACTTTTCGTTGAATTCGACTTCTTTGTGTTTGTCTCTTCATTGCCTTAGCTGTTATCACATTTCTTATCGTAACCTGGTGGGGTCGACATCCCTGTCGACTCCGCAACAAGTATTGTTGGGTTTGGGAAAAAGAAATCTACTTAGATATGACTTAAACCAGTGTTGTTTTTGTCTACCTCAAAAAATGGTTGTTTTCCCACGACTTAAATTTCAAGGCGGAGCTGTGAATTAAATATATAGTCTTTTCAGGTTGCCTACTCGTATATTATACGTTTTAAAACGGTTAAGGGGAGACAATAGTTTATTTATTTATCATTTTCCTCAATCCGATTTTTTTACAACATATTTAACTGATGGTTTTTCACTGAAGTTTGAGTGATAGAAAGTCTTCTAAATATTCTAGCTGATTTTAACAGTGTTGAGGTCGAGATGGTCTCAATTTTCCTCTGATCTCCAGTTCCACCAGTCTCTTGATCAGACCAATGGGGACTATTTTAAGGATTTCAACTACAATTGGTATCGCTATCATCTTTATGACCCACAGCTTTTTCAGTTCTCTGGCAAGATCCAGGTATTTGTCCGGCTTTTCATTTTATTTTTTTTTTCAGTCCATGGTCTTCTAGAACGGCAAAATCCTTTAGATGACAAGTTTTTTTTTTCTCGTTAATTTAAATTAGGTCAAGTCTTCTGGCTGGGATTGAGTGGTCCGCTTGTATCGGAGAACATATGTGGCACAAATCCATGTGAGGTACAAAGACATGTGAATGGGGTACTCAATGAGACTTGAACTCACACGCGTTTGAATGGTTTTCTTCAAACACGAGTGAATTCAAGTCACATTGAGTACCCCTTACACATAGTCTTGTGCCACATATGTTCTCTGACGAAACCAACAAGCTGGAAACATACATGTATGTAAGAACGAAATAAATTAACAAATCTTTTTAAAATACAAATCTCTTCGGGGACTTATTCATTTTGAAATATACCTATGTATCTAAAGATTGCTTATGGTTCAACAAAAGAAAAATAAATATTGTAAAAGGAACTGTTCCGCATATGATTTCAAATTTGGTACATAGTTGTTTTTCTTATTTCATTATTCCATATACTTGTGTGCACATGTTTCGAACATTTCAGTCCTCATCAGGCAATCAAGCAGCATTTGAATTTTCTTTTATAATAAAGATTGTTATGATAGGTTTTGATTTTGTTTAATGTGTGTGTGTGTGATTGTCTCTTTGGATTTAATGGTCCGTTAAGATTTTAAATATTCTATTTTCATTGGTGGAATCCTGTTTCAAATCTATGCGAGGTAATTAGAGTTCGAAAATTTATTTACTGACGTTTTTTATGTGCTTGTTTATATATATATATATATATATATATGTGTGTGTGTGTGTGTGTGTGTGTGCGTGTGTTCTGCGTGTGTATACGCACGTAAATATATATATACGCTTATCTATTCATACACTCGTACACATATTTTCAAGGGTATTGGGCAGATTTAATGTGTGTGAGAAGGCATTTATCCCCATACATAGATGTGTTTTTAAGCTAGTCGATGAGGATATATATTTGTATGTGTGTGTTTATAAAAATCAAATTCCCGAAACACATGTAACACAGTTATACGGAATAATATTAATAATGAACTAATTTATACAGGAGCGAAAATTGGTTTGCGAGAAAATTGGGATCCTCTCAAAAAGCCCGAAAGAAAAATCAAAACCAGGATAGTAAATTCGACAAGAAACTCATATAAAAAATCTACAAAAACAGGCAAAAATGATAAAACAAAAGAAAGACGCTGGAATTATTAGGAACAGAAAAGAAAAGACAACACAGGAAAAACTTACAATACAACTTGAGGAAATAAACCAGAAAGTACTGGCGAAAGAAGGAAGATGAAAGAGATATCGACAAAGGGTAAAACAATACAGACAAAACAAGACATTCCAAAACAATGAAAGAAAATTCTATCAACAATTGGGAGGAGATGACACTAAAACATACCAACAACCGGATTCAAGAGAAACCCAACAATTTGGGACAAAAATATGGCAACCAAAAATATAACAAAAAGGCTGACTGGATAAACGATATGACAAGAGAACTTGAAGGACGTAAAGAAGGTCCGAAAGCGGAAATACACACCGATTTACTCAAAACAACACTGAAGAAAATATCAAACTGGAAAATGCCAGGCCATGATGGAATACATGGTTTCTGGTTCAAGAAATTCACCTCCATTCACGATAGATTAGCATTAGGAATGAATAAATGCCTACCCGAATGGATAACCAAAGGAAGGACCATATTGATGCAAAAGTTTTTTAGATATGCATAGTGTGCATTTTGTGCATATACGGTACATAAAGGCGTATACGAATTCAGGGTTAATTCTAATATTGTGAGATTTATGGCTTATTTTTTAGTTATTATGCACTAAATGTAAGAGATAGCATTACATTATATATATATATATATATATATATATATATATATATATCAAGACGGATTTTGACAGTTAAGGCAGCAGGTCTCAATCCACACTCTGGCAGTCATTGGAAGAGGTTGTCTCGCAGGCGGCGCAGGATGTTGGTGTCCCTCAACTATCGTGTTACACATCTTTTGGGTTACTAAATAGAATTACATTTTCAAATGGACATTTAGTTTTCAACTTTGCTTTCAACTTTGCAGTCCCGATGATTTGGAGAGAGCCGCGAAACCACGCAGATGATCGTTATTTTTGTTTAACTAATATAACTGGTTTCAATGCATCTTCTAGGAAAAAGATCAAATATCCCAACCTTCGATCTGCTATGAGACCCGTTCCTCATTCAGATGATCTTCCTGTACCCACACCTCCAGTAAATAAGGATCTTCTTTCCTCATCAGATGAAGAAATGTCTTCAAGGGAGGATTCTGCCGAGTCAATATATTTGGAAGATATTGAGTCTACATATTCAGGAACAAGTGGCAATGAGCCACATTGGATCACGCAAGAAGACCTGAATGATCTTGCTCGTGATTTGTATCTGTCAAAACAGCAGTCAGAGCTCTTGGCTTCTCGGCTTAAACAGTGGAACTTAGTCCCGGAAATGTAAGGATCACCAGTTTCAGGAATCGGAACAAAGACCTTGCTTCCTTTTTCGACACGGAAAACAAGTTGTGCTACTGTACAAACATACTTGGCTAGTTTACGTCCCTTGGTTTGCCGCATAATCCTTCAGGCTGGCGTCTTTTCATAGACTCTTCCAAGCGAAGTCTCAAGGGTGTTCTTCTGCACAACGGGAATAAATATCCCAGCATTTCCATTGCACACTCTGTCCATCTAAAGAAGTCCTATGACAATATGGAGCTTCTTTTAGAAGCTATTAAGTACAGCGAGTACCAAAGGAGTCTGTGTGGAGACCTCAAGGTCATTGGTCTTCTTATGGGTATGCAAGCGGGCTTCACAAAGTACTGTTGTTTTCTCTGTCTCTGGGATAGTCGAGCTGTATCCCAGCATTATAAGCAGAAAGACTGGGGATCTAGAAGGACTTTTGTTCCTGGCGAACACAGCCTCAAAGAGAATCCTCTGGTAGACATGAATAAGATACTTCTTCCTCCTCTTCACATCAAGCTTGGTTTGGTGAATTTCGTGAAGGTGTTGCACAAAAATGGTGCTGCCTTCCAACACTTGTCTACTATGTTCCCAGGTCTTAGTGCTGCTAAGCTCAAAGAGGGCATCTTTGTCGGACCTCAGATCCGAGAAGTGCTGAAGGATACTGATTTTGAGGAGCTTCTTAACTTAAAGGAACTGAGAGCATGGGAAGCATTCAAGTCAGTCTGTTGTGGCTTCTTTGGTAATACACGCGTAACAGATTACCAAGCCTGTATTGAGAAGTTGCTAAAGTCTTACGAGAATATGGGGTGCCGAATGTCACTCAAGATTCATTTTCTCCATTCCCACCTCAACTTCTTCCCGCCAAACCTTGGAGCAGTGAGTGATGAGCATGGAGAAAGATACCACCAAGACATTACGAAGATGGAGAGCAACTATCAAGGCAAATGGAACCCCGGCATGATGGAAGACTTCTGCTGGATGCTCTTGCGTGACATCCCGGAGGCAAAATACACTAGATCTTCTAAGAAAACACACTTTTGACTGTCTGTGGTACTATGAATTGTGTAATTGTGTCATCCAAGTATATTGACTCAATCAGTGTTCTTTATCTATCATTTTTTATCTGTTATAAGCTACTGCAACTCTTGAAATATGCACATATATTCTCTGTTTATACTAAAATGAGATTATTTAAAAGCCAGAAAACTAGAGGTGATAGAGCTAAACTATTTATAAATTTGAATTCAGCACACCCAAATTAACAAAAAACACCTATCCCCATTCTTGCCTCAGACCAAAAATTTATCAACAAAAAAAAAAAAAAAAAGAGAGAGAAATTGCAAAATTGTGGACTTTGCTGTCCCGGCTGACCACAGAATAAAACTGAAAGAATGTGAAAAGAAGGATAAGTACCTCGATCTTGCCAGGGAATTGAAAAAACTGTGGAACATGCAGGTGACAATTATACCAATTGTAATTGGTGTTTATGGTACTGTAACTAAAGGATTACTAAAGAGACCGTAGGACTTGGAAGTTGGCGGACGAGTGGAGACCATCCAAACTACAGCATTACTGAGAACGGGCAGAATACTGAGAAGGGTCCTGGAGACTTGAAGAGACTTGCTGTCACTCAAATTCCAGTGGAAGACAATCAGTGTTAGCTGATGTGAAAAAACTATAATAATAATAATAACAATAAACTAAATACAAATTCGAAGTCATTTACAGAACAACTCATTTTAATACACACACACATATACGCATTTATATATTCACACACACACACACACACATATAAACTCACACACAAAGATTTATATATATATATATATATATATATATATATATATTGTCATCCACCTGTAGACTGTTTTGTATCACAATCCTGAGTGTGGCAAGACACGCGAGATGCTTCAAGCTGCAATCGAAACCTGGCTGATTTTATGTCAGTCGGATATCTTACCCCTGAGTTATCGTCATTTTAGCGTAATCGAAAGAATTTTTTTTTCTGAAGGTATATATTCATATATATTTATCGGCTAACGGAGTACTTAATTCTTGAGAAGAGCTTTGCATTTTATGCGCATGTGGCAGCCGGCAATTCTCCACTTGAATGCTCACCTAAAATGAAATTCAATGTGTTATTTTAGGGTTTTATTTTCTCGACACGTACTTGTGACGTCGTGGTTGTTTTCATTAGTTGACCACCCACAAAATGCGACATTTAAATTCATTTGCACACCTATATATATATATATATATACAAGGTGCAAGAAAAATACCTCCCATCTAGCAAATGTTTTACCATATTTTTTTCAGGTACGATCAGTTACGATCATGGCTTGGACTGGTGTAGACAGTTCATTTGCAGTTGAAATTGTTTTTAAGACTGGTAAATTTGTAATTACTATGCAAAGAGCTTTTCGGGGTCACTTCATAGTATGTCGGAATGATGCTGTTTCGGATAGAAAATCAATACTCTTTTAGGTTGAAAATTCTATCCTGAACAGCATCATTTTGACGTAATATGAAATGAGCACAAAGAGCTGTCTGTGTTGCAATTTCGTAATCACTAGTGTATAAAAATGCTTGAAGAGCAAACACACGGCATGCACTGGCTCAAACCATTGCCATAAGTGATTTTATCAGGAAAAAAAAGGTATTAGCTAGATGGAGCTACCATTGCGATTTACCTTTTTTTAACTTACGCCACACAGGTAACAGTTTAAAATGTGGGAGGTATTTCTGTTGCACTCTTTCTATATAAATATATATAAACAGTCTGTGGATGACAATATATATACTTCACCATCGGGGGTTGAGCACTCTTGCGAAGGAATTAACGGTTGCCACTCGCTTAACGCAAAGATCTTCTAATGAATTGAGCACTCCGGTAGCCGTTAGCGTAAATATATACAAAGGAAAATTAATGCATATATACGTTAAACCGGGCGACGCAGCTGGATTTTGTCGGAATTGATTGCCTTTATAAAAGGAAGGTGACAAATACATAAATAGTTACGGCGACAAATATTTTGTGTGGTCAAAATCTTATAGAACACACGTTTTCTTTAGCCTTAAAATAATTAACCCCAAAAACATATATAAGAACATTCTAGAAATTTCGGATTAAAATCGCATTAGCATTGAAGTTAGATTTTTATATTTTTCAACCAGTCAGCTAAAAATAGAATAAGAACATTCTAGAAAATCCAGATCAGAAACTAATTAACAGAAAATTTTTAGGCTCTAAAACAAATAAGTAAATATACGAATCTGATTGGTCAAGAAATGACTACACGCTTGAATTTAGGACCCGCAATAAAACTATTTTTTGATCCACTTTAGTGACCCCAAAAACTATAAATTTAATCAGTCAGGTTATTCAGTCATTCATTCCTTCTACTTCGAAAGGTCATGAACGGACAGCAGAGAACCACGCCATAATACTCAAAGGGAAAAAAGGCATGCGACTTTCTTTTATCAATGCGACGCGTTGTCGCCAAAATTTGAAGAAAACATACAGTGCGGATTTAATGAAAGCAAAGACCCATACTTACGGTCCATTACTCATATACACAGACACACACACCCATGTATGTAAGTAAAGACGAAATTTCTATCCTCCTTACTTTGGCCAACTATGGACCCATTTATTTGATAGACTTTACTAACATGTAAACACACACACACAGGCGACCAACCCTATTTCATTCAACTGGCCATAACTGTATTTCTCATCATTTTTATTCCTGTTTTGTTATGATTATTAAATTGTTTGTTTCTTAATGTTCGTTGTTGTCATATTCCATTTGTTTACGTGCTTGTAAAATTTGTGTTGTATTTGTGGTGAAAGTAATACCCGTAAAATACGGACGAGAACTCACTCACTACAAATTTGAGAGTAACATATCCACTAAACAATTACATGCACCCACTACAATCTCTTTTAAATATGCGATGATGAAATATCTTATACTACTGAGAGAGGCTTTTAAATGCTACGTATTTTCTTCAGTGATTATAACCTAATTCAAAGATGATCTGCCGAATTAATTTCATTTAAAAAATAGTCCTTTTATTGATACAGAAATTCACTCGTCATATAGGGGTGACGTCATCAGCGTTCTTGTTTCTGGTAGGGATAAAAGAAAAACGTCGTTAGCTGACGTCTGTAGTTAGAGTGACTGTGAAAGAATTTATCTGTATTTTTATTTATGGTCTCCGACTATTTAATGTTTAGTTTTTGATATTTAAAATAAGGTTTAGTGGTTTAGTATTCCCCACAGTTTAATGTTGAAGTTTAGAATTAAAGTAGAATAAGCACATGGATAAAACAAATGAATGAATAAGGCCAGTGAAATAAATGAGTGAAGATATGCAACAAGTGAGTAAAAGATATGAAACAAATAATGGTGGTAATACGGCGCGGACAAAATGAACATTTAAAACAAGGCGAACGAACAAAAACAAATTTATATTCTATAACAAAACTTACATTAATACATAAAAATATTACTAAATCTTCTAACAAAATAATAGTGTGTATATATGTGTGAGCTCGTATGTGTGTGTGTGTGTGTGTGTAACACAACTAAGCTACAAAAGGAATTGCAAATTTAAAATGTCCTTTTTCTATGGTTTGAAACAGGTAGTTTTTTAGAGACGGGAAAGCGTCTCATAGTTCTTGTATATGAATGTCTGCGAGGCATGGTGTTGCTGCTGCAGAGAAATTTAGTCAAAGAGAAGGTGTTGCCGCTACGAAGAAAATTCGTAAAAGAGAAAGAATGTTTTAAGACGGCGTATTTATAGAAAATACCGTCTTGTAAGTGGCTCAAGACGCAGGACTTGAATTTACGCGCGCCGACGTAGTTGTAAGCATATCACGTGGTCCTCATGGCCAATGGTTTTCCGAGACTGAACATTGAGCGTCCGCCATCTTTGTAGGAACAAGTGGCATACCGCCCAAAATAATTTATAGGAGTGTAAAGTCCTATACGTCACAAGTAACTCTGCGTTTTCAATGGGGATTATTTAATTTGAGTCATACTAAAGACTTAATTCCAGTTAATTGGACTTTCTTCAAAAGAAACTTAAATAAGACCAAAAAATTTCTGGTCTTTTCCATATTGTCCCTGGACGCTGGTTTAGTAATGAACACTTAACTAAATAATACTAAAGATGTTTTTCAATTATCAGACATTCCCTCTAAAAGGTGCATTCAGGTATTCGAATTTAATTTTAGACTTCCGGTGAAATAGTAACCCCCCCACAAAAAATGAACTTTCCATTCATGATTCTAACAATTTCTGAAAGTTTGGTTGTAATCGAGCCAAACATTTTTTTTTGTTTTATGGTATCTCAACTTTTGGGGGTTATTTAATGCCAAAGCTATCCTTGTAGAAAAACAGTAGTGGTACAACTTAATCCATAGCTGCGGGAATAAAAGAGTTCATACCTTTTTCAAGCGAAATAGTCCAAAAGTGAACAAAATAACTCTACTGAAGATCGACTTCGCAATGCAGCAATTTAGCCATTACTCCATATGATTACCTCTGACAAATATGGAGGAGCCTTAGTTGTATAAACGGATTGACAGACACTAGATGAATTATCATAAGTAATTCTGCTTTATTTTTATTGCTAGTTGGAGTAGTATCAAGTATTGGGGTTTGTATTAAATTGGTTTTATCCACATCCATTAATTCAAGGGTTTCAGACTCAAAGGGCCATTACGTCCTGGGGGAAAGGCACAGCAGACCAAGAGTGAGATCGGTAGGGGCGTGATTTCCACAATTTTTTACACGAATCTGCAATACGGCTGATAGACTTAGATCTTTTTTCATCAAAATGAATCCACATATGATATTAAGTGGCATATGCGAATTACTACAAAATGTAGGGGCAACCTCAGATGGTGTAATGGTTAACAAGCTAGACTAACAAACCTCCGTGAATGAATTCGAGTCTCATTATGTATGTCATTCATACAGCTTTGTGCCACATCTAAAAAAAAGGTTTGTCAATTACTGCTATAGAATTTATGGGGACAAATTTTCCATTTCAAATTTCCTTCAGTCCGTTTTCACTTTTTATAGATTCCGCTTTTTGTCAAAAAAATTTAATGTATTTCAGGAATAAATTGCAATAAATTGTGTTATAAATATTATTAAAAAAAACAACAAACCAAAAGCAAAATTCAAAGTTTTATCACTTTAAAAGAAATAGCAGATAGTGTTCAATGGCCTGGGAGACCAGGGTTCAATCCCAGGTCGACTCAAAAAATAGTACTTGATGCCTCCTTGCTTAACTCTTAGCATTTTAAGATACGGATCAAGGGTAAAGTGGATCAATCCAGGTTTAAAGAGTTGCGCCGTCCCCTACACCTCGGTGTAGTAGCTATCAAAAAGGGAGCCTTCTGGTCTCCCTCGAATACGTTCGGCCAACTACCTATTTCTGTTCATTTAACAATTTGCTCTCAAATATTTTTTGATTTTCTATTTGTGTGTCCAATCTGTCATCTCAGGTACACCTTCCCCATGTCAATATGATTTGGACAAATCTGTTTCTTCTTATGTAAGGAAATAACACAAAGTTTTTAACGTTCGGTTATGCGTATTAGTTATCATTCATCTTAATTACACTCTCTACGCTATTATGAGTGGTCAAATCTACGTTCTGAAACAAGAAATAAATTCCTCATGTTCTATTGTGTGAGTTAATTTTTTATAATCTCTGTCAGCCCTTCATCAAAATAAGTTATTTGAAGCTAGCCGATGTAGATTTCCGTAAGGTCCTTTTTAATATTTTTCTTAATATATATAAAAAATTGGATTATTTCTACTTTTTTGCCTTTGATCTTGAAGTAAAAGCAGCTGAAATATTAATGCACATTCTGTCCTTCTCAGGGGAAAAACAGGGTTAGAAATGAGGGACAAATTACCAAGTTTGAGGAGATTATATCATGAAAATTGTTCTGCCCTGTGTTAAAGATAAGTAGTTTGCGATCTTTGAATTGATTTAAGGACGGCGTATTTTGTCGTTTTCTTAAAAAACAACAACAACTGTTTAATGTCATTTCTTCGTGGAATTGGCTAAAAGTTGCATTTTTACCGGATAACTTGTCTTCAATTTCATATCTGTATTTCCAACAAATCAGACAAAGGTGTCTGCTTCCAATATTCCCAAGTACTTGTAATTTTCCTTTTCTCCAAGCATTCTGACTTTTTCTTGATTTGGTAGTTCTATTCCTTCAGTTATTTATCTTTTTTTCGTTCTTCCTTATTAACATGGTACATTTTTATGCCAAATTCAATCCCTATGTTATGACTCTCTGTATTAGAGTCTCCAATTCTTATTCTTTGCAAACAACTTGATGTCGTCCTTATACATTAAGTGATAAATCTTTTCTGGCGATATTATTATTGTTGTTGGTGGTGGTGTTGTTGGTTTGTTTGTTTGCTAGTTTTGCCTTATTGGCATACTCTCTTCTCACATCAACCTTAAAAGAGGAAAAAAAAGATCTTTGCACAGAATATATACCCTACTATCACAATAACAATATACAGATCAAATTTAGTTTAGTAATTCATCCTATAGTTCCCCATAATGTCCTAATCTTTTTCGTGCCATTTTTCCTAAAACCATCCAGTTTAATCTTTATTTATTTAACTCTTGCTGTTTTAATCTGATTAGACAATTTGTTACAAAAAAAAATATTCTGTTAGCAAAAAAAATATTAGCAAGTCAGTTGACTTATTTCTTTTTTTAATCTGTCTTGACAGTAAATTTCCAGTTCGAGGAGAAATATTGAAAAAATGTCAACCATAATGAGAAATTTTATGAATTATTTTGAAAGTTTCAATAAGATCACCTCTCAGTAGTTAATCCTAATTCCTCTAGTCTCTGACTGAAACTGTAAAATTCCATTCGTTTTATTATTTTTGCCCCTTTTCTTTGCATGCCTCAAACCTTAATATTACACTCCAATTTCCACGTCTTCACACTGGAGCCCAGGCAAGAGTATAATATTCTATATGAGGTCTTATTAGGGTATAACAAGAGGTATCCTCCTCATGGTGCTTAGCGGACTGTTCGAAATATGGGAGAGAGTGCCAGTGAAGAAGAAGCAGTGAAGAAGAGTGAATGTGGTCTCTCATGTTGGCTGGTCCTTCCTGCTGCTAGAAAGCGAAGAGAGAGAATGTGTGCTCTGTCATGTTGGCTGGCTTGTCCTGCTGCTGGCCAGTGGGGAAGCGAGAAGAGAGAGAAAGACAGGACAGGTCTGTCCTGCTCGAAAGGCCTGCGTGGAAGAGGGTGAAAGAATGTTATCTCGCCTTTTGATAGTTGCCTGGGGAAGTGACCCGGGGAGAATGGCATGAAATATTCTTATTGGTCGAAAATATGAGTTCGGGACCAAAACAGTCAAAATATTCCTGCGCCAGACAATGATTTGAAATTCTTTCTGCTACAAGGGTTTTATATATTTTTAAAACAAAGTTTGTCATTCTTGAAATAAATTTTTTAACCATCCAGCCAATCATTCCATTTACTCTTGATCCAGGAGATAAAATTAGTACAAGGATTATCCTAATTCGTCCGTACTTTAGCACCTCCAACAATACAAATACTTCATTACCTTCATAGACAGAGTAGGGATTTTAGATTTCATAAATAAGAAACTGTTTATGAAATCGTTAATAAGATTCCCGTGGTGTAATGGTTATCGTCGCAGGATATGGATACAGCGACACGAGTTAAATTCCTGACTGATTGCATTCACATAGCACTAATATCCTTGGGAGAGGTATGAATCCAAATATTCTCCCTCCAGCTATGGGTAAATAGTAGGACAGACTAGGTTCTTCAGCCTTGGTGAGGCAACTAGTCTAGGAGAAGGAAAACTCTGAATTCAAACCTGTTAAACTCCGCTTAAAAATTGACCTTGTGTCATATCCTGCCCGAGCGGAGGGGTTGGTAAATAGGATAAGATTCCCTCGGGGCTGGCTAACTGACCTGGCTCCCCTGGGCAAAAAACAGTTATTGTCCCTTTAATCTACACCACTCTGTACAGGAATATTAAATGGAGAAACGTTGCTTCCTATGAAGAATAAATATAGGAGCAAAGGCGAACAATCAACTACAGCATATGTTATTGCCAAGAAAAAAAACTAATAGAAAGAAATCAAAATAAAATAAGCTACAAAAAGTAAATTAAGATCTCCATGTAAACAAAGTACGTTTATCGTACGTACGTTTATTTGAAATTGCTAGGAGATATGACAGTTTGTGTTTCTTGCTTGTGTAGAATTGAATATGCCTGTATGTGAGCCAGTAAACTCATCACATCGTATGCCGTATACTATCCAGTGCGGTCATGTTTAATGTCACCCTAGGTTCGTTATGGGACGAAAATGTCCCTCTGAAGTGAACGAGACACGTCTTGTTTCAGGACATCCAGAAAGTAAAAGAGAATTATATTTTCGTGCCTCCTTACTTATGACTTTGATAATGCTATATAACACTCATTAGTAGAAATTATTTGGCTGACAAGGGTGGCAATCCAACAACTCTATCAACTCCATACAGATAAGCACAATTTTGATTAGACATTTTTTCTTAGGCGATAAAAAATATCGAGAAACCTATTCGAGTGTTTATTTTTACTACTATGAAGTGTGCTTTATTCATCAAGTTTAACATTATAACAGGAGGGCAGATAATATTACCATTTATTAAAAAAATGGCAGTTGAGGTTGTTGAGTTCTGTTGTGTCTTGTTATATGAAAAGGAAGAACAAATGAGTTGACGAAGATATTGATAGTTTACAAAAGGAAAGTTTTAATAACAGCTTGAGACGAAACGAACTCATGAGCTGTAAGTCGCAGGTAGAAGAAAAAAACAGTTGTAAATAGTTGAGCAGGAATTTAGAATTCAGCCAGTGGTCCGGTTGGTTTTGGAAGAAAGTAGTAAAAGGTGAAAGAGTGGTCACCTAAAGAAAAAGTGGTCAAATGTTGAATGTGCTCTCTCATGATGAAATGTCCATCTGTCTGCGACTGGAATCGGCCCGTGTAAGAGAGAAAGAGAATGCGCTCTCTCGTGTTGAAATGTCCATCTGTCTGCGGCTGGAATCGGCCCGGGTAAGAGAGAGAGAGAGAGAGAGAGAATGCGCTTTCTCGTCTTGAAATGTCCATCTGTCTGCGGCGGAATCGGCCCAGGTAAGAGAGAGAGAGAGAGAGAGAGAGAGAGAGAGAGAGAGAGAGAGAGAGAGAGAGAGAGAATGCGCTCTCCTCGATAAGGCTTGTCTGTCCTGCTGCTAGCAAGTGAGGAAGAGCAGAGGTCGAGGGAGCGATACACAACCTTTTATGTTTCCTGGGGAGATGACCCGGGCAGAATGGCATCATTCTTATTGGACGAAATATGTAAATTCGAAACTCCAACGGCCAAAAAAATTCCCGCACTAAATAATAATTTGAAATCCTTTCTTTCTGCTACAACATGATATAAATTTCTGTCCGAAAGTTTGGCCTAGTTGGCTCGGGGTGAAGAATACACCGACTGCATCTCTGCAGAGGGGTAAGACTCCCCAAATCAGTGTCCTAGATATAACACTAAACAATCTGATGGTGAGGTTCCAGTAATGCTGAAGCTTCGGATAATGCAGAATACCCCTTCATTTCCATGGTTCCCAGGTCCACTCTGACCTGGAGTGGTAGCACCTGATAGGGTCCTATCTATGGGTCAAATAGAACTAGACTGTGTACTTATGCTAAACAAAATTGTTTGAAATAGAATTGTTTATATGTAAAAAATGGATTTGGCATTAAATAATCAACAATGGTTGATGTGCCATAAAACTAAATCAAACCAAACTGTCAGAAAAGTCTTCTACATTGTAGAAATTTTTTGTGTAATTATTTGCGTATGAGACGCCCTATTCTTCCAGATTTTCCGCTTAAAAATTATGTTATGAAATAGCCGAGGGATTTCGGTTCATGCCTTTGAGTTTAGTTAGGCTGAGAACCTTTCGGCTCAGCACATGGGTTGGTTGGGTGTAAGATTGAAGCAGGTGTTAACGCGGGTGCGCGCGAGCGGATGGAGGTGTCACTCAGATGTCATAACAGTCCGAGACAATACTGGGTGACAAGGTGCGGGTGACGTCACGCACCGGAAGCATGCGGAAGTTTGTGTGAGAATTTGAAGAAAATAAGAGTCGGGTTTTAGACGCCGAATGAGAAGGATCGATGTTGGAGCTCGCAGGCGCGAGGCGAGTTTGCACCCTATGGGGGGGGGGCGCTCGAGTTGGGGGCCAAATGAATAAGACAGCATAGAAGATTGTGTCTCTCCTCCTTACGTCGAAACCTTTAACTCAAAGTTAATAAAAAGGTTTCGTACCTGAACAAGAAGTCGTTACGTGTTTTCGAATTCCGAGATTCCTATGTTCTTTATATGTTCTATCGTTATGAACATTACATGTCTATTTCGCACATGGCCATATTCGTGTATATGGCTACGCAACAATTAGAGGTGCGTATTATACACCAAAACTATATCATTAACTTTTTTCCAGCTGCGTCCTCACTATTTTCCAGATGGTATGACCGAAAGTAAGTTATTTCTGTTGTCCAAACTAAAGTGATTTTATGCCATTACAGAGAAATATCCAATGGAAGGTGTGTTTGTTTATAATTTTGTTTCTTTGAATGTGAGATTGTTGAATTTTTGTGTGAACAGAGTTCCTCTGTATTAGTTAATGCGTGAATTTTGTGTTTCAAAACATAATGTAAACGACATAAATTCTTATTTTTAGTCAATATGAACCAAAAAAAATTGAACAAATGCGAAATTTGCGTTAAATTTAACTGCTACAAATTCGAAAAAGTCACTGCGTATTATACACGAAAATTTTTTTTTAAATTTCAGGACTCCTCTCGAATCTTTGATTTTGTAATATATGTACTTGGGTTATGTTATTTGAGATGATAAATGAGAAGTACAAATATTAACTTTAAAAGAGGAATTTTATTCTTCGTATACAACGCCACGTGTTGGGTAGAAAAATGTCCAGCGGTCAACACACGTGTTTTGTATCTCGAATCTCTTCAGTAACTGCTTCCTCTTCTGTTCTTGGGTCGTCTTCGGCAACTGCTACTATCTCCGCTGATTGGCCAGAGGGAGAGGGAGAGCGAGAGAGAAAAGGAGAGAGAAGGAAAGAGAGAAGAGTGAGAGGCGATGGATTCTGGGATAGCATTTCTTGGCCGAGGTGGAAGTAAGGACCAAGATTTCTGTTGAGGTAGTATTGACTGCCCCATTTACTGACCTTAGTAAGGGAGGTGATACTACAATACTCCCCTACCTGTAAACGGAGTTTTTGTTTGGTTTTGTTTGTTTGTTTGTTTTTTGTTTTTTTTTTGTTTTACTTTTGTTTTTATTTTAATAATAAATATACTCGTTATCCTTTTTCCATGTAACCGTTCTATCTGAAGTTCTTGTTTTCATTTTATGTTCCTGCACTTTTTCAGGGGGTAAACTTTCAGACTTTTTATTTGTATTGGTAGTTGCATTTTGTGTACATTTTTGTTTGTTTTCAATGTAAGGTTTTAAACGGTCTATTGAAACTTGTGTATGCGTATTTGAGTTAGTTTCTATTAGGAAATATTTTGGTGTTCGTTCGAGTACCATGTAAGGACCTGAATAGGGTGCTTCTAGCGGTTTTCGAACGTGGTCTATCCTAATCAAAACTTTATCATAAGTTTGAAGTTGATCTGGCACGTATGATTTTTTTGTTGTTTTTTCTCTGTTTTGTGTAACTGTTTCTGTATTTTCCGTATTTATCATTAGTTGTGGCAATAACATTTGTGCACCTGTGACCGCATAAAAAGGGGAAAAATTGGAGCAGTTGGGCATACTTCGAATTCCCATGAGAACTATTGGTAGGGCTGAAATCCAAGATTCTTTTCGGGCCATAATAGCTGCTTTTAACGTTATGTGGGCTCTTTCTATAAGTCCATTGCATTGTGGATGATAGGATGTTGTACGTAGCCTATAGAATCCAATAATGTTTTGATAGTTCAAGGAATAGTTCGCTCTCAAACTGTTTGCCTTTGTCTGATATGACATGGAGAGGAACACCAAAGCGCGTAATCCACGTGTTTACAAAAGCTTCTGCTACGGTTTGTGCTGTAATATCCGATATAGGTTGTGCTTCTATCCATCGACTGGTTCGATCTATACATGTTAAAACATACCGACATGGATTGATGTAAGGATTGTTGGAGCATTTCGCTGGTGGTAGTGGTCCAATTATATCAATGTGTACAGTATGGAATCTTGATGATGGTATTTCCAACGTTTGTACAGGTGATTTGGTATGTCTGTATATTTTTGCTTGTTGACAAGATGTGCATGATGCACATAGTTCTTTGATGGTTTTGTCCATATGTGGCCAGTAAAATCTAGCCTTAATCATTTTGATAGATGATTTTATTCCAGGGTGTGATATTGCATGCAAGCTGTCAAAGATAGATTTTCGTAGTGTGCACGGTACAAAAGGTCAGGGGTATGACGTTGATGTATCACATAACACAAATTGATCTTTTCCAGATAATGTGAATTTCTTTAAATCTGTAAAGGACTGTATTTCGGTGTCTGATTTTTGTGCATCTGCAAGTGCAGGCAGATCGTATATATCTATTTGTACTGCAAATGTTGGGCGAGACAGACAATCTGCAACTACATTTTAGTTACCCTTCCCATGGGCTATATCTGAAATTAATTCTGTAATAATTGCTAGCTGTCTTTGTTGTCTATCTGATTTGGCAGGTTTTAGACTGTGGAATGCACCGCATATTGGTTTGTGATCTGTCAGAAGTAACACTTCACGACCTTCTATGAAGAGGCGAAAATGTAACACTGACAAATATGCTGCTAAAAGTTCACAGTCAAAAGCGGGATATCTCGTCTGTGTTGTCGTCAGTTTCTTTGAGAAGAATCCTATTGGTATTGGATTTCCATTTATGACCTGATGTAAGGCAGCACCTACTGCATATTTGCTGCTGTCCGTGACTAGTTGATACTGTGTACAAGTTGGTTGAGGATGAGATAATTCTGTTAGCTCACCAAGTATTTTTATAATGTTAGAAAAAGATTGTTTTTCCAAATTATTCAAGATAATTAATCCTTTAGGTGTTAATCTCATTCTTTCGGATAAAGGTAAGACTAACTTCGCAAATCCTGGTATTAACTTCCTGTAAAATCCTACTATACCAAGAAATCTGCATAAGCTTTAAGTATCTGTAGGACACGGAAAAGATTCTATTTCTTTTACTTTGTTAGCAGTTGGTGTGATTCCATTTGAATTAATTCTAAAACCTAGGAAATCAAGCGATGTTACATTGAAAATAGATTTCGATAGTGATATTTTCAGGTTATTTTCTTGTAAAATCCTAAAAACTGTGTCTATATCTTTCTTGTGGGAAGGCTCGTCGTCGCTGAAGATTAAGATGTCACCTAAATATATAAAGACACAGTCTATCTGTCGAAAGATTCTGTCCATGTACCTTTGAAATGTTGCCGATGAATTTTTTAACCCAAACGGCATAAATTCGTAATGAAAAAGACCCATCGGACAGATAATTGCCGTTTTAGGAATATCATCTGGGTGCATTTTAATTTGATGGTACGCTGAAATCAGATCAATTTTTGTAAATCGCTGTTTATTCGCGAGTTTTGTTGTGAATGAATTTATATTGGGAATGGGGTATCTATCACTTTTAGTGATGCTGTTTAATGCACGGTAATCTCTGCAGCAGCGGTATCCTCCACTTTGCTTAGGTACAAGATGTAGTGGGCTTGACCATTCGCTGTCTGAAGGAGTTATCACGCCTTCATTTATGAGTCTTTTAAACTCTTCTTTAGTCGCCGATAGTTTTTCCGCTGATAGCTGTCTGGATTTTGCAAAAACTATTAAGTGGCTACCTGTATCAATTCTGTGATAAACACCACAGTAGTTGTTATTTTTATTTATATGAGGAGAAATGATTTCTGGGTATTTATCCAGACTGGTTTGAATAAATGATGGTAGTTCTACTTTGTTAATGACCACGTTTACTGGAGGTGTCGTGTTTAGTATTAATTCCTTTTTGGTAGCTGTTAACGGGTCGTAAATTGTTTTATTTTTGAAGTCGATTATGAGACCAAATTCATTTAAAAAGTCAAATCCAAGGAGAGGATTGGTGATATCTGCGACCACAAATGTCCAGGAAAATGACCTTTTCAAACTTGGTATCCCAATCTCTAGGTTTGCTTGTCCGTGGCATTTTATTTTCTCTCCATTAGCGGTGGTGAGTGATACCGGTGTTGGATTTAACGTGACGCCGTTTAACCTAGACGCTGGTATTATTGAGATACTTGCACCAGTATCCACTGTAAATTTTAATGTAGTTGTCCCTAATCGTGTATTGATTTGTAATAGCGGTGAACTCAGGGGGACAGACATGTTTCGCGCCGTTAGTTTTCCGAGTCTGTTGGAGTTGGTGTAGGTGGACGCGAGCTTGGTAGTATTTTTGTGTTTTGCTTCTTCGGCCATCTACACCAAGGTTTGCAAGTTCTTGCTTGCTCGGCAAAGTAGAGGTGTGCTCTACATATTTTGGCTTTTTGTTCCGGGAAGAAAGGTTTAATACCTGTCGGTATAAGAATATTGTCTTTGCTTTTCTCAGTTTTTTGTGTCCTATGCTGAGCGGTGAACGCTGTCGCGTTGATATTGTTAAGCAGAGGCATAAGCTCATCCGCTAGCTTTCCAAGTTGAGTTGGATTTAACTCCTTTTGTGAAGCAATGACGGGGGAAATTGTCGCTGGTAGGGCCTGAAGAAATTTGTGTATTACTATTTCTTTTCCGATACCTATCCGTTTTGCTATCGATAGCATTTCTTGCTGGTATGTTGAAGGACGGCCTGTAATAGTTGTTGTTGACATTAATTTGTCCAGCAATTCCGGCTTTGTCCTTTCGTGGGCCTCAATTAATGACTGTTTTATTTCCTCGTATTTTTTGGATTCTAAAATTGTTATCGGTATTTTAGCTACCACCTCTGCAGGCAGAGATGATATTACCACGTAGAATTTTGTTGTTGATGCCGTTATATTGCGCAGGTGGAATTGTTCCTCCAGAATGGAAAACCAGCCATTCACTGCCGTTTCAATGAATTCTGATGTCTTTATACTAATTTGCTGTAGAGAAGCTTCCATTTTTATTTATTTATTTATTTTTTAATTGTTTTTTTTTTGTGTGTATATATATATATATATTTTTATATGTGTATATATATATATATATTTATATATATATATTTGTTGTTGTAGACGAAGAAAAGAGGAAAAGAATTTTTTTATTTACTTACGTCGAAGGTTCTCTTTTGAAACGTTTGCGACGTGAAGTTGAAAAATTGGTTGAATTTATCCTGGAATTTTCAAAAGTTGCGTCTTATATCCTTTTAGTTGGGGTCACCATTGTAATATATGTACTTGGGTTATGTTATTTGAGATAATAAATGAGAAGTACAAATATTAACTTTAAAAGAGGAATTTTATTCTTCGTATACAACGCCACATGTTGGGTAGAAAAATGTCCAGCGGTCAACACACGTGTTTTGTATCTCGAATCTCTTCAGTAACTGCTTCCTCTTCTGTTCTTGGGTCGTCTTCGGCAACTGCTACTATCTCCGCTGATTGGCCAGAGGGAGAGGGAGAGCGAGAGAGAAAAGGAGAGAGAAGGAAAGAGAGAAGAGTGAGAGGCGATGGATTCTGGGATAGCATTCCTTGGCCGAGGTGGAAGTAAGGACCAAGATTTCTGTTGGGGTAGTACTGACTGCCCCATTTACTGACCTTTGTAAGGGAGGTGATACTACAATTCCTCGTTCTCTGTTCAGAATGAACGTTTGTCTCCTCACAACTTAGAAAGTAAGAGAGAGAGAGAGAGAGAGAGAGAGAGAGAGAGAGAGAGAGAGAGAGAGGATCCAATAATAAAATTCGTGATACATAGAGTAATAGATCAAAAGTATCATGTTACAGCTAGACCAGTGGAAACGATGTAAAACACTATCAACTCATCCTTCTTTCGGTTGCTGGTTTCTTTATCAACACGTTTACTCACGTTCAGTACCACTTGTTCAAAATGCTCCATCGAACAACGAAACCCTATTATATCAGCTGATTAGACAATGCCACTTTTTAGACAAGACTGCCATAAAAACACAGCTGATAAAAAAGGAAATTTATTGTTTGTTATCAAATTTCATCGCTTATTTCCTCGTGAGATCGCTGCATTATTAAAACTTAATTGCAATGTTATCAAATTCAACAAGTCCACTAAAATGTCGTAGATATCCAAATTAAAACCAAACAAAACAAATTTTTGTTTCAAAAGTTGACTCGCAAAAATAAAACGAAATTCATCCTCTAGCTTGGATGTCTTCAACACGCTTGTGAGTGAATTGAAACGTCATTCTCTGCTCTGGACAAAACAACCTGCTTTACGTAGGTTTGAACTTCTAAAGTGCTTAGTTTTCTGTTGCCAATAAACATTAATTTAAGATCTTATCTTGTTGAAACAACAAACCCTTTTAAGAAACAACGGAGAGTTGTCACTTCTGTGTCTAAAATGGCGCTGATAGAAAAGCATCTTCTGATTCCTTTCAAGCAAAATTAAATTATTACGAATCCACTCGCACATTACAACCCCAAAACTAACAACATCATTTAACAAAAATCATTTTACCCAATATAATGTCTTGAAATAAAACGAAAAAGATCAGGTTCTAGTGAGTCAATTTTTTATATCACTACAATTCATAAACCAAAACTAAATCTTTCAGTCTGCCCTCTCAGTAGGCCTTAGAATACACTGATTGTATCCTCTGTAGGGGACAAGGATTCTCAACAAAATCTTTCAGTGAAGCTTAGAATACACTGATTATATCCTCTGTGGGGACAAGGATCCTCAACAAAATCTTTCAGTCTGCCCTGTCAGTGGGGCTTAGAATACACTGATTGCATCCTCTGTGGATTATTAAGATCCGCCCCCAAATCTTTCAGTACAATTTATAAACCAAAACTAAATCTTTCAGTCCGCCCTCTGAGTAGGGCTTAGAATACACTGATTGTATTTCTATGGGGGTTCTAGGGTCCCCTACAAAATCTTTCAGTCTGTCCGCTCAGTGGGGCTTAGAATATACTGACTCTATCCTCTGTGGAGGACTAGGATCCCCAACGAAATCTTTCAGTCTGTCCTCTCAGTGGGGTTTAGAATACACTGATTGTATCCTCTGTGGGGGACTAGGATCCCCAACGAAATCTTTCAGTCCGCCCTGTCAGTGGGGCTTGGAATACACTGATTGCATTCTCTGTAGGGGAGTGAAATCCTCCACAAAAGCAGTGTCCTGTGTATGATACTAAATCACCAGGTAGCGAGTCTTCAGCTCTCGAGCTCTGGGTGGCGTGGAGTACTTCTCCATTGCCATTACTCCGAAATACTCTCTGACCTGGAGTCTGTAGTACTAGTTAAGGACCCTTCTAAGTCAAACAGAGCTATTAAGTAAGAATACTTGATATCAAAAAACAGTGGGCAAAAAAAAAAAAAAAGAAATAAAGAATCAAATAACCTAAAAATATAAATCTAAGTATTCAATGAATATGATTTCCTTACCTGAAGACAAAATAATCCCAGATGGGTTGACATGCCATTAAAATCAATAAATCAAGCTTTCAGAAATAAATAGCTAAAAACAATGCAATTGTTAGGTTGCTTTGAGAGAGGAAAGGTACTGAGTGATTTTCCACTCAGCATAGAGTAGAATTAGCATTAGTTTATCTGTGATATACTAACACTGAATAAACAAAAGGAAATACATGATAAGCTCATTTACATGTACAGAAACAATAAGTATATTCATAATATACATACAAGTAGTAGTAAAAAGAATACACAAACATGTCCCAACAGATAAAATATACACATAATGTTCAATGAACAAGCAGTACATGAAAGGGGTACAAAAACAGAAAAAGGCTTATTTAAGATAGGTGGACAGTAAAATGGTTATGGCTATGTTGGCTTTATTGTTCAATTAACAGAAGGAAGACAGCGTTTTATTTTATCAGTGAAATTATATTTCCCTATATGATTGACAACCAGTCAATAACAGTCTATTCCTTTCCTATGTGTATGTTATCATCACTTTCAGTAGATAAGATACTGCCACCAAGGTATGCGAAATGGTCTACTTATTTCAGAGGCTTGACATTTAATATGGAGATGGCTCTATCTTTTTTAAAACATTAGGATGAAAAAATTTTTATACTTACCCAACCACTCTCCTATGAGTAGGATGCAACACAAGGTTAATTTGTATCAAAACTAAAGAGCACTGTCAGTCCTGTTATTCAATAATATCTGGAAGGAAAAAGGAAGGTTTCATGCCTTCCCAATTGGCATTAACACAATGTGAAATGTACATCTTCATCCTGGATTGGAATTTGCTTTATTTTGTCCATTTGCTGCAACGATAACCATTGTTTCTTGGGTGATTCAATCTATAAAGAATGAAAAAAGAAAAACAAACTAAGAAAAATGCAGTGACTATTTTAGCAAAGCAAAATTTCTTTTATCACATTTAACAATCCCTCCACTCGGTCAATTTTTAAGCGGAGTTTAACAGGTTTCAATTCAGAGTTTTCCTTTTCCTTGACGAGTTGCCTCACCAAGGCTGAAGAACCCATTCTGCCCTACTATTTACCTATAGCTGGAGTGAGAATAATTGGATTCATACCTTTCTCAAGGGTATTAGTGCTATGTGAAATGCAATCAGTCTTGTCCAGGATTTGAACTCGTGTCTTCATGTCCATTTCTTTTATAAACAATAGTGCCCATTTTTAAAAGAAGTGAAAATTCAAGTTTAGATACCTGAAATAAACTTCTATTCATAAATTATATAGACAATCATTGAAAACCCTGGGTACCCATTGTAACAGTAGTCCATGATGATACTGATGCTTCTATTCAGGAGAGAGTTAAAGGTTATTACATACATTCTATAGCTGTTGCTGTTTCTGAAGAATTAAAAAATTGTCTTGCTAAAATGCAAATTATCCAATCATTTGATCATTGGACAGGAAATTGCTTATTCTCCAAAAGTATTTTAGTGAATTGCCTTAATAAAAAAACAACTTATGGATACATACATACATACATACACACGCAGACAGACATACACACACACACACACACACACACACACATATATATATATATATACATACAAGTGTTCTTTAAGCTTAATGCCATAATAAAACAAATTTACCTTGATGTGTCATTTTCGGTGAGTTAAGGATACATACATATGTACATACACAGAGAGACAAAGAGATAGACAGACATATTCTCACACACACACACACACACACACGCACATATACATATATATATATATATATACCAGAGTTCTTTAAGTGTATTGTCTTAATAAAAAGTTCACTATGATGTGCTATTTAGGTTGAATAATAGTTACATATATACACACATACATACACACACACATGCACACACACACACACACACATACATGTATAAATGCGTGTACCCAACCCCTCCACACAAGCAGGATGCAGCACAAGACCAATTCTTATACTGAGTTAAACAGGTTTGAATTCAGATTTTTCTTTCTCCTTAACTAGTTGCCATACCAAGGTTAAAGAACCAAGTCTGTGCCGACTGTTTACCCATAGATGGAGGGAGAATTGTTGGATCCGTACCTTTCACAAAGATATTAATGCTATGTGAAATGCAAACAGTTTCATCCAGGATTTGAACCCGAGTTGCCATATCCAACACCTACAGCAAAAACTATTACACCATGAGCACCTTCATTATTTATATATATATATATATATATACGATGAACATTAAATAAGTTTCCAGACTTTTTTCGTATGGGCACTTTTATTGATAGTACACAAATGAAACTCTAGTTCCATCGAAGTAATTTCCTCCAGCTGCAATGCGCTTGTTGTACCATTCCAACAACCTCTGGAAGGCCCCATGGAAGTCCTTTTGTGTCAGCATGTCAATGACCTTCATCACAGCCTATTTCATCTCCTCAATTGTCTCATAACGACAGCCTCTGAGCTTAGGGAATAACCAAAAGTCACAGGGAGCAAGGTCTGAGGGTGAAGAACTGTCTTGATGCCCATCTAGGTCAAATAGTCTGTGACAAGGATGGAGTTGTGGACTGGTGCATTGTCCTGCTGGAAATACCGCTGACCTGATTTGAAGAGTGCTGGCCTCTTCCCTAGGAATCTCTTCCTGAACTCCCTTAAAACCTCAACATAGTAACCCTAACCCTTTGGCCAATGAACTCTGGTGTATTGACTTGCTTACTCCTCCCACACCTCTCATCATCCCTCACAGACTCCCTGCCTTCCTTGAATCTCTTATGCCACTCAAAAACTGATGCTCGATTCATGCATGATGCTCCAAAAGCAGTCTGAAGCATTCCATACATTTCTGTGGCATTTTTTCCAACAGAATTCTATTGCATATCATTCATCTAAAGTGTCCTCACATCCAGATTGCATTTTTAAAATTCACCAGCTGTGACAATCAGGCTTTAGTAGGGTGTATTTCAATTGCTGCTGTAGCTGTTCTTTTGAACCTGAAATCATAATAATTGGTCAGTCATCTCATAAGATGTATAGCAATAAGATACTGAATTTTCCAGAGTCTATGACAATTTTCAATGCCTGTACAAAACAGTCTGGAAACTTATTGAATGCACTATATATATATATATATATATATAGGGTGTGACAGAAATACCTCCCACATTTTAAACTGTTAAATGTATAATGCAAGAGAGCTTAACCAAATGGTAATGGTAGATCCATCTAGCTAATATTTTATCAGTTTTTTCTAGTTACATTCATGGCCATATTTTTAAAGGTTGAGAAAAAGACTAAAGCAACTGATATTAAAAAAAAATATTTCATCGTTGTTTAAACAGAGGATAACAATATTTATTGATGAAACTTGTGGTTCAGAAATTTTTAACTCATTATAGTATTGATTTTTTTTTATCTTGAGCACCATCATTCCAGCATAACATGAAAAGAGGAAGAAAAATTCATGGTAGCAATTACAATTTGCAGATTCACCAGTCTTAAAAATCGTTTTGACAGCAAACACATGGCGTCCACTGGTACAAGCCATGATTGAGACTGATCATAACTTAACATAAATGGTAAGACATTGTAGCAGCCACAGATCTATTTCCTTTTGCGAATCAATGCCCCCCACCAAGAGATTCGGTCACTCACTAACCAATCAACTGGCAGAGCGCATTAATTCCTTCTTCCTCTCAAGAACTATTTTTCTAGTCCCTTTTGGTAGAACGGACAAAGTCAGAGAGCCCTGAGCCAGCAGCAGAAACACATCTCTCTCACATGATTCCACTTGGAACCCTTTTCTCACTGCTCCTAGCTTCGCACACGCTTCCTACAAAACAAGGACCAACATACTGACCAGCGACACAAAAGGGACACTTTCTCACTCTCACTCCTTTATGCCTGCTACTATAATAAACCTTTCTTTGTTGTGTTGTTAAAAAGAAGTTTTGTTATTCATTTGTGTTGCCTAATAATATATAGTGTTAGAGAAATTAACAATTTTCCGAAACACTAAAACATTTTCTAAATAGAGCAACTATTGCTGCTGGCCTATATTCACTTATGTCACCCACAGAGGGACAATTTTAAAATGTGGGAGGTATTTCTGTTGCATTCTCTCTAGCCACACTGAAGTGTTGAGATACAATGAAACAGTCTATCGGTGGATGATTATATATATACTCCCCTCCCTGGCAAAGGAATTGATGGTTGTCACTTGCATAATGCCAAAGCTCTTCAAACAAATGGAGCACTGGTATCTGATAGCATAAAACGTAAACAAACGAAAGTTAAAATAAAATGTGTTAATATTCCCAAGCTGATGATGTTGACAAAATGACTGAGTGGTAAAGTGTCAGATTGCGTTTTTGAAATTCACCAGCTGTGACAATCAGGCTTTAGTAGGGTGTATTCCAATTGCTGCTGTAGCTGTTCATTTGAACGTAAAATCATAAAAATTGGTCAGTCATCTCATAAGATGAAATAAGAAAAACAACTATATACCAAATTTGAAATCGTTTGCGGAACTGTTCATTTTACAATATTTACTTTTCTCTTGTTGAACCATCAACAATCTTTAGATACATATGATGTTGATGAAATGACTGAATGGTAAAGTTATCAGTCTTACATAAAGTTAGGCAGGTTTCAATCCCAGCTTGCAGTGTCCAGCATGTCTAGCCACACTGAAAAGTTATGATACAATAGAACAGTCTGTCTGGGAATGACAAGATATATAGATAGTGTTGTGGACCAGTAAAAGGTCCAGAAGAAAGCCGCAAACTTGGGATTACATGGAACAAATATATTGAATGAAAGTATAAATACAGCATAAGTAAAAGAGTGTTGAATTCAGTCTGACTGCCAAAGTGTTAGGCTGGAGAGAACTTAACACTGAGATAAATATTCTCCCAGTATTCATTTTGTATATTGACCTACGACCCAGCCGGGCTGTCAAAATAGGAAATGCACCTTTGTAAATAACAGGTGCATTCGGTCGATCAGGATATTATAACCTTGACCATGGATGGGTTGAATGAATGCAATTTGAGATGCCCACCAGAAGGTGGGCGTTGAACTATTATATAACTTGGTGAAGACAGGAAGTCAGTTAGTTTGGAGACCAGACTAGTTGGAGACAAGATGCGGTAGAGAAAGCCAGCACCCAGAGAGACTGGGCCCCCGGTTGAGCAGCCCAGGAGAACAGGAAAGAAATGCGGTTATGGCCAATAGAGTGAGGGTCAATATGTTGCAGTTCTGTTTGGTTTCCAACGCCCTCTCACACACAACCCTTTCAAATAAAGTGAGAGGTATATTTTTTAAAGAACTGTGTCGTCGTTGTTGTGTCGTTGTTATGATTTCGCATGCATATGTGTTTATGTAGTTGGTCATGGTCGTGAATATACAACAGTCATAGTAATAGGAAGAGTTCATTATTGTCCATGAGGTAGGTACCATAACAGATAGATAGATAGATAGATAGATATAAGTAAGTAGTATGTTGGTCGACCATAGCCAAGTGTGACCCAAAGGCTCTCTTTTTAATAAATACTACACTGAGGTGTAGGGGAGGGAACTACTCTTTTCCTTGGATTGCTCCACTTACCCTTGATCTGTACCTCATAATGCTGAGTCTTAAGCACCATTTTTTGTGTCTTTGGTTTGACTTGACCTAGGATTGAACCCTGGTTCCCTGGATCATTGGCAAACACTATGAGACTTTTAGTAACATATACAATGTATCTTTAATTTCCATTTTAAGAAACTTCTCAATGATTTAAATTTATCATCGTTTCACTTTTTTTAATTATTTATTAATTTCCAAATCTAATTACCAGGTTAGGTGCAAGAGTCTCATGGCTCTCCCATCTGAAATCGATGATACAGCCCCCGACCATGAATCTATGATGCATTCCCCTCTCTACAACATGTCAGTATTCATAAAGTGGTATTCATATAAAATGTATGAAACACAACCTTCCAGGGCTCCCAAGCAGACTTGCTCCACCTTCGGCCAGAGTGTTCAAAGTAGTATTCGCCTGCTCTGCTAATTACTTCATGTAATTCATAAAAATAATTAGCTTACAAATGTTTGGAATAATCTCACTCATTCGTTTTACTGATGTATCCTGAGCAAACTTCCCAATATTCAAATAAACTTTGGATTATTCGTTTTTTTTGTGGGCTGGGGTGGAGGAACATTATGTCTACTTATAAGCAGAGATGGTCATTTAGTGAACATGTTAGTATCCAAATAAGACTTACATTTGGTTCACTGCATTCAGAGTTGTCTCATTATCTAAAGTGCTTTCACACAACAGTTCATATTTCCCATGGCCAAACATAGTGAGATGGATTGATTGGTTTTTATAGCAACATTTTTCCCCTCCATCTTGCTTTCCTTTTTCCAATGAAGCACTTAACAAGGCAATTATTGGCAGATTTCGAAAACCGGAATTATTCAATCCATATTGCTGACGCTGTTCACATGAATGAGTTTGCTGATTTTGTTGGCACTGATATTTTCTGCTATGTGGAAAATAGTAAGTCAAAGAATTACAGGATTAAAAATTGAGTCAGAATGCCAGCCGATGCTGGCATTTGGTCAGAAGCCAATTCTGGGAATTTATTGATTAACAGGAATTGTTTTTATTTGGACAAGTTTTTTTTTATTAATGTTTTTCTTTAAATTTATTTTATTTTATTTTATTAAAAGGTGTTATAAGAAAGTGATATAGTAAAATATAGGAAGAAAAGAGAGTGAGAAAAAGAGAGAAAGGAAGAAGAGAGCAAGACAGTTGATGGTTCAAAAAAAAAAAAATCAAGGAAGGTAGAAAGAAAAGAACAAGAGAATCAACAGAAAGAAAGCAAGTAAGAAAAAAAGAATAAAAAAAGAGGAAACAGAAGATGAATAAAAGAGAAGGGAGTAAAGAAACAAAATAGATTGATGGATTGATTTTAATGGCATGACAACCTGTCTAGGGTTATTGTATGCAAAGAGGTTAGGGAATTATATTCATTATACATTTATATTTACCTTTTTTGTATCGTTGTTATTTCAGAGATTTTTGTACACAGGAAAACTTGATATCAAACATTCTTATCTATAGGGCTGGCACATACTACCCCTGACGTTCCCAACTGGGGAGGAACCTGCCTGGGGGCCCAGGAAAGGCAGTTTTCATATATTTTCTATTAATAGTTCTTTATAAAAATAAACAAGAAATAGAGTCAGGGCTCCATATCTTAGACTGGGGGAAGGTATTAGTTGTCTAAATTTCTGAGATGAAGCTTGATGATAAAAATCATCAAGCTTCATCTCAGAAATTTAGACAACTAATATCCAGTCAGTGCGGACCCAATACAATATATCAATGGAAACAATTAGAAAAACTGAATCAAAAACTGGGGGAAGGTATATCATAGATTCAGGGGAGTGGGTATGAGACCCTTGTACCAGCACTGTTTATCTCATTCAAATAATTTGCACACAATTATATAGTTTCAAATATTCTAATCTAATAATAATATCATATTTACCCAACCCCTCCACTCGGGCAGGATATGACACAAGGTCAATTTTTAAGCGGAGTTTAACGGGTTTGAATTCAGAGTTTTCCTTCTCCTAGACTAGTTGCCTCACCAAGGCTGAAGAACCTAGTCTGCCCTACTATTTACCCATAGCTGGAGGGAGAATATTTGGATTCATACCTTTCCCAAGGGTATTAGTGCTATGTGAAATGCAATTAGTCTCGTCCAGGATTTGAACTCGTGTCACCTTGTCCATTTCCTATGACGATAACCATTACACCACGGGCACCTCCTAATCTAATAATAATAATTATTTCTATTTGATGATTATCATTTGTTTGCAGAGAGTTATATGGTTTCAAATATTCCTGACTATTACTAATAATTACAGGGTTTCAAGTAATTATTTCTATTTAATAGTAGTGCTTTCTTTGTATATAATTGTATTATTTCAAGTTTTGCTATCTTTTAACAATACTTCATGTATGGTTTCAAGTAATTATTTCTAATAAATAATAATTGTTTGTTTGCACACAGTTAGATGTTTTCAAGTAACTAATAATAATCCTTAGTAACTCATTATAATTTCATATAATTATACTTAAAGCTAATAATTTACAGTTATATGGCATCAAGTATCCTTATCAAATATGAATAAAATTTAAGTTGATCTATTTGATCTATAGATGGGACCCTAATAGGTACTACCCTTTGTGTTAAAGTTGACCTGGGAGTAATGGCAATAAAAGTGTACTTGACACTCCCTAAATCTTTAGAACTGGAACCTCACTATGATATGCCGTTTTGTGACATACACAGAGCTCCTCCTTTTTTGGCTGGTCAAGCTATATTATCTCTCTGAAGTGGGAAGATACAGTCAGTAAATCATTATACAATTTGGCATTAGTATGACCACAGGAGTCACTTGAAGAAATTGAGCATAATATCAAACTGCCTTAGGAACACCAGCTTCTGGTTTTGCATATTATGTATTTCCTTCTTCTCGAGCAGTTGCCCTGCCAAAGCTAGGGAGCTTACTCTAACCTCCTATTCTTATCTATAGCTGAGTGAGAAGAGATGGTTTCATGCCTTTCTGTTGAGTATCACCCACCTTTTTCCACACAATGAACTAGTCCATCTGCCATATATAGCAGTAGCTACTAATACCAGGGCAGACTAGAAGGTGAAGAGCAGCTTCTTATAGGAATAGTATTAGAGTGTTGGAGACTGGAGATCACACTAGATCACCTTACTTGCTACCATAATAACGGAAGCCAATACTATCATTGGACTATATCTTTATTTGGTATTTACTAATCCTATGTTCTTGTCTACTAATAGTCTCTGTATTGTATATACTTTTTCCGGATAATATATCTCTATTTCCTCTCATATTGAGGTTTGTCCTTTATTTAATATTACAAGCGTTCACTAACCAGAATGCAACACTTTCATTAGGGCATCTGTGCAACATACATTCAGCATCACCCAGAATTTGAATTTGAATTTGACTTCCATGATAACTATTATACAACCCTCTCCAGTAAAAGAACAAGGAACAAGGTGCAACAGAAATACTGTCCATATTTTTAATTGACATCTGAGTGGTACAAGTGATCTTAGGCAACTGGTAATGGTTGCTCCATCTAGTCAATGTCCCATCATTTTCTTTTTAAAATACCCTTGCAAATACTATGAACCTGCGTATCCTCAAGCTATGGATTAAATAGCATCACTACTGCTTTTCTACAAGCATGACTTTGGCATTAAATAACCTATAATTGATATGCCATTTAACACCCCCCACCACAAAAAAGCTCCCCTCCCCCAAAGAAAACCCAATACAATCAGTTACGATTATAGTTCTGCCCAGTGCACATGGTGTATTTGCTGTTAAAATATTTTCTAGGATTAGTGAATCTGTAATTACTATATTGAAAGCTTTTTGTGCTCATTTCATATTATGTTGGAAGGATGCTGTTCTGGATAGAAAATTGATACTGCTATGGGTTGAAAATTCTATCTGGAATAACATCATTCCAACTTAACATGAAATGAGCATGAAAAATTCTCTGTGTTGCAATTACAGACTCACCAGACTTCAAAAAATGTTTCAACAACAAATGCATAGTATGCACAGGTCTAAGACATGATCGTAACTGATTGTATTTTTAAAAAAATGGTAAGACCTTAGCTAGATGGAGCTACCATTATCACTAGCCTAATTTTGCTTGCACTACGCAGATGACAATATCTGTTGCACTCTGTATTATCAGAAGGAGAGTAAGATTAAATGTGGTGGAAAAGAAAAAAGTAATGAGAAAGAAAAAGAAGAAATTAATAAGGAAAAAGAAGGAAATTATAAAAGATTTGGAAGAGACTGAAAGAAGAAATGAAAACTGTAGAAAGGAATGATGAAAAAAAAGAAAAAAAATATTTCCTTTTTTAATTCTATCCAGCCTTTTTTTTTTTGTTCCTTTTTATTTATTTTTTGTTCTTTTTTGTTTATTTTTTGTTCCTTTTTTATTTATTTTTTGTTCCTTTTTATTTATTTTTTGTCCTTTTATTTATTTTTTGATCCTTTTTATTCATTTTTTGTTCTTTTACTTTTTTTTGTCCTTTTATTTTTTTTTTGTTTCTTTTTTTATTTCTTTTTTGTTCCTTTTTATTTATTTTTTCTCCTTTTTTATTTATTTTTTACATGATTCCTTTTCCAAGCTTTGTCTTTTAACTTCTTTCTTTCTTTCTTTCTTTCTTTCTTTCTTTCTTTCTTTCTTTCTTTTAGGTTCTATTTTTCTTTCTCCCTTTCTTTGATTTAGGTTCTTTCTTTCTTTCTTTCTTTCTTTCTTTTAGGTTCTATTTTTCTTTTTCCCTTTCTTTGATTTAGGTTCTTTCTTTCTTTCTTTCTTTCTTTCTTTCTTTTAGGTTCTATTTTTCTTTTTCCCTTTCTTTGATTTAGGTTCTTTCTTTCTTTCTTTCTTTCTTTCTTTCTTTCTTTCTTTTAGGTTCTATTTTTCTTTTTCCCTTTCTTTGATTTAGGTTCTTTCTTTCTTTCTTTCTTTCTTTCTTTCTTTCTTTCTTTCTTTCTTTTAGGTTCTATTTTTCTTCCTCCCTTTCTTTGATTTAGGTTCTTTCTTTCTTTCTTTCTTTCTTTCTTTCTTTCTTTCTTTCTTTTAGGTTCTATTTTTCTTCCTCCCTTTCTTTGATTTAGGTTTTTTCTTTCTTTCTTTCTTTCTTTCTTTCTTTCTTTCTTTCTTTTAGGTTCTATTTTTCTTCCTCCCTTTCTTTGATTTAGGTTCTTTCTTTCTTTCTTTCTTTCTTTCTTAATCTAATCTCGGCTCTTTCTTTTAATTATCCTTTATTCCTTCAGTCCTTCTTGTCTTCCCTTCTTTTATTATCTCTTTTCTCTTTCTTCCTCGTTGTGCCTTTTCCCTCCTTCTACACTTACCCATCTCTCTTAGAATGTCAATATTTTAATTATTAAGCAAATACAGGTCTCTTCAGTATCATCAACATCATATACATCATCATCATCATCATCATCAACATTACAACCTACTATTCTCATTATTTGATCAATAAAATGATAAAATTGCTCCTGTAGTGTCTCTAAGTTATATCAGATTTCAAATCATATTTCTCTCTTTCTTCATATTCACTTAATTAAAATTTATTTGAAATGTATACCCAACTGAAATATTTTTCTCTTTTATTTGCAAGGGAAACACTAGAGTCTATAGATATATAAAAACAATGAAACAAGGAAATACATTATGTTTCTGTTGTGGTATGGAATTAGTAATTATCAGGCCTTTTTTTCTCTTGTTTTTTTCCTTCTTATACCTTTACTTTTCCAATCTATTTTCCATTTTTTTTTTTTAAATTCTGTTAGAAGCAGTGTCAACCTACTTGTTGTTAGTATTTGCCAGCCTAGTGCTATTGTCAATCTTGCATTATTCTTACCGCCCAAACATTACCCAAACCTACATTGTATGTTTTATCTACCGTTTTGTGCTTTTCCATTGAAAGTTCTGTAATATTTGAGTGTATCAGTCTAGTTTCACCAAATACAATGAGAGATATAAAACATGCAGATATACAGTTGCTTGTAGTAAATATACATTCCTTTTAACTACTTATACTTTTTTATGTTCTTGTTATCTACTAAGTTTACTGAATCTGGCACACAGGCCACAGGTTACTTATATTACCTACTGTTACTCAGTGGTTGGTTGGTTGGTTGTTTTGTTTTATGGCATGGCCTAATGAGTATGTTGTATAGCCATGACCACAATACATACACATATACATGCAGAAACATAACAACAACACAATAAAGATGAGCGGCACAGTCCTTTAGAAAAATACACCTCTCACTTTATTTGAAAGGATTCGAAAGGGTTACGAAGGGTTTTACCGTGTGAGAGGTGAGTTGGAGACCGAACAGAACGGCAACATATTGATCCCCACTCTTATGGCCATAACAGCGTTTCTTTCCCGTTCTCCTGGGCTGCTCATTCAGGGGCCTGGCGGCCCAGCCTCTCTAAGACATGTTCTCATTCCAGCATCTTCTCTCCAACTGATCTGAACTCCAACTACAACTGCTCAATTGGGGGCCTGAGGCCCCCCTCTGCTGGGTGCTGGTTCTCCCTACAGCATCTCATCTCCAACTGATTTGAACTTCCTGTTGCCGGGGTTATACGATAATTTGACGCCCACTCTTCTTCCTGTGGGCATCACAGTTTCGCACTCAATTCAACCCCTAAACAGTCAAGGTCATATCCTGATATTCCTCGACCGGATGCACCTGTTATTTACACAGGTGCATTTCCTATTTTGACAGCTCGGCCAGGGTCAATATGCAACAATACTTTTTATGTTCTTGTTATCTACTAAGTTTTACTAAATCTGGCACACAGGCCACAGGTTACTTATATTACCTACTGTTACTAAGTGGTTGGTTGTTTTGTTTTATAGCATGGCCTAATGAGTAGAGTGTTTGCCAATGGTCGAGGAGGCCAGGGTTCAGTCACAGGTCGTGTCATACCAAAGACTTTAAAAATGGTACTTGATGCCACCTTGCTTAGCACTCAGCACTATAAGGCAAGGATCAAGAGTAAAGTGGAGAAATCCAGGGAATGGAGTAGTGCCCTCCCTAATACCTCGGTGTAGTAGCTATCAAAAAGGGAGCCTTTGAGTCACCCTCGACTAAGGTTGCCAACTTTTCTTAAATTTAAACAATTCAGTTTAGTGTAAGTATAATTTTTGTTTGCCAACAGTTAAATCTCAAAACAGTTCTATTTCAAACAATTCAGCTTAGCATAAGTACACAGTTTAGTTCTGTTTGACTCATAGATAGGACTCTATCAGGTGCTACCACTCCAGGCCAGTGTGGACCAAGGAGCGATGGCAGTAATGGGGCACTCCAGTTTCTCCAAAGCTCCAGTACTACTGGAACCTCACCATTAGATTGTTTAGTGACATATCAGGACATTCGTTGCAGTAGGTGGGGTCTTACCCCACTGTAAAAAGCAGTTGGTGTATTCTACAGCCCAAGGCAAATGGGCAATGTTACTAAGTGGTCATCCACTTAAGTACTAAACAGGATCATTGTTGCTTCACTTTGGTGATCTAGTTGGAACAGGTGCATTAAACATCTACTGCTCTGTTATGCTTAATTTATTATGTTACTATAAATTTGGTTTGGTTTGGTTTGGTTTCATCGTTTAATGGCATATCAACCTTCATGGCTAAAGCCATCCTTATAGAAGAGGAACAGTGATAATATTCAATCCATAACTTAAGGGATAAGATGGTTCATACCTTTTACAAGAGTATTAGTCTGAAAGTGAATGTAATAGCACAACTGGAGTTTGAACTCAATTACTTCCAGGCCATAGTCCAACACTTTAGCCACTACACAATGGGGACTTCCCTATCAATAATTTGATAATAGTCTAGATAAATCTTTGTTTAAATGAAAATTCAAAGGAATATTTTTTCGCAAAATTTTGATGACTTTTAAACAAAAAGAAAAATTTTATAATTGATTATCACAAAAATTAGATTAAATTATTAATCATGTAAAATAAGAATTGGATTAAAAGATTATCTAATTGTGTGATGGTCTGGTTGACTGCTGCTATTTAATAAGATTTGCTTAGTCTGGCACAAAAGTTGAAGGTCACTTACAATACTTAATGGCCCCATACCATCCCTGCTAGCATGGTATAGAATATGCTGTGTTGGATACTCACAACCATAATACAACTGTACGTATACATATACATAATACAAATATATGCAGAAACATAGCCAACGATAATGATGAACTTCAATGAATGACCGAACACTTCTTTATAAAAATATAATCTTTCACACTTTATTTCAAAAGGGTGATGTTTCATGTGTGTGAGAAGTGAGTGGAGACAAGGACAGACAGCAATATTGACCCAGCAGTACTTCTTTCTCATCTTGGCTGGGTTGCTCAACCGTGGATCACTGAGGGCCCAAAGCCCTCTGTCTGCTGCTGGCTCTCAATTTGGCATCTTGTCTCCAACTGACTCAAGTCGTCTGTGTGCTGGTTATATTATTGTTTAATGCCCACCTGCTTTCGCTGTTCTTCTGCTTATTTACACAGGTGCATTTCTTGATTGATGGCTCGGTTGAGGGTTAATATGTTACAACTGCATCCTCCACAGAAGGGTAAGAGTCACCCAAAAGTGGGTGCCTGGATATGACAGTAAACTGTATATAATGGTTAGGCTCCAGTTCCGGAGTTATGGGGAATGTGAAGAATCCCTTCATTGTTATTATTCCTAGGTCCACTTGAACTCAAAGTGGTCGTACCTGTTCGGCTGCTACTACTCTGAATTATAGTTCCATCTGGGACCCCTACACATGGACGTGCCAGTGTTGGCTGACATGCAAGAACTTATTTACATCACTTCTGTGTGAAGCGATGGATTATAGGGACTGGTAGTGAGAGAAAGTCAGGGAAATCTAGGCTATCAGTGCGACTTGATGATGATGATGATAATGATGATTTGATACTATGTAATGTTGTACAGATTATTTATATCAAGAATATTAACTTAAAGCTATAATCACTTACCAAAGATTATCATTATTTACGTGTAATTGTTCAAGCAAATGATTATCATTAAATAAAATTAGTTACTTTTAACCATATAACAGTGTATAATTATAGGTATTGGATAAGATTACCTGAATCCATATAATTGATTGTGAATTATTTGTATTAGATGGGAGTACTTGATATCATGTAACTGTGTGAAAATAAATGATTAAAGACATAAAAAATACAATTTTTTAAAAAACATTATCTATGATATAAACATTGAAAATATACTTATGATTACAATCAAACCATTACAAATAAATAAAATTTTGGTATTTAATAGCCCATAAGAAATTGATATGCCATTAAACAAATAACCCAAACCATTAAGGGTCTCTTATCTAAGCACTGACAAAGCTCATAACTGCTTAACTTTGTAATCTGATGGAAACTAGTTTCAGCTTGACTTGACTGTAAGCCCAGCCTGATTGTTGACCAAAACAGTAATTATTAAAATGACATTGAAAGTTTTAGATTTTAAATTCTAAATCAATTGACTTCTAAAGTTTTTATGGATATAGAAATCAATAAATTCAATCAAAAAGAGTGACTTATGATGTAAATTTGTAAAAGGTTCAAGTTGAGCTGAGTTCAGGTTGAGCTGAGTTCAACTGAATAAAGATGAAATGAAAATTGACAAAAGGATGTTCAACCAAGTATTAAGGAAGATTGCTTTTACAATGGTTCTGTTCATATTCTCAATTTCTTTTTTGAAATTAATACGTGGAACAGGATAAATACTGTTTTTGTTTAATTACTTTGGACATTTTATGAAATCTTTTGTTTGCAAGGTGCAAACTAATAAATAACAAATGTTTTGAGGCAGTTATTATTGCAAATTTATTTCTGAAACAATGTAGACTCTTCAGTTTCTTTCATAAAATTTCAAAGAATAATTCAAACTTATTTCTTACGTTATATCAGTAGATTTTTTTCCATGATTGTACTTTATTTATTGAAGAATTACTTTCAGTTCTATTAAGATATAATGATGATATAAATCTGATATGCTTATATTTTTTTCTGAAAATACTGTACAGGTTATACAAAAGTGACAATAATGGGGATCATAACTATATATATATATATATATATATATATATATATATATATATATAGTTATTTTCTTTATATATATATATATATATATATATAATAACAGTGTTGATAGTCACAAAATCACTTTGTGGGTTTGTGGCAAACCAAGTGCAATATAATATGGAGAGTGCTCAATATCTAGGATAGAGTTATTATATGATAATAATAAATAGATATATGTAAGATTTATATATTTAATGCCATTGAATTTTGTCTGCGACCCCTGGGTTTCATGAAGTTTTTACAAAACAACAATCATCAAGCAGTTAACAAAAGGAATAAATATACACATGTATATATATATATATATATATATATATATATATATATATATATATATATATATATATATATCACTAATCGTTTAAGGAAAACCAAAGCATTAAATAGCTTCTTTATTGAAAAAAGATAATAGAAAAATATATCATTTATTTCTTGGTGGAGAGATGTTGAGTAATGTGTGAAATAATAGATACAGTGAGGGGGGGATACTGGGTTGCTTGACAAATGAATTGATTGATTACCCAGTTCAAATACAATGAACTTTTAGCAATACCTTATAGACTTGGTTCACTGATATGTCCTTAATGATGACTGGATTCTTACAGGGTGCTCTATACTTCTAGCCTTGTGTCAAACTAAAGTAAATGATTATATGTTGACACTCCCAGTTTTGTTGTCTAACTTGTCATAATTTGCCTGAATCATTAAACAGTATTGTCCTTCAAGAGTCTCAATGCAAATACTTAACAAAGCACTTTATTCATTTATAATGAAAGGAAGAAAGCACTGACGACAGAACTCTTCATCTAAAATCTTGTCATTCATAGTCACCAAAAACACAAGATATTCAGTTGGCAATTTCTGCTTGGCAATTTTAGTAGAAAATATATATAGATATAAAAAAATATTTAAAATGAAAGTCTTCAGATATCGTCAATATTTAAATATTAAATATTGACAACTTACTAAGAAGTTAATGAAAGGCTTCTTTTTTCTTTTAATTCATAGCCTATTAAATCTGAAGAACTCTTCATATTGTATCAGTTTCAAAGAGAACCACAAAATGGCTTCTGTAAAACTAAGGCATCATCTGAAAGTGAACTAGAACATCCACAGTTTAAGTCCTTAAAAAGAAAAAAGTGGTATAATAGAATTTTAGGCTCTTAATATAAAAATATCTTATTCAATAATCTGTTATTGAATTTTGAAACTTTTAAAATTTCAGAAGGTTATGTGTACATACCTACATATGTGTTTATGCATATTCATGTGCATATATTTGTGTCAAGACACACACACACACACACACACACACACACACACACACACACACACACAGATTCATATATTTATGTATTTGCTGGACTGTGACATCTGTAGAAAGTGTATTCAGACTTCAATCACACTATTACATTCACTTTCAGACAAAATACCCATGGGAAAGGTATGAAGATTCCCCCCACCCCGCTCTGGGTTAAATGGTACACTGATGACTTGGACATTAAATAACCCCAAAAGGTTGTTATGCCATTCAAAGCAAGGAATCAAACAAAGAAATAAATGTATATATATAATAAAAACAAATGATTAAAACAAATTCAATTACATATGATAGCAGCAAATGTCTACCATTTTATGTGTGTGTGTGTGTGTGTGTGTGTGTGTGTGTGTGTGTGTGTGTGTGTGTGTGTGTGTGTGTGTGTGGAAAACTAGTATATGTTTGTTGATTTATAGATTGATATTTTTCCTATTTTCCCACCTGAATATTAAATGTACTTTATTAATCAACTCAACAACATACTTTAATGTTTTCTGCTCACCAGATTTTAAAGAAAATGAAAAATCTGCAATTATTACTTCTAGATCTGTGCAGTAGATATGAATGCTATTTCCATCACTTCAAATGTGTATTAAACCATTTGTTTATAAAACCATTAGTTTAATATTTTCATTATTATTAACTGCTGAGTTTCTCATATAAAATAATGGCATTTATTTACTCGGTGTAATTTATGTAAGAATATAATGTCTAACTGCAAATTCTAGTTCTGGCTTTTATTTTTATACTTAATGTTAAGTTACATTAAAGTCTGTCATGTAAAAAAAAAACTAAATAGATTTATCTTATGGATATAAATATATAATCTATTCTGCAGAAGAAAGTTTGGATTGGGATAATGGATATTGGCTTAAAAAAAAGAAGAGATTTTCTAAACTGACTTAGTTGGTTTCCGTTTACTCTGATTATTAGCTGTATTGGGAAATATTAGTTTAACACAAAAGTTACAACAGACAGTTTTTTTTTACAGTGTCAGGGAAATATGAAGTTCATGCAGATCTCTATTGTTTGTATGATCTTTTAGTTGTAGTATATCATGTACAAACATTTGGAAAAATTCAGGAGTTAATGTTTAAATGTTTATCTTTTTCTCCTTGCTAAATAGGGAAAGTACTTTTTCTGATACTAGCAATGAAAAATGAACTTATAACAAAAATTCAAAATAAAGAAAATCAGAGATCCAACGTAATCTCTATGATCTCTTCAAACCTCTTCCCAGTCTTTTTTTATGACCTTTGACTTTTTTTTTAAAAAAAGAAAATAGTTTAATGTTTGCTTTATGCAAAAAAAAGTGACCTGTAAAAATATTTTGGTATTTGTCCAGAATAATCCACCCACAAAATTCCATTATTTCTTGACTAATGTAAAAAAAACATTGCCATTCTTTTGTGTTTCCCTTATCCTTACCACAAAGGAGATGAGTTATGGCCAATGACTGATTTGTATTTTGAGACTTAACTATAATTGTTTGCTTAAAAGAAAAGAAAGTATAAACTTCTGTAAAATTTTCTATAATTTTAAAAAATTAAACAAAATTAATGTCGTCCAATTGGTTGGGGCTGTAGAATACACAGACTGCATCTCTACAGAGACATAAGACTCCTCCAATGAGTGTCCTGTATATGACACTAAACAATCTGATGATGAGGCTCTAATAATGTTGAAGCTTTGGAGAATACGGAGTATCCCTTCATTGTCGTTGCTCCCAGGTCCACTCTGGTCCAGAGTGGTAGCACCTGATAGGGTCCTATCTATGGGTCAAATAGAACTGTTTGACATTTAAACTATGTACTTTTAAACTATGCACATTTAAACTAAGTGCAAACAAATGACTTATGCTAAACTGAATTGCTTGAAATAGAACTGTTAATCCTTCAACTGTGTGTAAACAAATGACTGATGTTTAATTGAATTGATAGTGATACAGAGCAATACTTGAAACCATTTAACTTTTTTTTTACATGCTAAACTGAATTGTTTGTAATAGAACTGTTTGATCATTTAACTGTGTGTAAACAAATGACTGATATTTAATTGAATTGTTTGTAGCTGAAAGAAATTTATATTTTGTTTGGTGTGTAATTTAATTTGACTATTAGAGTCGCTGAACATTTTCACCCACTCAGGATGACCTGTCCTATTCAGCCCAAACCATATTTCCTAGCAGCACCAAAAATTGAAGAAAGCCCGCAAATCTCTCTCTTGCTCAGAAATCCTCAAAGGGAACGGACGTCTATTCATCTGTTCCTAAATAGCAGTAACTGCATTAACCATTATGAGGAGAACCATCTACTTTATGGACCCCTTGGGTCTATTCTTCTAGACCAAGGGATTCTAGTTAAAAACAAATCAGATGATACTCTCTAACAACTTCCTACCTTCTTTCCTTACTACGAGACCCTCAGCATACCAGCATAAAACCCTTTACTTCATGCTGCCATTAAAACCTTGATACAAAAACCTAACGACATCTTTGTTCTTCTTCACCACCTTTATTTTCCATCAACATTTAGCGAGGGGATAACAACCAACAAATTACCAACTCAACCAACGAAATACCAACGCTACCAACGAATTACCAACGCTACCAATGAAATACTAATGCAACCAACGTAATACCAACGCAACCAAAGTAATACCAACAAAACCAACTTAAACGTTAAACCTAAAAACCCAATAATTATAATAATAATGTTATCCCCATCGCTATAAATGGCGACCTTCCAACTTATGAGAACACGCAACCGCATATAAAAACAAATTAAATATACCATTACAAAATGGAAATTAAAAATCAAAAACACAATATAAACTCCTACATGTTAATGTTAAATAACAATACTTGAAAACATTTAACTGAGTACAAAAACATAATTAATTGAAAATAGAATTATTTGTATTAGATAGAAATAAGTGAAACCATTTAACTGGATACAAAAAAATGAGCTCGGGTTCATTTAAAATGTTGTCTACAAAATGGGTTTAGAAATCATATATTCAATATATATGTATAAAAAGGATTTAGCATTAAATAGCCCTCTATGTTTGATATGCCATTAAACTAAACCAAACAAAAATTAATGATTTTCTTTGGTGGGATATACTATCTCTGCAAGAAATTTCAATAGAGAAAGTAAACTGCATGTCAAAAGGACCAATTTAAAGAAAATTAATGTATCATTATATGATTATTTCCATCTTGGTAAATAAAACTTTAGTCGGAGTACTTTTTGTAAACACCTTTTACAGCTCTACATTTTCTTTTTTAAGTAGAAGAATTATATTGTGAATTGAATTACCATGACCAGAAAATCTAGCAAACACTTACACACGACATACGAAAACACTGGACAACTGTTTTGACCTTATTAGGTCACATCAGCTGTGTATACCGTGATCTCCTCCTCTGGAGATCGAACCAGTGACCACAGTGGACATACGGAAACACTGGACAACTGTTTTGACCTTATTAGGTCTAATCAGCAGTGTATGATCTCCCCCACTGTGGTCGCTGGTTTGATCTCCAGAGGTTGAAACAGTTATCCAGTGTTTCCGTATGTCATGCGTAAGTGTTTGCCGGATTTTCTGGTCATGGTAATTCAATTCATAACCTTTTACGGCATTAATATATCTTAATCATATTTACCAGGATATGACACAAGGTCAATTTTTAAGCAGAGTTTAACAGGTTTGAATTCAGAGTCTTGCTTCTCCTAGACTAGTTGCCTTACAAAGGCTGAAGAACCCAGTCTGCCCTATTATTTACCCATAGCTGGAGGGAGAATAATTGGATTCATACCTTTCCCAAGGATATTAGTGCTATGTGAAATGCAATCAGTCTCGTCCAGGATTTGAACTCGTGTCGCCGTGTCGTGTCCATTTCCTACGACGATAACCATAACACCACGGGCACCTCCAAATATATATATATATATATATATATATATATATATATATATATATATATATATATATATATCTTAATGAGCATTCAAAATACTTTCTGATTAGCAGTTTTTCATGAAACACACCACTGTGCAAGTGCAAAACTCTCCAGGTCTTGCTCAGTCTTGTAGTGTGACTGTTTAATTGTTTTAGTGTTTAGTTTCCATTTAGTAGTGGTTTGTTTGGAGAATATTTTTGGTCCCCACAATTTATGTTTGGTTTATATTTGGAAAAGGCAAACGAAGTAAAGATGTGTGAAACGACGCGTACAAAAAGAACATATAAAACAAAGCAGTACAAACAAATTCAAATTTATATATCAACAATACATGCAATGAAACATTTTAAAACATTACTAGTGTTCTAATACTGTTCGTTAAATATTCCTCTGTGTGTGTGTGTGTGTTTGAGTGTAACTAACACTAATACTACAAAAAAGGACTATTTAACAAAAGTGTCCTATGCGTGTTGACTAAGTATTTCTACTGTTTGTTTCTTTCAGTGGTTTGACGAAGTTTCTGTGTTTGAGGCTGGAAAAAGTCTCACCGAAAATGTATAACGAGGAAGAGAATGGTTGCAGAGAGTATACATTTTTGTGGCAGTTGACTGCTGGAAGTCAAATGTAAAAAAGAGGAAGAGTGTGTTGACTCTGTTAGTCGAAATGGAGAGAGTGGGAGTGTTTTCTCTGGAAGTCACAATGGAAAGAGTATGAGTGTTGGGAGATGAGAGTATTTATAGACAATCTTTTTCATGCAGTAGGCTCTAAAAACGCGGGACAAAATTGAAGTTGTGGATGTAGTTGTGAGCATTAACCACGTGGTTTTCCTGACCAATAGGTTCCCAAGACTGATTAGTTTACTGACGTCCGCCATCTTTGTTTTGGGAACAAGTGGCATAATGGCCATTTTAAAATATAGGAGTGTAAATCCTATAGTCTCAATAATTTTTGCACCCATGTTGTACAATGTTAATTAACAAAAAGGTTGCAGACTTTATTAACCAACTTCTTTAATAGTAAAAATCTTATATATTGTGAATGTTGCCAAATGAGTTGTGCCTTTGCACCCTTTAATAAAGTAAAAGTGACAGGCAGACATGTATAGAGAAATATACAGGGTGGAACGATAAAATTGTCATCCTAAAGAAAACAACACTACAGCTTTATTTTAAAACTTTTATTGAAAAAATCAATTCAGTTAACTTGATTATGTAGTAGGGCTGACATCAATTCAATGTAGCCACCTTCAGCCTCAACCACCGCCTCGATACGGATCCGGAACTGGGAACATGCCTTTTCCCTATCATATTTACACAACCCCTCCGCTCGGGCAGGATATGACACAAGGTCAATTTTTAAGCGGAGTTTAACAGGTTTCAATTCAGAGTTTTCCTTCTCCTAGACTAGTTACCTCACCAAGGCTGAAGAACCTAGTCTGCTCTACTATTTACCCATAGCTGGAGGGAGAATAATTGGATTCATACCTTTCCCAAGGGTATTAGTGCTATGTGAAATGCAATTAGTCTCGTGCCTTTTCCATAAGTGCCGGCGGGAGCTCGGCGAATACTCTGTGGATGGTGGCGATCAAGCTGGCTTTGGTGTGGTGGGAGGTCATGTTGGTGATGTTCTCGACGTATGACCAAACGGAGTAGTCCAGCGGGTTCAGGTCGGGAAAGGAAGGGGGCCAGTGAGAGAAAGGTACACAGTTGTAGCACTCCTTCAGAAGCCAAGCCTGGGTCTCTTTGGACTTGTGGGCCGGCGCCGAGTCCTGCTGCCGAACCCAGGGTCTGCCACTAGCCACCTGATTGCACCAGGGGATCACCACACTGTTCAGCACATCCAGGTACACTTTGGTGTTGACTTTCAAGCCGACTTCGAAGATGTGAGGTGGCATGGTGTGGCCCTCACTTGAAACCACACCAAAGACCATTACCGTAGCCGTCCGAAGGGTCTCCGATGCGTTGAGCTGTGCCCTCAAGCGTTGAACCGTCCGGATTTGCATTTTGAGGGTGCTGGCAATGGTCCCGTTGTCATAACTTGGAGAGCCTGTGTTGTACAACGGCGTATCTCCGATCTCGCTCGTTGAACATTGTGTCACTTTCAGACATGATAGAAGGCTCCTATCACTCTTGGGATTTGTACACAACTGGCCAACTAGTAGATGGTCTGCAACAAAAAAAAAGAAAACCGGTTTTCATTAAACAGAAATTGAATCATGTCGTCTTTTCTAAGGCGACAATTTTATCGTTCCACCCCGTAAAAATCATTTAGGCTGAGGATTTATATAGACTGATTTTAACAGCCGTTTTGATAAAATCAAGAAACTTAATACTGATATTCTTGCGTATTTCCTTGCGTATTATGATGCACAAAAAATGCTACGATGCTGAATTAAAAATTTTCCAAAATTAAAAAATAATAGATAAAATCTACATTTTCCCCTGATAATCACATAAGCTAGAAATATGGTAAAAATTTCTTAATATACTAAAATTACTTAATTTTTTTTCTTCCTTCCAGACTGCTTATTGTCGGTCACTAACCAAAATTTGGATTCGTCATGCATAAACTTAAGTAACACAACAATAATTCTCTGATGAAACGTGATCAAAACAAAGCATCCCAATCTATAATCACACACATTTTGGATTAAGAAATTCTGAGAAGAAAAAAATCTTGTGTATAATAAACATTAACTTTTTAGAATTTGTAGCAACTAAATTCTATCATGATTTAGCATTTCTTCTAGATTTTATTGCTTTGTACTGAATAAAAACAAGAATTTCTATACTGTAAATTGTAGTCAATCAACATATTAGTCAACCTTAAGATTTTTATTTCAAAATTCTGAGTTAAATCTATACCTGCTAGATAGACTGACCTTCAAACATACAGTAGACTATTGGTAGGCCCAAACTTTCTCAGTAGGCCTTAATGATGATTGGCTATGATAACCTGTAACAAATGAATATGATTGGGCCAAACTACTTGCATCAAGACATTGACCGTAATATCTTTCTCTGTATTGGCTATTGTAGGAAATTTTCAAGTCTATTTTTATACCAATAAGTATTGTATTTGTCGCTGCCTCCCACCAGACAGGACTTGACACAAGGTCAAAAGCCCGAAGGCCGATTAAAGTGGGAATAAAGGGGAGGGGAAGGTCGGGAACGAGCCGAGACTCGAACCCTGCTGGTCTGTGCTGCTCATCGACCCACTAAGTGCAATGTGGGTCTAATGAGGCAAGCAGTTTCACGAATCCAAATTTGGATCCGGGCACGTATGCCGGGTTATAGCTTAAACTAGACAACAAGGTCTAGTGCTATACATAGGGGACAAAGGTTGCAGCTCGCCCACCCGAGGGTGGCCCAACCGAAGTTGGGGGTCTTTCGGCCTCGAATCTGCCATTGATTTCGATACCCCATCCGACACGAATGCCAGACGGCACAGCCAAAAGGCCAAGGAAGTATTTTATACCGATAAGTATGTTGGGAACAAAACATAATTGTATCCCTTTCTTGTGATTTATGGGTGAAGCTTCTGACAATCATCCGACCATTAGTCATGTGACAGTTTGAGAAGTGTTTTCTCTCTCTTTTTGACCAAAAAGGTCCTACTGATAAGACGTCTACTTCAGTCTCTACTATGAGAGAAGCACATGCGTACAAATCACCTTATGAGAACTTGCTCTACACCAGAACTACGTAAGTGTAACTTCTGCTATTCATCACTTTGTTCTTCGAGCAACTATTGCACTTTTATTTAGTATGGTTTGGGACAATTATTATTGTGTACCATTTATGTAAATATTAAATGCTTGCCGTTTAACTTTTCGTGCCATGTAGTCTTTCCTTGCCGAACTATTCAGTGTTAGACTATCAGCAAGATAGTCTAATGCATTATGGGAAACTGTGGTTGGTAGTTCAGGCCACTATCATAAATACCATATAAAAGTTTTATTAGTATATTATAGCTAACCAACAAAATTTGTCATTTGACCTTAATTTTTATTACAGATTTATATTTGATATTAATCTTTGTTAATTTGTTTGATATGCTCAGCAAACATGAATTTAATTTGGAATTGTTTGTAACAGTCTGCCAGAGTTACAGTTAGTATTGTTAAGAATATCGTTCCACTGGTTGACAACTCTAGAGTAAAGATTTGGATTCTAGTTGACCCCTGGTTATGTTGAGATTTTCCAGGCTTAAAAAGTTATCTTGTATGCTGCAGTTTATGGTAGTATGCATATGGTTTCGAAATACAAAATTGACATTGTATTTAGAAGAAATGCATTGGCAGCTTAACATAGAAATAGATCAAATTTGCAGTGAAAATAAGCTGACATTAGGAGAAAGAAAATTATAAACAAACACAGATTCTAGTGTAAATTTCTCTGTAATGGTGTAAAAACGTTAGTTTGGATTTTAGTTTACCACACTAGACGGAGCCTCTCAGAAACTAGTAGACAAATTCACCTACCTAGGAACTAGCGTCTCATCAACCGAAAAAGACATCGACACACGACTAACGAAAGCATGGACAGCTATCGATAGGCTCTCGATCATATGGAAATCAGACCAGACCGATAAAATAAAACGCAGTTTCTTCCAGGCAGCGGTTGTATCGATACTGCTATATGGATGCACTACTTGGACGCTAACTAAACGGCTGAAGAAGAAACTAGACGGCAATTACACAAGAATGTTGAGAGCAATATTGAACAAGTCCTGGCGTCAACACCCCACAAGGCACCAACTATAAGGCCACTTGCCTTCCATCACGAAAACTATACAAGTTAGACGAAATCAGACACGCAGGACACTGCTGGAGAAGCAAGGACAAACTACAAAGTACAGTGATGTACTCCTATGAACCCCCGCATATGGCCAAGCAAAATCAGGACGACCAGCTCGAACATACATACAGCAGCTATGTGAGGATACGGAATGTAACCCTGAAGACCTGCCAAAAGCGATGAATGATAGGGAGAAGTGGCGAGAGAGGGTCAGGGATATCCGTTCTGGCGGCATGACATGATGTTGATGATGACTGTTATATACCCTACCTATGAACATTAATTGGTATGTCCCATTCCTCATAAATACATTGGACACTATTGCGATGGAGGTGAATATACTGATTAAGTAGTCACACTAGCAGTGGTTACCTTCTTCATGCTGCTGGCAAGTATAATATTTTGTTAATATTATAAAGATTTCCATTCCATTTCCAACCTCTGTTTTGGTTATTTCTCATTCAGTAACCTTTTTGCAAGGTTATAACTCTTACTTTCATCCTATTCCAAATATGGTGACACATGTGGTTGGAAATAAAAGATAATTATATAGTTCTTGTGTATAATACACAGCCTGAACTTTTGGGCTGAAAATCTGAAAAAATAGTGTGTCGCATAAACAAATAATTACAGTATAAATTTATTCCATGACTGTGCATATGGGAGAGTGAGGGAAAGCAAGAGACAGAGAAGAAATAAGGAGAGAGAGAGAGAGAGAGTGAGTGAGAAAGGATGGGAGAAAAAAAAGAGGGAGAGGGAGGGGGAGAGAGAGAGAAAGTCGTTCTCATAGGAATTTTGCGAAACAATACAAATTGTGCACTTGTAATTCGATTCCTTGTCACTTAAATACCAAGCAAAGCCTGATCTTAATATGATGTCCACTTACCTGTCAGGGATTGCTGGACATCAGACAATGTCATTGCAGTGGTCATATAAAGTTACGATATTTTATCTGAAATGTCTTCTCCTTTTGCTTGGCCAGCTCAATTTTAGCTTCAAAATCATTCTTTGTCTAAATTGTACCATTCTGTCACAGAATCAGGAGATCTGTTGAGCAATCACGTGCTTTTGTTTATGCGACCAACCCTCATTTTGAAGAGTAATATTAATATATGGGATAAAAACAAAGGAGATTTGCTTATCATCTCACTCACCATTTTTTTCTTCTTGATTGAAAATAACTGATGAGCGATGGGAAAAGGTGGGGCTGAATTTTGTTGTTTTTTTTCCTCATAGTTGAAGAACTTGTAAGATTGATTTTAATGGCATTTCAATTAGTCTAGGGTTATTTTACACATTGCATTCAATATACATTTATATATACACTTTTTGAGTAGTTGTTTCTTAAGAGTTTTTACTCACATTTGTATGATATCAAGTATTCCTATCTAATACTAATAATTTGTGCACATTTATATGATATCAAGTATTCCTATCTAATACTAATAATTTGCACACTGTTATATGATATCAAATATTTTTGTCTGATACAAATAATTTGCATACAATTGGATCGTTTTAAGTATTTTTACCTCATACTCATAATTAAATTGTTTCAAGTGATTATTTCTATTTAATAATAGTTCGGTTTGGTTTTATTTTATTTTAGGGAATATCAACCATTGTAGATTATTTAATGCAAAGTCCTTTTTGTACACATATATATAATAAATGGTTTCTAAATACATTTTGTCGATAGCATTTGTAAATGAGCCTGAGATCATCTTTTTTCCCATAGTTAAATGGTTTCACTTATTTATATCTAATACAAATAATTCTATTTTATTATTTGTTTGCACAGTTTAATGTTTTCAAATATTGCTATGTATCACAAACAATTCAATTAAACATCAGTTATTTGTTTACACACAGTTAAACGATCAAACAGTTTTATTTCAAACAAGTCAGTTTAGCATAAGTAGTCTGTTTAAATGTCAAACAGTTCTATTTGACCCATAGATGGGACTCGATCTGGTGTGACCACTCTGGAACAGAGTGGACCTGGGAGCGATGACAATGAAGGGGTACTCTATATTCCCCAAAGCTCCAGCATTACTGGAACCTCATCATCAGATTATTCAGTGTCATATCCAGGACACTCATTGAGGCAGTCTTACCCCTCTGCAGTGATGCAATTGATGTATTCTACAACCTCAGACAAATGAGCCATTAATAATAGTCATTTCTTTGCACATAGTTAGATGGTTTCAAGTAATTAATAATGATAATCTTTTATAAACAATCATCATCATCATCACTATCATCATCACCAAGTTGTGCAGAGACCACTGAGTTCTCTGACTCTCCTGCAATCCGTCCCTATTATCATCTCTCTTGGCAAGTCTTCTAAGTTGCGTCCAGTGTTTGCTTCTAGAAACTATTCTTGATACAAACAATTTGCATATATTTTTATAATTTCTAGTATTCCTATCAAATACCAATACTTTTCAAAAGATCTGTTTGACCCATAGATGGGATTCTAACAGGTTTTGTGGCAGGGGGTGGGGATAGCAGTCTTATGTCTTTGCAGGTGATCCAGTCAGCATATTCTACGTGTTAGGAACTTGAAATTGAGAGAGAACAAAGAAATTGATGAACTCTATAAATTTGCAGCAACCTGCAAATAAATATAAAAAAAGATGCATAAAAGAATGAATATTACAAGTCAATACATCTTTATATATATATATATATATATATATATATATATATATATATATATATAAGTTGGCGAACTTTGTCAAGGGCAACCTGAAGGCTTCCATTTCATTAGCTACTACACTGAGGTGTAAGGAAGGGTGTTACTCCTATCCCTGGATTGCTCCACTTTACTCTTGATCTGTACCTTATAATGCTAAGTGTTAAGCAGGGAATCATCAAGTACGATTTTTTGAGTCTTTGGCATGACTCAACCTGGGATTGAACACTGTTCTCCTGGGCCATCACCATGCATCCTACTCACTAAACCAATAGTATATATATATATATATATGTATATATATATATATATATATATATATATATATGAATTTTTTCTTTGTGTTTCTGTTTCTCTCTTTCTGTCTCTGTCCCTGTCTCTCTCTCTTTCCTCATATATGTATTTACGTGTAAATTTGCTGATAATTTTATTCTTTGTAGCATCAAATATAATTTATAATCTGCCTAAATTACATACTACAAACATCTAATACAAGAAAATTGTTTCAGATTAAAAGAGACATGAAACAGACAATATTCTGCAGAGATTATGACAGATGCAGACTAAGTAGATGATCCAGCTCTTCTCACAAATATACCTGCCCTAGCTGAATCCCTGCTGCAGAGCCTGAAGCAAGCAGCAGAAGGCATTGGTCTGTATGTGAAAGCAGAGCAAACAGAGTTCATGTGTTTTAAACAAGAAAGAACCATTTCCACTGAAAGTGGCCAGCCTCTGAAATTTGTGGATCAGTTCACATATCTTGGCGACAATATCTCATCAGCTCTGTATATACACTGGATGCTGTCTAGAGGACCTGCCAAGAACTATGAACAATATAGATGGATGGCAAGAGGAAGTTAAAGGACTTAGTGCTATCAGCATAACTCGATATGATATACATGTATATATATATATATATAGAGAGAGAGAGAGAGTATAACACAGAAATCAAAATCATATATTATGTGACTTTGATTTCAATGCTATACTGGCAAGACATGCGCTGTTCTTGATATTGAGCACTCTTTTTTATATAAACTGAACTGTAAGCATTATATATATATATATATATATACTGATGATGATGCCAGACTATGAGTAAAAGATAATCTGATTTTCCAAACTTTTTTTTCTCATATATATATATATATATATAATTATAAAAACTTATTTCCAAATTTAAAAATATTTATAAGCATTAACCAATTTTTTCATTATCCAAGGAAATGTCATTAAAAATGTTCAGTTTTTGTAAAAGTGAAGGCTTTTTATAATCTGTTTGGATATGTACTTTTCTTTTATATATATATATATATACATATATATAAGAGAGTGTGAGAGATAGAGAAAGAGAGAGAGAGAGAGAGATGCTGAAACAGTGAGAGAAAAAGGTTGAGTCATGGACATACATTCCAGTACCAATAAGTTGTACATGTAAATCTGTAAAAGTATATAAATAAATAAACTGTAAAAATTATAGCAGTTTTTCGAGCAAAGCCTGGAGTCAGACACAGTTTTAGAGCCAAGGTATCATCACCATCGATTCACTGCACTCCAGAAGTATGTCACATAATCACCAAACTTTGTTGTGCTTGAATCTTTTTTTTCATCACACTATGGTAGTGTCATATCTGTGCAGATGTAACCACCGTGTTATCGTGGAGCCTCTTGGTAAATTTCCTCTTTTCTTTTACAGTTAAAACTGATGCTTTCAGGGTGATTTGAGCATAATTGTATTTGTAACTTGTTGTTACAAAGTGGTCACTCACTAAAGTACTGAACAACCTCATAGTTTCTTAACTTCAAAGATTTGGTGAGAACTGATGCATTGAGTGTGACTTGACCACAAGCGTATTTTCTTTTTTCTGTTGGTGACAATTTGAGTTTAATCATGTATTTGAAAGTTGAATAAGCAATAAAATCTTGGCTTCTGACTTCAATAGGAAATATATTGGTCATACAGCCATTTTATAAAGATTTCATTCACAAATCTTCATACTTTACCAGCTGACGTTGATGTGGCCAGTCAATATTTTCCTCAAAAGAATTCAGTCACATGAACTTTTTTGAATTACCTGACTAGTTTACACGATCAGTGAATTGGGTTGTTAATGGGATTTCAGCCAGAAAGGTGAGACAATATTTAAAATCTATGATGACACTTCAGCCTGTTCAGTTGTTGGACAGCATTGATTTCTACCATTTTAATAAAAGTATTTCCTGGACTGTTTCCTTCTTTTACAAACTTTATTTTTACTTAAGTTGAGAAAATATTATTGGCAGTTTCACAATATGTTTTGTAGCTTTGGCAAGAACTGGTTGCAGCTCTAAGTAGATTTTTAGAGAATACTTGCTGCTCCTGTGAGTGTATGTTTGTGGCTAGTTGTCTTCCAACAATCATTGCATCAATCAGATCTTATTAACTTTAACAGTTTAACTGCTATTGTTTTGTTTTTGTTTTAATGGTCTACTAAAATTTATGGGTTATCTTACGTCAAAGCCTTCCTTGTAGAAGAGCAGAAGTGGTATTATTTAACCCATAGTTGGTGGGTATAAGGGGTTCATACCTTTCTCGAGGGTATTAGTCTAAAAATGAACGTAATAGTACAACTGGAGTTTGTACTCTTTCACTGTTATGTAGTCCAATGTGTTAACCATAATACTGCACTGACTCCCCCAAAACTGCTATTGGTAGGATATTGTAAACTGTCTAAGCAGCAACTAGATTTGTTCACTCTTATATCTCAAAAACAAAAGACAAAAAATACAACTATATGAAGGTCGTTCCAAAAGTTGTAAGTTTCACCAAAAAAGAAGAGCCATAGCTGAACATTTTTGTTGTGGTAACACACTATCACTTCTTATTCATTCAGATTTCTTTCTTAAGATCTGTACTGGTGAGGGTTATACAAAGGTGACAGATGTGCAATAAATCTAAAATCTGAGTGAGGCTAAGATCTTTTTTAGCATCCCTCGGAAGAAGTCCTGTTAATTTTTTTTTCGTGTTTTTGGAAATTTCAAAAATGCGTAACAGGATAGAAATAAATTTATAATCCTATGTGACCGGTTTCGTTGTTTTTCTTAAAGAATTTATTGCTCTGTATTATTGGTACATTGAGCTCTTTACCAGGAAAATTTTAAATATTCATTCATGAATAATTTCTTGTCCTGATGGAATTACTCCCAACTCCGGTTTAACTGGACCAAAAATACCTATATATATATATATATATATATATATATATATATATATATATATATATATATATATATATATCTCGTGACACGCATATGTATTGGATACATGTTATTTTCTGTTATAACTCTAGTTTATGTTCGCCATTTTGCCCGATATTTGCTAAGTAATATCTCGTAAAGTTGTTTTAGTTGTATGTATAAGAAAAATTAAAAGCTCATGTTTGAATCCTTTTTTTTTTATCAAAGTACAAAATTACCCTATGCAAAAGTATTGGATACATGACACTTTTTTTCAAATTTCCAATCGAAAATTTGTATTTTAAAAGACTTTGAATATTCAAATTTTCGATAATATTGGAATGTTATCTCTGACTAATCAGAGAAGCACACAATTTTTTACAAGATAGTGCTACTAATCATTTGACTCTTTGAAGTGCATTTTGCAATTCAAGGATTAAAAATGGCAAAAACTAAATAATTGTCTAGAGATATGCAAGATAGAATCACTGAACGTCACAAAGGAGGACAAGGTTACCGAAAAATTAGCAAAGAAATGAATATAGCACTAAGTACAGTAGGAAATATCATCAGAAAGTATATAAAGTATGACGACGGTACAGCAAACCTTCCCAGAAATGGAAGACCGAGCAAAATAAATGAGTGTACTTCAAGGTGTATTCCTTCAGAATAGTTCAACTTTCATTTCATCCAACCAGATTACCTTTTCCCAAAACTGCATATCTTTCTTTTCATAAGTTTCGATAAAATTTAATCGGTCGTTTGACATGTTTGGTTTTCAGTAAAGGCACTTGGTGATCTTGAATGAAAGCCTGTACGATATAGAGCTCTGCTAATGGTATGTAATGCTAATGTTCTTAGTTGGCCACAAGTTTTCTTCATTGATCCAGCGTAAATAAAGAACAAAACATCACCAGTGAACGTGTTGTAAGTGTTTGATTTATCCATTTCCCCCTTATTCTTATCATCTTGCCAGATTCATCAAAATCTACCATATATATATATATATATATATATATATATATATATATATATATATATATATATATATATATATATATATATATATATATATATAAAACACTGATTTTCATGCTTCTATAAATCCATGATTTTAATATTTTTCTATACTATGTATAATCATTATATTTATATGGAGTATACAGAGAAATAGTACTTTAAAATCATATCAATATCTATATATAAATCATATCTCTATCTATACATAAAACCTAAAGAAACTGCTATCTCATTTCTTCATGACAGCTTCATTACTAAAATTTTGATGTCTTGAAAAAATATGATCGTCAGAAGAAATAAAATGAACAATTTTAGCAATTAAGCCCACATGTGGAAATGAGAAAACAGTTTCTTTTAAGTTTTATGCTGCTCTGCTGTTTAGTAATTAAGCACTTTTTTGATTTAAGGAAAGCATTTTAAAAAATATTAATTCATTCAGGTATTAACAAATCTCCAAATAATGATTATTTATTCATTCGTTTGAGCACTCATTTTCGTTAAATCCAAACATCCAATGTGATCATTGTTCTGATGATCATTGCCAATGCGATATTCCGTTGGAGTGAGGAATATTCTGAAATCAATATGAAATTCTAATTAATAAGGATTCCTGTATTCCAAACCTGTATATTCATAAGTTGTAAAAAGAAAAAATAGTCTGGGTATGGTTGGCTGGTTAGACGACTTTAATATTGAATGGTTCTTCAAGAGAAATGATGCAGATTCACAAAGTGTAAAAGCATAAGCAAGAAAGAAAAAATAATATAACCTGGGGAAAAAATGTGATTGAACTTTTATGTGCAAAATAAGAAGGCAAGGAAAAGAAAAGAAAAGAAAACTGTTTTTGACGTAGTACGCAAAGGAAAGCAATGGGAGGGTCAAACTACTTAGCTTTCGTCGCTGAGTCAAAAACATTTTTTCTTCTTATCGAACATCCTTTCATTCTTTTCTTTTCAACTGTCAGCGCACCCAATTGCCTCTTCATACCTGAGTTTGTTCCTTTTTTTTTGACAGCACGTCCAATGCAATCATAATTCTAATGATCATTGCCAATGGGATCATTGTTTTGATCTTTGCCTATGCAATCATTGTTCTGGTGATCATTTCCAAAACGATCATTTTTCTGATGATCATTGTCAATGTGATCATTGTTTTGATCTTTGCCTATGCAATCATTGTTCTGGTGATCATTTCCAAAACGATCATTTTTCTGATGATCATTGTCAATGTGATCATTGTTTTGATCTTTGCCTATGCAATCATTGTTCTGGTGATCATTTCCAAAACGATCATTTTTCTGATGATCATTGTCAATGTGATCATTGTTTTGATCTTTGCCTATGCAATCATTGTTCTGGTGATCATTTCCAAAACGATCATTTTTCTGATGATCATTGTCAATGTGATCATTGTTTTGATCTTTGCCTATGCAATCATTGTTCTGGTGATCATTTCCAAAACGATCATTTTTCTGATGATCATTGTCAATGTGATCATTGTTTTGATCTTTGCCTATGCAATCATTGTTCTGGTGATCATTTCCAAAACGATCATTTTTCTGATGATCATTGTCAATGTGATCATTGTTTTGATCTTTGCCTATGCAATCATTGTTCTGGTGATCATTTCCAAAACGATCATTTTTCTGATGATCATTGTCAATGTGATCATTGTTTTGATCTTTGCCTATGCAATCATTGTTCTGGTGATCATTTCCAAAACGATCATTTTTCTGATGATCATTGTCAATGTGATCATTGTTTTGATCTTTGCCTATGCAATCATTGTTCTGGTGATCATTTCCAAAACGATCATTTTTCTGATGATCATTGTCAATGTGATCATTGTTTTGATCTTTGCCTATGCAATCATTGTTCTGGTGATCATTTCCAAAACGATCATTTTTCTGATGATCATTGTCAATGTGATCATTGTTTTGATCTTTGCCTATGCAATCATTGTTCTGGTGATCATTTCCAAAACGATCATTTTTCTGATGATCATTGCCAATGGGATCATTTTAAATGCAATTATCATTCTGATGATCATTACTAATGGGATCATTGTCAATGCAATCATTGTTCTAATGATCATTATTGTTATGGGGACATATCCTACCATACCCCAGAGACGGACTCGTCCAACCTAAACATATTCTCCGAGCTAGTTCGTTCAGGGAAGACAACTTCTCGTTTCTTACGAGACATTTGACAGACAGACTGCAAGCCGAGAACGGCTAGTACTTCTTTTGTATGACTTCCTTTTTCTGCTAATACAATAATGTTCGCCTATCACCCGTTGTTTGAGTTGTTCTTCCACTGGTCTTACCTGAAAACCACAACAATTATCAATAAGATCGTTGTCAATGAAATCATTGTTCTGATAATTATTGCCGATGCAAAAATTATTCTAATGATCATTGTCAATGCGATCATTGTTCTGATGATCATTGCCGATTGGATCATTGTTCTGATGATCATTGCCGATTCGATCATTGTTCTGATGATCATTGACAATGCGATCAATGTTCTTATGATCACTGTCAATGCGATCATTGTTCTGATGATCATTGTCAATGCAATAATCCTCGATGCGATCATTGATCTGATAATCTTTGTGCCGCAAAAATTGTTCTGATGATCATTACCGATTCGATCATTGTTCTGATTATCATTGTCAAAGTGATCATTGTTCTGATGATCATTGTCAATGCGATAATCCTCAACACGATCATTGTTCTGATGACCATTGCCAATGCAATCATTGTTCTGATAATTATTGCCGATTCGATCATTGTTCTGATGATCACTGCCAATGCTATAATCCTCAATGCAATCATTGTTTTTTGTTCATTGCCTATGCAATTATTGTTCTGATGATCATTACCGATTCAAACATTTTTCTGATGATCATTACCAGTGCAATCATTTTTTGATGGTCATGGTAAATGTGATTATTCTAATGATGATAGCCAATGCAATCATTGTCCTGATGATCATTGCCAAAGCAAACATTGTTCCGACGATCAATGCCGATGCGATCATTGTTCTGATGATCATTGCCGATGCGATCATTGTTCTGATGGTCATTGCCAAAGTAATCATTGTTCTGATGCTCACATAAGTAAGAAACTATCAGTCACCCAGCATTGATTCTCCGTGTTTATGCAATCAAAATTACATATATAAGCTCTATCATGAATATTGAACATTATTCATAAATACGGCAAATTATATATATATATATATATATATATATATATATATATATATATATATTCAAGCAAATTTGTTAAAAACGATGGAACACTGTTTATTAATTTTAACTTTATCTTTTCATAACTCCTTGTAGTTTTTCTTGTGTCATGATCTAGATGGTAAAGGTATTACTCCATATCTTCTGCCCAAGCGCTTTCAACCATTCTTTTGGTGTAGTTTTGATTTGACGGTTTGAGTTTTTACTGTTTTAATCATTTGTTGCCATTTATATTTGAAGTCGGTTGGAACATTTTCAGTGTTTTGCTTTAAAATGTTCGGTTGGGAAAAGGTTTACTAATAGAGTTAGTGATTTTAGTTATTAAAAATATTCAATATGTTGGTGCCTGTGTTAAATGCTATTTTATATATGTTCTTTGTTTAAATTTTATGCATATTGCTTCTTGGATTTGTAATCGTTTATTATTATTACTTTTATATATAATTATTGTATTATCTGGGAGAATCTTCCTTACATCGGAAGATGTAAGTTGGTCATTGCTATTGTTGTGTTTTATGATTAAATGTTGCTTTATGGCACTATTTTCAGAAAGGTGATAAGAAAAAATAATGTGGTGGTGGTATAGCCAATATGAGAATTATTTTTGCTTTTTGGGAGGCACTCTCAAAATGGACATATAAATTTATAAAATAAATTAATTTGGTTTAGGTGTATTTTAGAGTTGGTGTTATTCTTAACGATAAGGTTTGATGTTTTAAAACGTTCGGTTGGAAAAAGGTTTACTGCTAGAGTTAGTGATTTTTTGTTATTTAAAATATTCAGTATGTTGATGCTATTTTATTTATTTCTTTTTTTTATTTTTTATGCCTATTGCTTCTCGGAGTTGTAATTGTTTTTTTTATTATTGTTTTTATATATAATTACTGTATAATCTGTGAGAATCTTTCTTACGTCAGAAGTTATAAGTTGGTTTGTGTAATTATTGTGTTTTATAATTAAATGTTGTTTTATGGTGCTATTTTCAGAAAGGTGATAAGTGAGACAACAAGATAATGTGGTTGTATAGCCAATGTAAGAATTATTTTTGTTTTTTGGGAGGCACTCTCAAAATGGACATATAAATTTATAAACTACATTGGCTTGGTTTAGGTGTATTTTAACAGAGTTGGTGTTATTCTTAACGATAAGGTTTGACGTTTTAAATTTAGTGTTGTAGATGATAAGTTTCATTTGTTTTTCGATAGGTTTAATGTGTCTTTTTATTATGTTGGCTATTGCTTGTTCGTCTAATTTGTAGTGATAGTGCATTTGATTTCTGTAATATGGATTAATTCAGTTAGTGTTGCAATTGTTGGTAGTATAACTATTTTTGTGAATGTTATGAAGATATAGTTTTATTTGTTGATCGATTAGTTTATTACGTTGGTTGGTTGGTTGGTTAGTTGATTGGTTTGGTTTTATGGCATATCAACCTTTGTAGGTTATTTAACGCCAAATCCATTTTTATGTAAATAATCAGTTCTATTTAAAACAATTCAGTTTAGCATGAGTACACAGTTTAATTGTGAAAAACATTCCTATTTCAAACTATTCAGTTTATTCAAAGTTATGTTTCCATGTCAAAAACAGTTCAATTTCAAACAATTCAGTTTAGGATAAGCACGGTTTAAATGTAAGTACAATTTAATTGTGAAAATCATTTCTATTTTTAGCTATTTAGTTTAGTCAAGCAGTACTAATTCAGCTAATTCAGTTTAGTATAAGAACAGATTTTGTTTACACATAGTTAAATGTCAAAACAGTTCTATGTTAAACAATTCAGTTTAGTGTAAATACATTTTCAATGTCAAAAACAGTTCTATTTCAAATAATTCAGTTCATGATAAGCACGCAGTTTAAATGTAAGTATAGTTTAATTGTCAAAAACATTTCTATTTCAAGCAATTCAGTTTAGCATATGCATGCCGTTAGTTCTATTTAACCCATAGATAGGGCCCTATCAGGTGCTACCATGCTGGGCCAGAGTGGACCTGGGAGCAATGGCAATGAAGGCATGCTTCGTATTTCCCAAAGCCCTGGCATTATTGGGACCTCACCATCTGTTGTGGTCTTCAGATAAGACCGGTGGAAGAACAACTCAAACAACGGGTGATCGGTAAACATTATTGTATTAGCAGAAAAAGGAAGTCATAAAAAGGAAGTACTAGCCGTGCTTGGCTTACAGTCTGTCTGTCAAATATCTCGTAAGGAACGAAAATTCGTCTCCCCTGAGTGAGCTAAGCTCGGATAATATGTTTAGGTTGGACGAGTCCATCTTTGGGGTATGGTAGGATATGTCCCCATAACACCATCAGATCGTTTAGTGTCATAATCAGGACACTCATGGGGGGGGGCTTACCCTTCTGAAGAGGTGCAGTCAGTGTATTCTACAACAATACACAGAGTTAAATGTCAAACAGTTTTATTTCAGATAAGTTCAGCATAAGTACACAGTTTAAACATCAAAACTTCTATTTCGAGCAATTCAGTTTAGCATTAGAACGCAATTTAATGTCAAAACAGTTCTATTTTAAACAATTCAGTTTAGCATAAATATGCAGTTTAAATGCAAAAATCAGCATAGTGAAGGAAGCATAGTTTAGTTCTATTTAACCCATAGATAGGATCCATATATGGTGCTACAACTCTGGGCCAGAGTGGACCTGGGAGTGATGGCAATAAAGGGGTACTCTGCATTCCCCAAAGCTCCAGCATTGCTGGAACCTCACCATCAGATTGTTTAGTGACATATCCGGGATACTTGTTGGGGGGTCTTACCCCTCTGCAGAGGTGCAGTTGGTGTATTCTACAGCCCTAGTTGACTGGGCAAAGTTTATTAGGGAAATCGTTATTAACAAGGTTTGTTTTATGTTCGTAAGTTCTTGGTAAAATATTGTCTTAGATGAGGAGATTTAAAATGCTCTATGAATTAAGTTTTTTATTATTGCTATTTTATATTGATGATGACTAAAAGTATGATCGAAAGCACTTGTTCAGAAGATATGGGACAATTCCTTTACCATGTAGATCTCAACACAAGAAAAATTACAAGGAGTCTTGAAAAAATAAAATTAAAAATAATAAACAGTGTTCAATCGTCTTTAACAAAACTTGCTTGAATAATAACTCGCTGCTTAAATATACACTCTTCAATATATATATATATATATATATATATATATATATATATATATATATATATTTTCTTTAAGAAAAAACAACAAAACCAATCACAAAGGATTATAAATTTATTTCCATCCTGTTACGCATTTTTGAAATTTTCAAAAACACGAAAAAAAATTAACAGGACTTCATCAGATCTTTTAGATAAAAAAACTAGAGTAGACACATAAGAGTGGGAGGGGATAGAAGAGTGGGAGGAGATAGAAGAGGGGTGAAGAGTTATCTCTTCATTAAGCCCACTTCCGTTTTAAATTTAAATTTTCGGTTGGCAATGTAGTAAATTTATTTTAAAACAATTTTTTTGTATTTTCTATATATATATATATATATATATATAAATTTACGATCTCTCAGATGTTTATAGGTAATAACCTCCATGTCTGTCCAATTTCTCTTGATCTATCTTGAGAGAACAGATCATCCCTTCAGGGCAGAATATTTAACAAGTAATACAAATATACATACTCAATCTTCTAAAATTAGGCAAGTCACTCTCTTTTATTAGTACTCTATTGAGGCATGTATATCAATTTACTGGACATTTTTTTATATAAAAAACCCACCAAATTTCATCATAGCCAGAAGGAATGTTTTATTACAATTCCATAAATATTCTGCTTGACTTCATTTCTTTTCTACCTTTATGACTTCAAACAATTACAACTAGATTGGAATTGGGAAGTTAATTCAACAATAACAAATAAACAAGATTAACTCTTGCTAATTATCAATCTCGACATTTCTTATTCAAATACTGAGATTAGTTTTTGGCCATCCAATTAACTGTTTATTCGAGTCAGAAATATCCTGGTGCAACTCTTCTCTGGAAATATAGATCCTACTTTAAATGTCCTGATAAATAGGAAATAAATCCAGTGAGATGCTTTCCCTTAGCTTTTGTGAACAACCAGAACAGCAAAAAAGGATACCGAACCCTTAACATCCAAGATGCATTGCAGCCTCTGGAAAATTAAATGCCAAGCAGTTCTCGAACCAGTAGCCTACTCTGCAGTTGTTATTTTAATTCTCCTCCATGACTGCAAGATATGGACATGGTACTGCCAAGATGTTAAGATGTTTTGTTTCCAACTGTGGAAGCTTCATTCAATTCTTGGCATTAACTGACAGAATCAGATGACCAGCAACAAGGTTCTAAAACATTCCAATAGTTTGAACATTATGTGGCATGATGGTGGGCATTTGTTCTGTGGGTGTGGGTAAGCGCCGGTCAGAGGATTCCTTTGTCTGTTTTGGCGTGAAACCCAAACAAAGGGCTTGTGCGCGAGATTTTCTATGAGACTGGAAGAAGATGAGGAAAGGCAAGGTCCCAGAGCAATCAACAGATAGGAGTTAGCGACAGTCAGGGAGAGGCGATGGTTAGAGAGAGGCGGCTGGTGAAGTGAGGATTTGGGACCTGTGGACCCAGAAGCCAGGTCAGACAGTGTGAGAGGATGAGATAACATTCCTGGTAGCTGTGTGTGTACCCGAACAAAATTCCCACATGGGAATTTCGTTCGGGTACACACACACGATAACCACAGAATGCCAGAAATGTGCTAAAACGTGTGCTTTTTATGCTTAGGGTAAACCCAAGTCCGTGCTTGTTTGTTCTTCTTCCTTCCACTCTCGGTTATATATGTTATATCTGTGGTATATTTGTAAAACATGTGAAATGCCCTCGGTTGGAGATGAGAGGAACCACTAGACAACCGAATGGCCATGAGGTGATATAAGAAGTTGAGATAGTGGGGACCGGCCATGTCGGGGATATTGTCTCAATTAATAGCCTCATCATCAGGCACTGACTCTGCTGGATGAGGCATGTTTGATGCATTAACCCATCAAGACTATCTCTGCTGGTTATATGGGCTCGCAATTGGAAAACATCCTCAAAGGGCACCAAAATCCTACTATAAGCACCAGTTCAAGCACACATAAAAAATCAGAGGAATAAGTTACCAGACCAAGGAAACAGAAGTGACAGAGTAAGAGCAATAAAGGTTCATCATCCACTGGGACAGTGAGTTCTTTGAGAGGCAAGGAACAAGTCATTGAGGTCAGAAAAAGGCTAAGCTACCACAACCTCCAGTAGGAATTCCATACCCACAGAATTCTTAATCTTTTAATGCAAAGATTAGCCTTGTTAGCCATTTGGAAATACTGTCATGACTACTCAATAATCCTCTCCATATTTGGCTATCATTGAAGGAAATGGAATTGGCAATACAAGTTTAAATCCTAGAAAAGGCTATTTGCATTCCTTCTCCTCCCAGCTATGTCAAAATAGCAAGACAAACTGGGTTCTTGTTGTGACCCCGGGAAGGGTCACTAATGAAAACGCAAACACGGATATTAGATAACAGATAATATTACACAAGAAAAATAGAGTTAAATAGAAAAGGTAAGAAGTCTCATACTATTTGGATAACACCAATATTGATCTGCCTCTCTGGCAGCGAAATCTCTCAGTACTAATAACGGTGAGAGGAGTCCATTATGGTGAGATGGGTAAGGCTCCCATAACAGTTCTTTAGTCTTGGTTAGGCAAGAAAGAAAGCTTTGAATTCAAAAAAGCTGTACTCCATTTAAAAATTGATTTTATGCCACTTTCTCCCTGAGGCAGAGGGGTTGGATAAATACATACTTGCTAGCAAATAGAAGTCAATAAGGAGTCATATATTTAATAGTCAACTGAGCAGATATCACTGCAACTGTTTTTGTTTAGGAACTTATTCTCTTTGAATGTCATAATATGTAATCTATTTTTTCTTCATCTTGACCTACTGGCCATATGTTTCATTTTGAAATGATTTAGCAAATTTCTTTGGTCCTTATATTTCTTTTGTTTCTTGTTGTTTCCCAAGACCATGGAAGCTATGGATTGAAACCCACACCAGCTCTTCCAACTGGCACAGCACCGCCCACTTCCTCCTAAGAGTTGATTTTACATCTTCAATTCCATTTTTTCCCATCCAGGTGACAAATAATTTGGCTCTTTTCTCAAGTAGAGAGTTCTATAATATTTTTTAGAAACAAGCCTAATATTCCACAACAATGGACATCAGGGGGTGTTTCAGTTCTTTTTTTTAAAAAACAATCAGTCCAAATTGATTCTTCAGATATCTATTTTTTCCAAAACTTGCTTCAACTCATTCAAGTTATATAATATACCCATGAAACAGCCATGATATTAGTGAGTTTGGACCAAACTAAACTAAGATATCACTGACAATGCGTCACATTTACCAACAGACAATAAGCTATCTTTCAATCATTTCATCATAGGTTTCCAGTGATAGAGATCAGTAAATGTAGCAAGAGCCGAGACTCAGAACACTTCTTTCATAGATAACTGGGATTTCATTCCCACTGAGGGAGAACTTAATTTCCCTAACCACTCACGTTATTAAGAATAGATTTTGGCATTTAACCGGCTTAATTCTCTCATTCCTTAACCACTGAAGATCTCTTTGGATGTTTTGGATGTAATTTCAAACTTGAAATGAGTATTACATAGACTTTCATTTGTGTAGAGACAATATTCTTTTTTCATTCAGAATCCATTACACTTCAAAATATCATCTACATTAAAAATTCAAAAAGTAATAGAAAAATTACACAATTTACAAATATCAATTTTTACTGTTCAAATATTTAAAGTTAAATTTGCATTAACATAAGGCTCCAAAAATTATGTATATATGTATATATATATAAAGAGAGAGAGAGAAAGAGAGAAAGAGAGAAAGAGAGAGAGAGAGTAGAAACAGAGAAAACTCAAAGAAGACACAGGGTTAATGGTTCTAATTTCTTGCCTATGTGATCATCTGGTCAAGATCATTAGACTGATATGATGATCTCATTGGTGAGAAATTGACAGTCACCAATTGCAGTTGACCTTGTGTCTTTTCTTGTCAAATTTAGATCTTCATATGTTCTATTACCAATATTGAGCACTTTTTATTTATAGATATAACAAACCATATAACTATATATATATATATATATATAAGTAAGTAAGTAAAGTTGGCGACGGTAGTCGAGGGTGACCCGAAGGATCCCTTTTCGATAGCTACTACACCATGGTGTAGGGGAGGGCACGATCCTTTCCCTGTATTGCTCCACTTTACCCTTGATCCTTACCTTATATTGCTGAGTGTTAAGCAAGGAGGCATCAAGTACCATTTTTTAGTCTTTGGTATGACTCGGCCTGGGATTGAACCCAGGTCTCCCGGGCCATTGGCGAACACTCAAAACATTATGCCAATGTCCGGTATGTATATATATATATATATATATATATATATATTGATTAATTTTGTAATTTCATTTTTTGCCTGAACCATTCAATACTGTAGTGAATGGTTTATAAATAATACCTCATAATATGCATTTTAATTATATAATGTTCCACAAGAAATTATAAAGTACTGGTATCTTTGGTTTAGATGAAAAATTAACTTTTTTGAAAGATTGGTAGGGTTATTGGTAGGGTAATAATCTCTTTCTCTCTCTCTCTCTCTCTCTCTATATATATATATATATATATATATAGACACACACACACATATATATATATATATATATATATACATATATGCATAGAAAATAAACACCTATATCTTTAAACATTAGTTTTGTTCATTGATTTAAGGAATACAAGAATTTCTTTTTATTTAAAATTTGATGAACTTATCATTTGTTGATTTTTACTTTTTCAGACATCCAATTTATTTTATCTGTTATCTTCTGTTTTAGAGTATCTGATTCAGATATCTTTGAAAATACAAAGCTAATCATTTTCAGGAGGATTTTTTAGACATTTTCCACATTTTCCTATAGCAAACTAAATTAGACATATTCAATAGGATTAATCTCAAGTTATTTTATACTTTCTTACTGTAGCAACTTTTAAAAAAAATCTTTCTTGTTCATAGTCTGAAAAGTGCAATGAATATTAGGACTGTCCTTCCAGTAGAAGATGATTTTGTATTTTTCTAAATTGATATCCCAATTGCAAAATGTTTCAAAGTTCTCTACATACTATAATTAAAAATCTGTTATATGTGCCTTGGCAAGAAAGAAGATTTCAGTGGGTAGAAGTAGATTTTACCTTGGGGGACTTAATATTGCACACTTGAGATGACTGACTTGTTTTGAACACTTGGCAAAATCACTGAGAGAGATTATCAGGATACATTGGCATCAAGTGAAGAGACAATTCTGTATTCATTTTGCAGAATGGCTGCTTTCTTCTATTGTATGGAAGAAAAAGTAAGAAAAGGAATGCAACTAATCCCTTCACAATTTTGGGAAAGTTTTTATTGCTTTTTTTTTGTCTTATAGATTTTTGTGGAAATGGCATGGTCATAGTCAGCGTCATTTTTTTCCAAGTGTGTCAGAAATTCATCTCTTGCACCATAAATCTTAAGATTTAAAAATCTAAAGTTTCACATACATTCCTTTTTTTATCATAGCTTGTAAGTGTATTATGAATTATGAAGGTGTATATATGTGTGTCTATGAGTTTGTAAATATATACGTATATATATATATATATAAAGTAATTTACTAAGCATTTTGATTAGATGTGACACAAAGCCAAAAAATGGGGCACCCAATAAGACTCAAACTCATTCTTGCAGGTTTTCTAGTCAAGTTTGCTAACCATTACACTACTCAGATACATATATAAGTTAGCGACCATAGTCGAGGGTGACCCGAAGGCTCCCTTTTCGATAGCTACTACACCAAGGTGTAGGGGAGGGCGCTACTCCATTCCCTGGATTGCTCCACTTTACCCTTGAACCGTACCTTATAATGCTGAGTGTTAAGCAAGGTGGTATCAAGTTCCATTTTTAAAGTCTTTGGTATGACTCGACCTGGGATTGAACCCAGGTCTCCCGGGCCATTGGCGAACACTCTAACCGCTGGGCCAACACACATACACAGCTATATACATATAAATACAAAGACATATACATGGTATTATAGTCACATGCACATAAACAAATATGTGCATATATATATATATATATATATAAAATGAGTACCCCATTAATAAGACCTTGTGTCACAGATATTCTCTGACGAAAGCAACAAGCTAGAAACATACATATATATAACACTTATGTAAGAACAAAATAAATGAATTCAAAAAATACAAATCTCTTCGTGGACCTTCTTATTTTAATATAATTATATATATATAGATATATATATAAACCTATTAATAATAATATCAGACCAAGATTGCCTCTGTGGTGAAGTAGCTAATGTTCTGGACTGCAACATCATTGTGAATTTGAACTCCAGTTGTGCTATTATGTTCACTTTTGAACTAATACCTTAGGTAAAGGTATGAACTGCTTTATCTCCTCAGCAATAGGTTAAATAGTACCACTACTATTCTTCTACTTGGATTACTTCGGCATCAAATTGCCAACAAAGGCTGATATGCTATTAAAACAAAGAAACCAAGCCAAGATTTAAAATGTCATGGATAGAAGATTTGGTTAGCTCAAATTTTGTGGTGAATATACAAGCTGAACAACTTTGAGATTATCAAGATACCTTGCCATCTAATGGAGAGTCAATTCTGCATCCATCAAGTAGAATGATCACGTTCTTCCTTTTCCTATTATAACAGGAACATTTGTGTGAAAGGAAAGTTAGAAATTAAACATGATGAATCTCTTTACATGCTGAAAAAGTTTTTATTACTTGTTTTCTTCAATTGAGTTTGTCATGGAGAGCCATGGTTTCGAACTATTGAAAATTTGTCTTCATATGTTTGTTGTAATCATCATCATCATCATCATCATATCGCGCTGGTAGCACGGATATCCCTGACCCTCTCTCGCCACTCCTCCCTATCGTTCATCGCCCTAGGCAGGTCTTCAGGACAGCATCCCGTATCCTCACATAGCTGCTGAATGTATGTTCATGCTGGTCGTCCTGCTCTTGCACGGCCATGTGTGGGGGTCCATAAGAGTACATCTCTTATGAGTTCGTCCCTGCTTCTCCAGCAGTGTCCTGCATGCCTGGTTCGTCTAACTTGAATAGTTTTTGTGATAGGAGGCTGGTGGCCGTACAGTTGGTGTCTTGTGGGGTGTTGCCGCCAGGACTTGGGTGAGATATAACAACTCAGACAATAGTAGCCATGGAAACTTACCATGTTTTGATATGTCCTTGAGCAGAACAATACAAGAACAATTCACAACATATCAACAACAACATATCTTATTTATTGCCTGAGCAAACTTAATAGAATAAAAATAGAAAAGACATGAAGTACTAAAAGGAGGCATAAAAAAATTATATAGAGAAGTTGTATTGTGAATTGAATTTCCATGACCAGAAAATCTGGCGAACACCCACGCACAACATACTGAAACACTGGACAGCTATTTCGACCTTATTATTCTACTTAAAAAGAAAAATGTAGATCTGTATCCTTGTCCCTTGAGGTCATAATAATTACACGGACGCGTATTTCTAATCCTCTTGGAAAGATGTGGCCCTGGAGGTGACCATGTCCTCTGTAAAGAGTACGGATGTAACTTGCTAGACACATTTAAGTGAGTTGGCAGCGGAATTACCATGACTAGTTGATTTGGCGTCACTTGTGTGTGATATGAACAGGTGGCTCAGTTGAAGAGTTTCAGCACTGCAATCTGTGGTCGCTGGTTTGATCTCCAGTGGTGGAGATCACGATATACACAGCTGATGAGACCTAATAAGGTCGAAACATCTGTCCAGTGTTTCCGTAGGTTGTGTGTGGGTGTTCGCCTGCTTTTCTGGTCATGGTAATTCAATTCACAATATAATTCCTCTACCTAAAAAGGAAAATGTAGAAGAGACGTTGTTCTAATGTGGTTAAAAGTGTCTTTCATGTAAGTTGAGAGTCCTTAATATATGAAAAATGAGAGAATAGAAATGTTGAATTAAGACTTACGTGTTTGAGACATACTATTGTGTCCTATGCAACATGAGATCATTGGTGTCATGAGGCCTCTGTTTCAAGGCATTGTCAAGGACGAAAAAAAAAAAAAGATTTAACTTTGCCGCACCCTTCTTTTAGACTTGGATGTCATGTATAGAAGTGAAGGTTAGCTCAAATTTTGTCACATAAATAAGAGCAAAGAGGGAATGGTTTTTAGCTGCAAGAAAAAGTGAGACAAGCTATTCTCAATTGATTCAACTTTTGTAATGCTTTTGTCTTTCTTTTTTATTGATGGAGAGAACAATAATTGATTGATTTATTGATATTAAGAACATGTCGACCCATCAAGAGTTATTTTAAGCCTAAAAGTTAAGGAATTGAGTTTAGAGTTCATTTATTTTTATATTTATTGTGCAGGTGTTTCTTAAGAGTTTTGGTATATATCAGTGGTTGGATGGATGGTTGGTTGGTGGGTGTTTTATGGCATATCAACCCTTGTGGATTATTTAATGCTAACTCTTGTTTATATATATAGAATTTGTTAACAAATAGTAGGTGTCTTTATTCTTAAATGAGTTAGAGCTTGTTTGTTTGCACATAGTTAAATGATTTCAAGTATTACTCTTTGTCACTAATAGTTTTATTGGCACACAGTTAAATGGTTTCAAGTACTGTTATTTAGCACTAATAATTCTATTTCATATTATTTATTTTCACACAATTGAATGGTTTCAGTTACTGCAATTAACATTTGAAATTCTGTCTACCAAGTATTCCTATCTAATACAAACAATTTGTAGATAGCTGCATGGTTTCAAATGACTAATAATAGTAATCTTTTGTAAATAATTTAAGAGTTCTATTTGAATCATCGATGAGACCCTAACAGGTACTACCACTCCAGGTCAAAATGGACCTGAGAGTACTACCATTACTCTCAGTGCCACTCTCATCTATGGAACTGGGGTTAATGACAATGAAGAGGTACTCCACATCCACTAGGTCTCCACAACTGGATCATCGCTATCAGGTGTAGTTTAGTGTCATACATGGGAAATTTTTGGGAGCAGGAGTGGGGTTCTTATCCTTCTGTTGGGAATAGGGTCATCATATTTTGCAGGAAGTGGAGAAGTCAAAGCAAGAAATGAAAAGAAGAGAAAAAAGTTAAACCTTGTCGAACAGATCTCCACTCTTTTAAACGATCTAAAAAGTAGTAAACACAAAGTTATATAGTTACACAGAAAGGTATGATTATCTCCTTCTACATCAAATAAGAAGCCATATCCGAATACAATTTTTTTCTTTCTTTAATGACTACATTATTGTTGACAACTGTAGCTAGGAAAGCTGGAAATAAAGAGGGTAAAGAAAAAGTGCAATTTTATATATATGTATATATATATATATATATATACACACAATAACTGCAGATGAGAAATTCCTCTCGCATAATACATGGTTTAGAGAAGGAAACAGAATGAAACTAAGGCAGTACCATAAGAAACTTATGACATCATTGGCACATGGATCAGACACTGTTCCATGAGAAATCATTGAATGAGAGTGTGGGAGACAAAAATAATTGTCCTTCCTTGGATTGGGAGCGTAGCTTCTCACATCACATGTCAGTTGGTCACGCGAGAACTTAGACCCTGTTAAATCTTTGTTTTGCTTTCAAAAATAGGAGACAAAGTTTTATTTTTGTTTTTTTTAGCCTGTGCTCCTTGGACGAAAATGGAATTTTTTTTTCGTTCGTTCAATGAAATGGAGATGTTTTCAACTCCAACAAAGTACCCTATTTCACCTCGCAGTGAAAACCAGAAGCAAGTAAGATATAAGAGGGCCGATGACCAGCATAGACCAGCAGGGCTCGATCCTTGGCTCATGCACAATATTGCCCTCCCCTAAATCTTCACTATAATTGACCTTCAGGTCATTGGCCTTGTGTCAAGTCCTGTCTGGTGGGAGGCAGCGACAAATAAAGCCCCACAAATGCAGTAAAAAAAATTGGTGTTTAAAGTCAGCTTGAGACAATAGAAAAAATATTTAAAGTTTCTTTTTCTCTTATCATCAGAGGTATCTATGCCAGTTAGAATTTACCGGTTGTTTATTTGGTGCGAAAAAGTTCCAGTATTAGCATTAGTATATCCATTGATACGCTTACATAGAATAAACTGGAAGGAAATACGAGATAAACTCATACAAGCAATTAAAACATTTAATAGATACTTATAACAAAATAACATATAAGAGTGACTTATAACATATAACAACTGTCATAATGATTTACATGTCCCAAAACCAGAAGCAAGTAAGATATTTACATTATACTTTTTGTTTCTTGAAGGGAGAAGATACTATTTACCAACCCCTCCGCTCGGGCAGGATATGACACAAGGTCAATTTTTAAGCGGAGTTTAACAGGTTTGAATTCAGAATTTTCCTTCTCCTAGACTAGTTGCCTAGCCAAGGCTGAAGAACCTAGTCTGTCCTACTATCAAACCATAGCTGGAGGGAGAATAATTGGATTCATACCTTTCCCAAGGGTATTAGTGCTATGTGAAATGCAATCAGTCTCGTCCAGGATTTGAACTCGTGTCGCCGTGTCCATTTCCTACGACGATAACGACTACACCATGGGCACCTTGAAGGGAGAAGATGTAAACTTTTTTATTCCTTACTAATGAAGTGAAATGACTTTTATATTTCTTCCTTTTTTTGTATCTCCTTTCATGAATGCTTGTTAGAGGAACAATGTATATTCATTTGTTTTGGGACATGTTGTAAATTAAATGAGATCTCGAGACACAGTTTTATCAATCTTGCGCATAGGAGCAAATAAACTATTCTGAAATTTTTTTGAAGATTCTTTAGCTTTTATAGTATTTGGGTGGGGGGATCACACACACGTGTGTCACAGGACTGGTATGTAAATGCGTCGATCCCGTGAACATGTTGTATGGTCAGGCTGTAGATGTTGCAGGAGACGGTTGATGATGTGAATGCATTGGTTTGCAAAGGCCGGATGATTGATGTCTCGGTTGTGCAGTACTTTGGTTGACTGGATGTGTGTCGAAGTGGTCTTGAAGTGTTGGTGCTAATCCGAGCTGTGAGTGGATCGTGGACTAGATGCTGCAGGTGCTGTTTGCAGAGGCTGTGTGATCGATGTCCCAGTCTGTTCAATCCTGGGTTCAACCGGGTGTGTGTTAATTTGGCCTCAAGTATGGGTACTAGTCCGAGCAGTGAGTCACTCATGGACTAGGTGATGCAAATGCTGTAGCTTGGTTGCACAGGAACGGCTGCTGGGTTAAGTTGGAGCTGGTCTGCAGTTGGTGCAGGTTGCTGTGACATCGTCTCAAGGTATCATCCCGGAAGGTGTAGTGAGGGGACCAAATGTGATCCCGAAAAACTTTCTGAAGTTAGTTCTTAGAAGAGCTGTTGAATGGTAGACTTTCTGGGAGGAACTGTTTGATTTAGATGGCAGTTGTGATTGGTCTGGTTGGCTGTGCTGGGTCTGCAGCTATGATTGGTTGGATTCCACGTCTTTTACTTCGGCTGGTGGTATGGACGCAGATCCCACGTTTGGCAGCTTGGTTTGGTAGTGAGGAAGCAGACACCATGCTGCTGGGAGAGGAAACAGATACCTCTCCTCTGGGCTCTGTGTGAGCTTGGCTGCCGGGTTAATGTTATTTGTCAATGCCCCCCAACAGACAGGACTTGACACAAACTCAATGACCCGAAGGTCGGATTATAATGATGGTTAAGGGAGGGGGAAGTCTGGCTCGAGCTGGACTATGCTGGTTATCAGCTCACTAAGTGCAATGTGAGACAGATGAGCCTTGATAGACATTCACCCAAACGTGCGTTCAGTCACGAATGCCTGATTATAGCTTAAACTGGTCCAAGGGGTCCAGTGCTATACAATGCTGTCAGTTACATTATCGCCCACCCGAAGGTGGTCCAGCCGAAGCGGGAGTCATTCAGTCTCAACTCTGTCATGGACATTGAACACTGCTCCGATTCGAAGCCCGGTTTTATTAAACTGGACTACGGGGATCCAGTGCTATACAAAGGTGACAATAATGCAGCTCGTCTACCCGAAGCTAGAGGCCTCTCGGCCTCAAGTCTGCCATTGACCTTGAGTAGCGGTGCTAAGCCGAAGTCCGGCTGCCGAGTTGACTTTTGGTTACTGCCTGCTGAGTTTATAGAGCGTTATTCCCGAACACTGTATTTGGGCCGAGTGAAATGTTTCTGTACACAGGAAGTTCCTTTATAAAATATAAGTAATATACTTCATTATACTTTCAAGCGGAACTCTTAAATATGATATATTTTATCCTGTGGTAACAATTTTGTTTCAGAAAAGCTTGTAGAATTAATCCATTTCGAAAAATAATATACGTGTTCGTAATAGAAGTTTTCTTATGACGTATGTACAACTTTTTGTTTTCTGACGTCACGGGTAACTCAGCGTTTTTCTAAACCGGGGATTTTAGGTACCGTAGATGGGACGGCTATGATACGTGCGTTAGCTCCACAAATTCCTTACGAAGAAAGTGATAGCGTTTGTTTTTGGCACATCCAAATGGTCAAGAAATGTGGTGGAGTGTTTTATTTTTTAATTTGGGTTTTTCCAAATTTAAATTTTTCTAGAATACTTGCGTGGGCGTTTTTTTATGTTAAAAATTGCGCCAAAATTGATCCGTTGTATCTGGAGCCTTCTTGGACGAGGAAATTGCATCATTTCCTATAATCGTGTTTATTTTTAAACTTTTTAACGTTAACAGATCTTCCACCGAGTGACTTCAAAGATGGCCAATTTATTGATAAACCTAACGTCCATGAGATTATATGTGTTTCATAGTGGGCTGTAGCTGAATCAATTCCTGAATTTTTCAGTCAATAACCAGAAACGCCCAGAACTATTTAATATATCGTCACAATTTAGCAGTTCCCTTATTTATTAGATATCATATTAGGCTTTTCTTTTCCTGTCTTTTTTGCCTCAGCTTCGTCATTTTTCTACTATTTTTTTCTGTTCAGAAAAAATGTTAGTTAGTGCGATAAAAATTGACTGTAAATGAGGATAATTTATTCAAAAGTGTAGAAGTATCTACTCTAACGTGCAAAATAAACAACTAGAACAACACTTACCGGTTCAACAGCCCCAGCCAGCGTCCGTAATAAAATAGGCGGTATCCCAATACCGAGCTTGTAACATCTTCACCAAGCCAGTGTATATGCACTTATATACCCATTCCCTGGACCAGCAACCAATCACTGTCCAGAGAATGGACTTAGCCACTTGAGAGCAATGAATACCTCAATGTCCATATAATCTCACCTCAAGTCGTAGCATTGCTTTTTACACAAACGAGTATTTACTCACAGCTGACGAGCATTACCAACGAATTCCAACAATAAGTAGGAAGATACTTCATCTGAATTTCTCTCAAATAAGTTGGAAAGACGAGTATACCTTAAAAAAGCTTTATTGAACAGGATATTCCTTGACTAGGCATTTTTATCAATTGAATAATTCCAGTTGCGGAAATTCGTAAATTCGGAAATTAATATCTGCTTGAATCTGATTAGCTGTTTTGAAGTTGTGTCGTTAGCCCCCACCTCTACTGTTATTTAAGTGAGACTGGTAAGGGTTTTCCCTCTTCTTTTTTTCAGCATGAGCAGAAGGCTAAACTTGGATCGCTCTTTTTGCTTTGCGAGTTCTTGTTTATTCGTCTTCGACTTAAGGCAGTTTTTTTTAAGCAAGGTAGCTTAAGCAAAATAGGTCCATTAGTTTTAGGCTAAGCCTCTTTTCCTTACAGGGTTTTTATTGTTACTTGAAACAATAAGCCTGCTGCAGGCTATTTGTGGTTTTGGTATGCTGACCCCTTCAAAAGAAAGTTGAGTCTAAGGTCTGGTGCCGGTATTATTGGACTCTTTTGCCGACAAAGGTAGCTGTTAGCTCTAATCAGACGATGTAGTAAAAGCCTCTGTAGGCTCAACAGAAGAAAATTCAAGTTGAAACAGAAAGATATTCATCGAAGAGGAGGAAGCGGTGGTCTACTCGAAGGTCACTTAAAGAAATAGTAAACTTCGATTTCAACAAGTCAACACAGGAAACTAGAAGAACACGGTTGTCCTGGTTGATTCTACACGAGGAGACGCCGAGAAGAAGAATAAACCAAAAAAAGTTTGCTTTAAATGAACTTTGACATAAAATACCAAAGAAAGGTATTTTATCATTAACAAACTGACAGTAGGTGGTTGACGGTATTGCGCTGAGCAAGTTAGTCGTTATATTTCTTTATAACCTTCATTTTGTTCTTTTTTGTTGTAATATTATCGTTACTTGAATGAATGTTATTTTTGTTACCTTTTTCAATGTTTTCGACAAGTAGAGGGGAAAATATGCAAAGCCAGATTTTGTAAAGTTTATTTCTCTTAAAATAAATTACTTTGCGGGAACTAGTTGTTCTTGTTTTAAAGAAATATAGACACACTTCTTTTAGGTGGCAAAAGTAAGCTTCTCTTCCCCCTTTTTTATCTCCTTTATTTTTATACTTTTCTCTCTCCCTTTGCCAAGCCTGACAGTTACTGCTAGATAATTTCTTGGGCTGGGCAAGGGTAAAGTTTACTTGATTAGAGTTGAGTTGTACTTTATAACGACTAACATTGGGATAAATTTGTTAACTTTTCGTGTGTTTGTTGCTTTGATTTAAGAGCTAAAACCTAGCATATTTTTAATTGAGCACAATTTCTCATACAGTAAAGGAGTTAATTACACATATGAGAAACAATAGGAGATATCAGTATAGTCAATGGTAGACAACCATTTATCAGTAGGCATATTTAGCGAGGAAAAGTTGTTACGTGTTAGCTCCTCACTATATTGTTGGAAATAAAAGGAGAGAACAAAGATGCCATAAGGTTTTCAAGAAGGTTTAATGACAGCCAGAATGAAGGGTACCTTTATGCTACAAGTCTCGTAGGAAGGAAGGAAGGAAAGAAGGAAATAGTTCCTGAGTTGAGAAGAAATTATAGCAGCTAAATGTCTGAGCGTAGTGTGCGTCGCAGTAGACGTAGCAAAATTCGTGTTTGCTGTTTAAGGACAGGAATGATGTAGTCGCCTATAAATGTGTGGTCCTGGTTGCTGTAGGAAAGAGGCATGAAAAGAGAGCAGGTTGCCCAGGAATGAGGTGGTTGGATGTCTGAGCGTAATTGAGCGTCGCTGTAGACATAGCAAAAATTAGAGGCAACATGAAGGTGGTCCTGTCAGTGGCGGATTACATGCATCTAATTCATGTTCAACTGAGAACCCTTGGTCTAAGAGGGTAGACTCAAAAGGTCCATAAATTAGACGGCTTTCCTCATGGTGTTGTGATTCTGCTGCTATGAAGGGAGCGGACAGAAAGTACGTCCGTCCTGCTCGAAAGGTTCTGAGGAAGATCTAGTTTGATGGGCTTTCACCATTTTTATGTTGTCCGGGAAAATGGTCCGGCCTGAATTGGATACGTCATCCTCAGTGGTTGAAAATATATGACGACCATAATGGTCAAATTAATTTACGCGCCAAACAAAAATAGGAAGTATTTTTGCTACACATATATACATATGTATATATATAAGAAATTCTTCCTTCCTTAATTGTTTAGAGTTCTTGTTACCTTAATGGTTTACAAATTTTTCGTAGGGATCATTATATAGGGAGATGTAGTCCCCAAGTCACTAGACGAAGGAGTTGAAATCTCTGGGTTAAAAACTGCTTGTGGATTATTAGTACAACTGGATTCACGTTTGTCAATAGTATTAGCTTCTTTAATAGAAATAGAATAACCTTTCTAATGCTATCATCGATTGTTCACTTTGTCATAAGTTCCTTACTGACACCGTTGATTCACGTCCATCAGTAAATCTCACATGAGCGAATTGTGGGTTTTCTTCAAGTAACTGTACTTCAACTACCAATGTTTGTACTTATTGGTACGAAATGGGTGACGCAAAAGGATAGGGCCTTGTGTAGATCCCTAAGTAGGTAAAGAAAGGCCACTCGGTATCTGCCATTGGTAAGAAAAGAGTCTTTAATGGAGTGTGGCATTGGTAGTTGTACAAAGAAGACATCTCGTAGATTGCAATACCTCAGGCAGTACAGTTTCTCATTTAGATGGCTTAAGATTTAATGAAGCCTGGGCTAATGAGATGTCTTTCCAGATGATCCCATTTTACCGTTTACACAAACCATTTAATGAAGCCTGGGCTAATGAGATGTCTTTCCAGATGATCCCATTTTACCGTTTACACAAACCATGTAATGAAGCCTGGGCTTATGAGATGTCTTTCCAGATGATCCCATTTAACCGTTTACATAAACCATTTAATGAAGCCTGGGCTAATGAGATGTCTTTCCAGATGATCCCATTTTACCGTTTACACAAACCATTTAATGAAGCCTAGGCTAATGAGATGTCTTTACAGATGATCCCATTTTACCGTTTACACAAACCATTTAATGAAGCCTAGGCTAATGAGATGTCTTTCCAGATGATCCCATTTAACCGTTTACATAAACCATTTAATGAAGCCTGGGCTAATGAGATGTCTTTCCAGATGATCCCATTTTACCGTTTACATAGACCATTTCCTTGTGGGTGGTTAGGTGTCGTCCGGATAATAACTTTACCAAGATTGGTGAAGTATTTATGTTGATCCTTGAATATGAATGAAGTTCCTCTGTAAGAATAGATGTGTGCGGACATGCCAAATAGTCTAAATATCTGACTTAGGCATTTGATTACCGAGTCTGTAGTCATATTCGGACATGCGAAGGAGGAAAAAACCTGAGTACACGTTTATCACTGTCAACAAGTACTGATTCTTTGATGTGAAAGGAAACGGTCCTTTAAAGTCAATGCTGAGTCGTTCTATTGGCTGTTGCTTTGACCAGGTGGACTGTTTCTACAAGTGTGATTCCCATCTAGTATAAACAGAACATCTCGTCCACATTCTTTTATCATTTTCTGTAGAGATTTCAGATTTTTAACAAAGTGAGCCAATCTTGTTATACCAGAATGGCAGAGATTTTCATGAATTTCCTGTAATTTATCTCTGTTGATCTTCCTATCCCTTTCAGTATTAAGTATGAAATTAAGTGTTTGCTGTTATACATCTGAAATAAAAATCTCTCCTGATTCACAAATTTACAGACTCAATAAATACACCCACTCACCAGCAAAACAAGTTAAAACAAACGGAAAGAAAATCCAACGAGCATATATTTGGTTAAAAGAAGCTAACACTAACCGGATGTTGACCCGACAGTAGCTACTAACACAACTTATAAAACATGTCACTACGTATGTAGGCTCCACATAGCTTCCGGTTGAAAAACTAAATTAACAGGTAATTAGAAAAATCCTTTTTCAATAAATCATTAACAAAGTTTTTCGGAGCCGATTTCGATCCAAAACGGTCAAGAAAAGCCCACGAACGAGAATTGACACCGGGACTGAAAGCAGAGAGAAACTTTGTGTGTCACATTTTAATGACTGCCTACTAACTCACACCGCATCAACACGTCGCACACAACCAAGTTATGCTACCAAGAACAGACTTATACCGATTTGCCGCCAGACCCCTATCAGTTAGAAGAAGAAAACCTGTATCTTTTCTAAATTTAACAATTTCTATCTATTCAAAATAAACGAAATTAAATCCAATCCTCTTGTCTGTTGTCTTTTGCAACTCTACGCTCGTCTATAACATTGCCGATCAGTAACTATCACCAAGCGTCGTACAGATAAGTAATGGGACCACTTTTTCACAGCTCCAATTATAGCACAAGCCTCTTTTTCCATTTCAAGAATGATTTTGTTCCGTTGTAGTTAGCGTTCGTGAGAAGAACGCTGCTAGGCTGTTTGCTTGATTCAAAGTGGCAGCGATGGCAGAATCAGAAGCAGCAGTTCCTACGATCTGAGGATTGTTCCCATCAACAGAGTGTTACAAGGCTTTTTCAATTATATCCTTGAAGTCTTCGAAAGCTTTCAATAATTCTGGATTGAGGGAAATGAATCAGCTACTACTAAGCGTTTAATCTTGTTAGAGAAGTTAGGTATCCCCAAAGAATAGAAAGAGAATAATCTAAGGATTCGACGCAGTGAGGCTTTATCTTTAGGGACTGGCAGTTATCTTAATGGCCGTAGACGTTCTACATCAAATCATCTTAGCATAACTTGTGTTATGTTATATCCCAGAAAATCAATAGACGTTTTCGAGAGGGTTGGTTTTCCCTGTTAAAGGTGAGATTATGATGTTTAGTAATCTTCTGAAACTTTGAAACGTTCTCATCATATTCTCACTGATTAATCCCAACTGCGACAATGTTATCTAAATAGGCATACAAACCCTTGAGGTTATTTACTTTGATAATCTTATCGATTATCCTTTGGAAACAAGCAACACCGTTCGTCACCCCAAAAGAAATTCTACCGAATTGGCAGGGTTTATCATTAGATTCGAATACTGTAAATGGTTTACTATCTTGTCTGGTTGGCATCTAGTGATAGGCACTTTTCAAATCCAACGAGCTATGAATTGTATATTTTGATATTTCATAGGCCCGATCCTCCATTCTCGGTAATGGATAAACATCTAATATATTAAACCTATTGATTTTTCTAGTATAATCAACTACAATTCTTTTCCTCTGACGATTGTTGGCAACTATTAACACCTGATCCCTCCAAGGAGATATACTCTCTCCAATTACACCAGCCCGAATCATTTTATCTGTTTCGGTCCGTATGAAACCCTTGTCATCCTCTCCAAATCTTTTAGATTTAGTCGTAATAGATTTACTGACTGGATCAGTGTTGGAGAATAGAGGAGCCGTGTCTACTGAAGCAGAGGGTACGCTACAGGAGGTAGGACGAGAAATTTGAACCGTTAAATGCAAAAGATACATTAGAATGTAGGGACATAATGTTTTGGCTAAGAATAATATTACAGCAAAGGTTGGATAATGTCAAGAGGTATATATTTATATTCACCTTGCAAATTTATATCTATTGTGCAGTGTCCTTTAATAGAAACATTAAGTGATGATGGCGTGATGGATACATTACTAGTTTTAGGCTTCATCTGTAGTCTGTGCTTCTTGAAATAAAAGTGTGACGTAAAGGACTCAGAGCTTCCAGTATCCAATCGGGTGGTAGCTTCCTTTTTTTCCAATAAACACGTATATAGAGGCCTGTTTTAAAGATCCAGAAGAAGCGGACGTAGGGTTCATTTTCATCACTATTATCGAGAGTCTGTGGGGACAAGTTGAAGCAGAGCTCATTTGTGGGTTTGAACGAAGCATTTTAAAGAAATGGCCTTGCTTTTTACATTTGAAACATGTGGCGTTTCTTGTTGCATATACTTTTCTATCATGACGAGATCCTCCGCAGAGGAAACACTTGGATTTGATATTTGCAGTGGCACATGTATCACCGATATTCGTTGACTGGTTGCTGATATTATCTTTCTCTGAATAAACTACTATGCCGTTTTGTGATGACAGGTGCATATATAATTTTGGATTTTTTTGAGTTGAATAGAGTTCTCAAGCTTGGTCAATGGCTCTGTTTAAATAGAATGTTTTATTTTCCAGTAACCGTTGTCGGATAATGATGGAATATAACTCGATGATAAAAAAAATCTCTGACGCAGTCGTCATGGCTTTGTAAATCGTCGACGGATTTAAAGTTACGTTCTTTCCTTGGTAACTGAAGTCCTTGAACCTACTAGTCAATTCTTTCTTCTTCTTTCTGTCTATGAGTAGCAAGTAAGTGCCGGGCAAAAACTTCCATGGTTTTATATATAACTCTTAGAGACATTTGACTGCATCGTCAAAAGAATCATATTCAGCAATGTATATATAGGAATTTAATGGACGTGTGTGGTATTCACTGAGACTACCGCCAATCTTTTCCTATAATACATGAGTCTATCTAAGGGAACTAACACAGAATATTTTGGTAAGGAAAAACAAAGTCCATTTAGACTACTATGACATACATTTTATATACGTACATAGTATAAATAATTAAGAAACATGACATACTGTCCCAAAGTGTAAAAAGGTACATAAGCAGTTCCACTGAACCAACAGGCCAATAGCGGCGGTTAAAAATTTATATTTTTCTGGTGCAGGGAAATGATCCTCTCAAGACAATTTGCACGCATGTACTGATCGTAAAAGCGGAGGCAAAAGGCAGGTCCTTTCCGGCCAATGACTGGTACCAAAAAGATTTAGAACTCGCTTCCTGAAATATCACATGACCAAAATGTCACGTGATTCTCGGAAGCTCCGCCTGTAGCTCCCCAAAAGGGAGACCATTATGTTTAGTTCCCCAACGTATATACATGCGTCGGGGGAAGTACAGTTTATCAGGATACCCAGTTTGCCGAGATCATTATATTCGTTGGGGTTTATTTTTCTGAGAAACAACGTGAAGTTTCGAAACCCGTGATTAAAAATCTTTCTCGAAGAAGCTGTATTCGGAAATATATCCAAATGTTCTGGTTTCAGGAATGTGTACATAATTTTGAATTTGTCTCGTTCAATAAATTGAAATCAGTTAGTAAGTTTAGTATACCTTAACAAGGCTTTATTAAACAAGATAATTCCTTACTAGGCATTTTCACCAATAAATGAATACCAGTAAAGGAACATATATAAGACACAAAAGTAAATATCAATATACTCCTGGGTCGACAACCCTCAGTTAATCAGTATATATATATATATATGACACTCAAAATAAATTTTGGTTTGACGACTCATTTTACTTGTGAATAAGAAGAGACTAGATATCTTATAAAATGAAATATAGATATAAATAGATTAAAGTGTCTTGGGATTATATCCCTTGCCTATCAAGTAGTACTTCTGATGGCCGCTAAGTGGTGTGACCAAAGTAGCATATAAAAGTGCCCTCCAAAGTCTGTCAACAAAACGACGATGTTTTAATGTCATATCAGGGATGAAATGACGGAGACGTCTCATTTCTGTCTGAACCGGCCCATTGGTCTGGTAGGTAGAGTGTTCCCCAATGGTCCGGGAGAACTAGTTTCAATCCCAGGTCACGTCATACCAAAGACTTTAAAAATAGTACTTGATACCTCCTTGCTTAACACTCAGCAATATAAGGTATGCATCAAGGGTAAAGGGGAGCAATCCTGGGAAAGGAGCAGCGCCCTCCCCTACACCTCAGTGTAGTAGCTAACGAAAAGGGATCCTTCTGGTCGCCCTCGACTAAAGGGAGACAACTTTACTTACTTACTAATGTCCTATCAACCTTGGTAGGTTGCTTAATACCAAAGCCATCCTTGAAGAAGAACGGCAGTGATACTATTTAACGCATAGCTGGAAGGATTGAAGCCTCATAACTTCCACAAAGGTAATTAGTCCGAAAGTGAACGTAATAGCACGAGGGGAGTTCAAATTCGTTTACTTAAAGGCCGCACTCCAGCACTTTAACCACTACGCCACAGGGACTTCACTCCAGAGATATTGAGACAAGCTTCTGAGTACTGTACACCATTTCAGTTGCCCTTTGCTTTCTGAAAGCTGGTTTGCTTATGGTATTTTGAAGGCTATCTAAAGTGTACTTTCTTTTGCAGACAGGTCTCGAACTGTTTTCCCCGACGAGTTCAATTTTCGTCTCATCAAACCATGATATTTTGTCCCAGAACTAATCAGAGTTCTTTAGATGATAATGAGCAAAAACTAGATGAGACTTTATGTAACTGGGTTTCAGAAGAAAGGTTTTTCTAGAAGTCAGAGGATGCAGTTCTACACTGCTGCATATCCGACTATCGTGTCGATGCTCACTTCTGCCAGCAGCTTCTTCTAAATTTTCCCCTCCAAGTAGTGAATGCTCTTTGCATTACTTCCAAACAAATCGATGAAGCTACCTGTTCACTAAATTTACGACGATGTCTTGTTTGAGACACACCATATTGTTTCTATTTTCAAATGATACCTTTAATTGTACCGATAAGAATATTGAGTTTATCTAAAACCTTTCGATACTACATTCCATTATGATAGTCAATAATTACTCTACAAACTCCTTTGTTCTCACCAGTGCAAGGTAGAATGCCCTGCAAACGAGGCTTAGAAATCGTTGATTGTACCCCCTGCAGAGGGGTAAGACCCTACCCAAAAAGGGATATCTTGGGTATTATATGAAACTGAATTTGTTGTGTTGCTCCACTTCTGAAACTCTGGTAAGTGTCGAGTCCCTCTTCATTGTCATAACTCCTAGGGTTTTTCTGACCCATAGAGGTAGTACCTGTAAGGGTCCCATCAAGGGTTTGAATAGATCTTTTTAAAAATTATTCATATTCGATAAGACCGTGTGCATAAAAAATCTCGTAAGAAACAACAATACAAAAAATATATAAACGTACAATGAATGCATTTCCCTAAACTTTAGGCATAAAATAACGCTAAACGAAAATAATAATGTGACTCTGCTATTTGGACGACGAAAAAAGTCTTTATTAATTCTGTTTACATTTTTGTCGAGCAGTCCGACGCAAACACAAGGAGAGAGGAAGAGCTTCTAAGGGTTTCTGAGTGAATCTCGGTTCCAGCTACAATGAGGCAACCACCCACTCCGCCTGACCGATTCGCACCAACGTCTAACCTAACTTATCTCTTTGGGTTTCAAATCTCAACTCTCCCAAATCAAAACTTATCTTTTTTTAATATAGTATCTTCTTAATTATTGCATCAGCAAGTCATATTTGAACGCGTGTCATTAACTTTTGTTTCCCCACACCGGTTGACAAACCTTGATTTGTTTATTATCCTTATTCTGCCTTCCTAACGTTATTTTGACGTGAGGTGTTTTAAACCTGGTCACCATCTGTGCACGCGTTTGGCCATTGCGAGTATCTACACTTACACCCAAAGATTTGTAAACAGTCATCAAGCTCAGCAAACTAAATCACAAGATAATTAACATAATCAATTATCAATAAAATAATAAATACAATTAATTACCACCCTAATTATTTCACAGCCGCTAAAACCAATCAGTCAATAATGTGCTAGCTAGAAATCTAAAGTATTTAATCAATCCCCACAAGGTCGGTTGAAAGAGGGGTGCACTGTAATAAGCATGCTTCTCGGAAGTGGAGTAAAAAATTGCTCAGTTCTTTTAGGCTTTTCCTTTAAGTTCGTTTCAGGTAGCCAACAATTAATCCAGCCTGTACCTCTTTTCGGGGGAGGGGTGCCTCCTGACACTGAACCGTTAATTCCACGAAATACGACCCGGCATAGATGGTGCATTCATATAATTTAACTAAACACACCTCATTTTTGGAATTTGACACAAGGTCATTTTGTCCCACGGCAAGTATGTCTCCCGAGGAGCAAGCACAAAAAATTGGTCATGATCTATCGGTATAAAATGTCGTACTGTAATTTGAGGGCTGATTTTGAATTAAAAAATTCTGAAGTAAAAAAAAAACATTTACTTGCTTTATTCCTTGCTCAAAAACCACATTTCTGGTTGTCTAAACTGAAGAAAAAACAGCAGTTTTCTTTCTTTCATTAGTAAATTGTGATTTATCTACTTTATGCTGACACATTACCAGTTAGAGTGATCAAAAAGAAGTCTTCCTTTGATATATGACAATTCCCAAGTTTTGGATATGCGAAGCATTATGTTCCGTTTTTATTGCAGAATGAATGTTAATGAGTATGGTTTAATATTTATATATGTGTTACATAGCCATATACACGAATATGGCCATGTGCGAAATGGACAACGAATGTTCATAACGATAGAACATGGGAATCTCGGAATTCGAAAACACGTAAAGACTTCTTGTTCAGGTACGAAACCTTTTTATTGACTTTGAGTTAAAGGTTTCGACGTAAGGAAGAGAGACACAATCTTCTATGCTGTCTTATTCATTTGGCCCCCGTCTCGAGCGGCCCTCATAGGGCGCAAGTTCACCTCGCGTCTGCGAGCTCCAAAAGTCGATCCTTCTAGTTTGGCGTCTAGTACCCAACTCCGACTTTCTTCAGATTCTCACACAAACCTCTGCGCGCTTCCGGTGCGTGACATCACCCGCACTCCGTCACCGCGTTTCATCTCGGACTATTATAACATCTGAGTGACACCTCCATCCGCCTGCGCTCACCCGCGTTAACACCTGCCTCAATGTTGCACCTAACTAACCCATGTGCTTAGCCGAAAGGTTCTCAGCCTAACTAAACTCAAAGGCATGAACCGAAATCCCTCGGCTATTATATAACATATGGTTTAATATTTTGATATGGTTTATATGGTTTAATATTTTTATATTGTTTACATGATTTAATATTTTTATATGGTTCATATGGTTTAATATGTTAATGAGTATATCACCATTGTATATAAAATCTGTCATTTTATTTAAGTCATATATCTTTATACTACAACATTTAATCTTTTCCACAGACAAGCCGTTTATATATATACGATGATCATTAAATAAGTTTCCAAACTTTTTTTCTTATGGGCACTTTTATTGATAGTACACACATAAAACGCTAGTCCCCTTCGAAGTAATCTCCTCCGGCTACAATGCACTTGTTGTACCGTTCCAACAACTTCTGGAAGGCCCCATGGAAGTCCTCTTGTGTGAGCGTGTCAATGACCTTCGTCACAGCCTCTTTCATCTCCTCAATTGTCTCATAATAACAGACTCTGAACTTAGGGAATAAGCAAAAGTCACAGGGAGCAAGGTCTGGACTATAGAGAGGGTTAGGAACTGTGTTGATGCCCATCTTGGTCAAATAGTTTATTACAAGGATGCAGTTGTGGACTGGTGCATTGTCCTGCTGGAAATGCCACTAACCCGATTTGAAGAGTGCTGGCTTCTTCCTGAACTGCCTTAAAACCTCAACATAGTAACCCTAACCCTAACCCTTTGGCCAATCAACTCTGGTGTATTGACTTCCTTGCTCCTCCCACACCTCTCATCATCCCTCACAGACTCTCTGCCTTCCTTGAATCTCTTATCCTATTTACCAACCCCTCCGCTCGGGCAGGATATGACACAAGGTCAATTTTTAAGCGGAGTTTAACAGGTTTGAATTCAGAGTTTTCCTTCTCCTAGACTAGTTGCCTAACCAAGGATGAAGAACCTAGTCTGTCCTATTATTTATCCATAGCTGGAAGGAGAATAATTGGATTCATACCTTTCCCAAGGGTATTAGTGCAATGTGAAATGCAACCAGTCTCGTCCAGGATTTGAACTCGTGTCGCCGTGTTCATTTCCTAGGACGATAACAATTACACCACGGGCACCTCCACAAATCTTATGCCACTCAAAAACTAAAGCTCGATTCATGCAAGATAGTCGAAAAGCAGTCTGAAGCATCCCATACGTTTCTGTGGCATTTTTTCCAAGTTTAAAACAGAATTTTATTGCATATCGTTCTTCTAAAGTGTCCTCACATCCAGATTGCATTTTTAAAATTCCCCAGCTGTGACAATCAGGTTTTAGTAGGGTGTATTCCAATTCCTGCTGTATCTGTTTATTTGAACCTGAAATCATAAATATTAGTCAGTCATCTCATAAGATGTATAGCAATAAGATACTGAATTTTCAAAAGTCTACGACAATTTTACATGCCTGTACAAAAACGTCTGGAAACTTATTGAATGCACCATGTATATATATATATATATATATATATATATATATATCATCGTTATCATGTTATGCTGGGTAGCACGGACTTCCTTGACTCTCTCTCTCGCCATTCATGTCTATCTTCCGTCGCTTCTGGCAGATCTTCAAGACTACATCTTGTGTCTGCACACACACACACACACACACACACACGTATATGTCATATACCCTGATATGATAGTAATAATAAGCTATAAAAACTTTTCAAGTTCTTAAAATATTTTAGAGTTTAATATGACTATTTAATAGAAAAGAATATTTACCAATTTTCTGTTATCATAAAAGATAAAGCTAAGATCATTGTTTAACAATGGGACCATTTTCCCCATCAGTCAATGAACCTCATGATTTGCTGGGTGATTGACAATAAAGAGTCAAACATGGGAATACTCAAAGTTGGGGAATTTTGTAAAGCAGACAATCAGTTATTAACTGGGAGAGGACAAGGAACAAGTTTAAATCAAGAAGTAGTGAAACTGCTCTCCTTCCATTGGGGGCGGGTAACAATCGAGCAATTCATTCATCAACTCAAAAATACCCCTTTATATTTTTGTTATTTGAAACTGGTCTAAAGAAAAGTTGAAACACAGTGATAAAGTGAGTGGTATTTTTTTCTGTGATCTCATGGCTGACTTTTTTTCTTTTTACCTGATGTAAACTTGTAGTCATCTCTTCATCTCATCTTAGTCTCTGTCAACTTTCCTTAAGATTCCGCAATGCAACAGTTTGTTTTTATAAATACTTAAAGCTAAATCTGATCCATAATTTTATGAAAAAAACTGAACAAAAAATAACACAATTGGAAAGTGTGACTAGTTTATATAATCCAATGTTTTATATTTATCTTTTACTTATATGGAATGAAGCACACTCATATACACCACTCACTTCCTCTCTCTATGTATATGTGTGTGTGTGTGTTCTTACTGTTACCACCTCTGTCTTTATAGAATCATAGTCCCTTAACTTGCACTAAAAATTTAATCTTGTGGTTAGGGGCAAATATCTGCCATCCACAAGTCAAATGTCTTTATATCTACATTTGAAGGGAGAAGATATATATATATATATATATATATATAGAGAGAGAGAGAGAGAGAATGAGAATGTCATGGTTTTTGATTGGTTGATTTCTTTTTGATTTATTTGGGGATTTGGTAAAGTAATTTTTTTTTACTCATTTTAATTGTTAAATATAGAAGCAAAACGTCTCCAAAGAAAACATGTCTGCATTTTCTATATTGACAGAGTTTCATTGCAATTTTTCTTCCAAGCAATTTTTTTCGGGTTTATACGAGAAAGATGAGCGATCCAAAATGTAGAAATATAGCCGACCACTAAAATTGTAACATCTTCTATTTCACATTGTTATTTTACTCTTTTCTTATCTGCTTATTTTGTGACCTTTATATTAGCATGATCATATTAAGAATCTTCTGCAACTTGTTAGACACTAACGCACCACAACATTTAACCTTTTCCTATGACAATCCTTCTTTTTGTCAACTTACGTTGTCACCTTTAATTATGTGTTTGTTTGAAAAAAAATCTACGTCATAATTCCAGTAGTTATTTACACCATATTCTCAATGAATTTTCTTTTGTTTTAATCTCAGTTATTAAGAAAAATGTTTGATATTATTAATACTGTTGGCCCTATCGACATACTAATAACATGAAACTGTATTTTTATATATACAACTAAATAATGGTTTATAATGTGAACTGGAAGGCTAATTTGAATATTAATCTTGAAAATTTGATTTTAATAAATCGTTCGATATTATTGATTTCTTATCGTTGGTTTTATTTTGATAAATATGAGCAAAAATCCTGCTGATAAATCGAAAAAGAAACAACTGTAATTTTATTTTTTACTGTCTAATTTTATTAAATAAAGAAAACCAAGAATGAACTAGCATCCATGTTATACTACTCTTCAATTATTCTGCCTCTGTGTAGCAGAAAAAACTTCGTATTTTTGTTTGGCGCGTAAATTAATTTGACCGTTATGGTCGTTGCATATTTTCACCCAATGAGGATGACGTATCCAATTCAGCTTGGATCATTTTCCCAGGCAGCACCAAAATGGTGAAAGCCCGCCAAACTAGATCTTCCTCAGAACCTTTCTAGAAGGACGGACGTACTTTCTGTCTGTTCCCTTCATAGCAGCAAAAGCACAACACCATGAGGAAAGCCTTCTAATTTATGGACCTCTTGAGTCTACTCTCTTAGACCTAGGGTTCCCAGATGAACATGCATTAGATGCATGTAATCCACCACTCACAGGAACACCTTCATGTCGCCTCTAGCTTTTGCTATGTCTACAGCGATGCGCAATTACGCTCAGACATCCAGCTACCTCATTCGTAGGCAACATTATCCGGAGACTTTCATGCCTCTCTCCTACAGCAACCAGGACCACACATTTATGGGTGACTATATCATTCCTGTACTTAAACAGCAAACACGACTTTTGCCTTAACGGTAGCGACGCACATCACGCTCAGGCATTTAGCTGCTATAATTCCTTCTCAACTCAATAACTATTTCCTTCCTTCCTTCCTTCCTTCCTTCCTTCCTTCCTACGAGACTTGCAGCATAAAGGTACCCTTTATTCTGGCTGCCATTTAACCTTCATAAAATCTTTTCTATATCTTGGTTCTTCTCTCCTTTATTTCTGACAACGTAGCGAGGAACTAACGTAACAACGTAACATTTAATTTCCTCGCTAAATCTGTTTCAAATGAATTTTAATGATTTAATAGTAAATAATTCTAAACACCTTTTTTTCTGTTTACTATATATATATTATTTATTCTTGAATATTCGCACACACAAAGCATAAGTAAGACATAAAAAAATAACTAGATAAGCGTTGTATTTTTATGTGCGTTCTTATTTAGTTTCACTAGTATACATGGATTGAATAATATATAAATGTGCATAGAACAAAATAATAAAACAAAACAAAATAAAGAAAAACATACAAAAGAAATAACAACCTCTCGGGAGACCTCTGAAAGTAAGAATATTCTGAGTAAGCTCAGAAAAAGAAGAGTCGTCCTGACGTTAAAAAGAAACCCGGAGAGAAAGAATTCAGAACTCAACTAGGAAGGCAGCTATTTTATTACTCGGGGAGGTCTTTGCCTTCCCGACTTACTTCCGAACTTCCATAGTAATGAAAATTAATCTTAATACCTTCACTTCCTTCCCTCATTCCATTTCAACTAACGCGACCAGTAAAAGAAAACAACACGTATTGGGGTTTGAAATAAGAAATAACCAACTACCAACCATCAACACCAATAAATTCTCACCCCAGAAATGGTGATCCTGATGTGATGTTAAAAATATATTCGAAGGAACAAGTTCAACAAGAAAAGAAAAACTTTCGAAGAACTTATTCTTAGCAGCAGAAAAACATACGTTACCACGAACGAGAAAAACAAAGGAACAAAAAAATCAACTGCACCGCGTTGATTTACAATTTTTCCACTACTGTCAAAAATGTCGGACTGCTGGAATTCACATACAACGAACAAAAGTGGAGACATCTCCACACTAAACGGTGGTTCTCTGAAATTAGTAGACAAGTTCACCAACCTAGAAAGCAATGTCTCATCAACCGAGAATGACGTCAATACGCGACTAGCAAAGGCTATCGGTCATATGGAAGTCAGACCTGACCGATAAATTGAAAAGCAGCGGTCGTGTCGATACTGTTGTATGGATGCACTACATGGACGCTAACTAAACAGCAGGAGAAAAAGCTTGACGGCAACTACACAAGAATGCTGCGAGTAATATTGAACAAGTCCTGGAGGCAGCACCCAACAAAGCAGCAGCTGTACGGCCACTTACTACCCATCACAAAAACTATCCAAGTTAGAAGAACCAGACATGCGGGACACTGCTGGAGAAGTAGAGATGAACTTATTAGTGACGTACTCCAGTGGACCCCTTCACATGGACGAGCAAAGGCAGGACGTTCAGCTAGAACCTATATACAACAGCTCTGCGCCGATACAGGAGGTAGTCTTGAAGACCTACCAGAAGCGATGGACGATAGAGAGGGGTGGCAGCAGAGGGTCAGGGAGATCCGTGCTGATGGCACAACATGATGATGATGATGATACCGGCTGTGTCCATAAAAATCCCAGCTTTTATTCGTGCGACAGGGTATTTTTCTGGCTTCCCACCAAACCGTTTTATAGTGAGTACCAAGAATGAATCGAGACACATGCGCAGCAGTTGCAAAAATAACTTGATCCCGTCGACATTCCCTTAATGGGGTGCCTCAGGCACCAAGCAATCAACTTAGTCTTGCAAGCAGGGAAAGACCTGGAAGGACGGGCCCCCAAGGCTGGGTAATCATAACTTTTTTTTAACCACCCGGTACGAGTACCAGGTGGCCTGCTTGAAGGCGGAAAGTATTTGCAAAGCATAGATCGAATTAAGAAATATCTCGGACGAAAATACGAGATTCTCACATGTCTTGTCAGTCCTTCCACCTGAATTGATATCCAACCTACCGTCCATTATCAAAGCTTCAAAAAATTACACATGACTTAAAAACACTGTAGAGACAATGTACGAAAGAAGTAAACTTTAAATGTTTGCAAAATAATCGGCAACACACAAATTACGAGAAGACTGTCGTCATATCTTCATGAATTAATCGCGACGGCGAACAAAATTGGCATTGACGAACTTATACGTCACAAATTCATCAATACGCTATCTCCTGAAATAACGCCGTTAATAGCGGTGGTGAAAAATGCCTCCCTGATGAAGCTGGATACATTAGCTGATGAAATAGTGCTATTTTTGAAATTTAGTAAGATGCAAAATGCCCCGTACCACAAATACTAACAGATATACCAAACCTCCTATCTCCACCAGTGCCACTCCAATAAAAGTAAAAGTAAAGTTGGCGACCATAGTCGAGGGCGACCAGGAGTATCCCTTTTCAATAGCTTTTCGAAGTGTCGAGGAGAGCGCTACTCCTTGGTAAATAGTAGGACAGACTAGGTTCTTCAGCCTTGGTCAGGCAACTAGTCTAGGAGAAGGAAAACTCTGAATTGAAACCTGTTAAACTCCGCTTAAAAACCGAGCGGAGGAGTTAGTAAATAGTATCTTCGGCGAAGATCGTCTATGCTGGAGCGTCCAGTACAAGAGGATGTGAGAAAGGTCTTTCTTCTCTTCTGGCCGGGTACTCTCCGTCTGCTGACAGACGTCCAAAATGGGCTAGAAAAATAGTTCTTTAGAGAAAGATGGAATCAATGCGCTCCGCCCGCTGATTGGTTAGTGTGTGTCCGAATCGCTTGGCGGGGGCATTGATTCGCGAGAGAAAATAGATCTGTCGTAGACACTTATACTATGTGGAGAAATCTAAAACCTGTAAACTGTTGTGAAGATAGCCAGATACGTCCGGCTGCAACATAATGCCCTTTCTAGACCATCTTTACTAGACATGCTAACACCTAGGCCTCGAGAGAACTTGGAATACGAATTGCATCAGCAACCGGTAATTCACAATTATTTGAGGTTGCTTTCAAAATTGGTTTAAATGACACAAACTTCGTGATTCTATAATAATTTTTCCGCGGAAAATGGCACACGGTTTAAACTTGAATGTTACACCCGTGAAACTATCAGCGGCAAATGGGGAAAATATTGAATGCTTCGGCAAAGCAGTAGTCGAAATTGGGATTCCGACTCTGCCCTGTTAATATATATGTACTGTAGTAGTCACGGATACCGTTAACACCCTCCTAGCTAAGGATTTCTTGTGCCGCTATGGCCTCATCTCGGATTACTGTAATGACAGACTTATCGATGAAACAATACGCAGTTATACACAAGGAGGACGAAACGCAGCACAGATTCAGAGTATAATGGTAAATAACCAAGACAACCGACCAGAAGTGCAGTCCCTTTTCCGAGAACTTCCGAAATTCACCAGACTTCCTACGGAGCAGCCTCCAGTGTCTAACACGAAGTAACACACGTCATAGAAATGGAGATAGCGCCCTATGTTCGACAGCTGTCGGAAGAAAAATATGTTTGCAAAACAGGAGTTCAAGCCATTTTTACAAGCTGGAATAATTAGACAGTCGAAATCCCCATGGTCCTCACCTCTACATCTCGTTCCAAGGTCACCCCACTGGAAAATAGCGTATATGTGGTGACTTTAGACATCTTAAGCAGCTGACAAAATCTGACATATCCGATTCCAAATATTAACAGCCGAAGATCTAAACTCTAAAAAAAATCATATTTTCAAAGATTGATCTCTTACAGGCTTATCACCAGATTCCCATGAATAAGGCAGATATTGAAAAACCCACACCGATAACGCCATTTGAAATGGCAATCGACATTCCAGAAATCTATGGACAATATATTTATGGATGTGAGTTGCATCTTCGTACATGTCGACGATATACTTGTTTTTTTTTCCGAATCTAAGGAATAACACCACAGAAATCTCAGGAAAGTTATTTCGATTTTCGAAGAAAACAGCCATCAAATCTCGGTCGACAAATGCCAATTTTATAAAGACACCATCGACTTCTTCGGCTTTAACGAAAGCACTGAAGGAATGAAGTCAAAGACATAAAAAATTTCATAGAACCCACGGATTCCAAATCACTGCGTCGCTTCTTGGGAATGGTAAACTTTTAAAAGAAATTAATCACACAAGCTGCAGATGCGTTACTGCTTCTAACTGAAGCCATTAAAGATAATCCAGCAGCAAAAACACTGAAAATAAGCCCAGTTGAAAGCAAAGCATTTGTCTCTATAAAAGACATCCTTACCAAAGTATCTGCTTTTACGCACGCTGATCCAGATGTCACACAATACCATCTCGTTACAGATAGCTACAACTCTGTAGTTAGTGTAGCACTGCATCAGATGATAAATGGGGATCCAGTTCCCATTGGATTTTACTAAAAATCTGTCTGAAAATCAGAGAAAATACTCCACCTTTGAAAGAACTTTTAGTAGCATACCAAACAGTTTTACACTTCAAGCCACAAATTGAAGGCCGAAATGCTACCTTGTTTTCATACCACAGACCGCTGTCTCTGGTATTCCGGAAAAAAACCCAATGAAATCAGACCAGCAACAAAGATACTTGTTAGTTATGACAAAGTATGTCACTGAAGTACTGTATATATGAGGAGAAGTCAGCATTGTTGCTGATTGCCTATTTTAACCAACGTATTCAGTGATCATAGAACCCTGTGATCTACTAGCGATCAGTGAATCGCAAAAGAAAGATGAGGAAATTAACACATATAGAAATTGGCTTAAACTCTATGAGATACAAAAGTCATCCATTTGGTGTGACCTATCGACTTCACTCCCAGACCATACACTCCCGAGAAAGATCTTCGACATATTTCACATCTCGCATTCAGGACCTACGCCAACGGCAAAACTGATAAAAGCAATACACTTCTGGCCAGACATGAACAGAAATACATGGTCCAGGTTAAAAGTTTTCTACGCTGCTAATAACACAAGATCTCCAGGTCCACTAGAACAGAAACTACACCATTCTCTCAACCGACTGGAAGATTTGAAATTGTGCATATAGAAATCATTGGTCCTTCACCACCCCCTACTACTTATAATGGTGTATACACATTTCCAACTTGATATGTACTTACGTGCATTGACAGTGCAAGAAGACGGGTTGTAGCCACATTCTTACAAGACATGTCAGTCAATATTGTAGCATTATCATTCCCGAACACATGGGTTTCTCGCTTTGGGGTCTTATTACATTTTGTAACAGATCGGGGAGGCTAATTTGAGAGTGAATTGTTCAGAGACCTGGCCGTTATAATAGGCTTCCACAGGCTCCATACAACAGCATATCGTCCTCAAACAAATCGAGTGATTAAAAGGCTACACTGCACTCTGAAAACAGCGATCATGACAAGAAAGTTGAGCTCGTTGAATACGTTACAAGTTATATTGCTTGGTATTAGGTATATGCCTAATGATCAATGCTTCTTCTCAGCTACTGCAGTTACAGGAACCCAGTTACTACTTCCAAAACCAATCATCGACCAGGAATATCCCAACCTGAACAAAGATGACATTAAAAAATCGCCAAGGAGATGCAAGAGTTAGATATAGCTCTCCTTTCAAAAGGACAGTTACATACAACTCGAAAATACGTCATACCTTAAGAATTAAAAACAGCAACACGTATGGCTGTGAACAGACAGAATTCGAAAACCACTGGAAGCTTCATACACAGTGTTGAATCACGAAATACACTTGTAGTCAATAGCTTGGCTAAGACCAAAGCAAATTACTCCTCCATGAAAGAGGAGAACTATTTATGGCACATTGGGAGATTCCATCGTGCACATATGGGCCAGTCCATTCCTTAGATTGTGATTGGCTGGATCATCTCATTGGATATGCTCGTTCATAAATACCAGCCCTCAGTCCAGCTCAAGCCGTTTGTCTTGTAAATACGCTGGACCTCTGGTAAGTGTTGCTGTTATCATTATCACTATTATTGCTGTTGTGTGTTGTTGCCTTCTACAGTTCTTTTGTTTATTCTACACACAGGGCCACACGGAATCATTAAAAACACGTTACTATAGAGACATTGGCTGGTGATGAGCAAACACTTTCAAGGGAAGGATTGAAATCAGCAATATTCACCTATGTCCATGATAGTAATAAAAACACCAGAGCCCGAATAATACAAACACAGTAGAAAACACACTATCTCCATTACTCAAGATACGGCAAGACTCACCACAGGAACCAAACGTGTTCATTTTACAAGAAATAATAACCCCCTCAACTACACATAAAAATAATAATAATAATAATAATAAAATAAAATTTAAAATCAAAAAGAACCACACACATTTGTACAAACACATACATCTTACAAGAGATTAACGTTCCCTCTAATACATCCTTAATGTAGATCTGCTACCTCGGGTTCGGATGAATTGTGGGGATTGAATAATGAATAAAAGCGATGATAAAAGGATAAAATAAAACCAGATTAAAAAACAAAAAATAAAATACATGCAAAAGAAATAACAATCTCCCAGGAATCCTCTGACAAGTAGAGCACGCTCAGAAAAAAAGAGGCTTCTTGGCACCAAAAAGAAACCCGAGGAGAAAGAACTCAGATCTCAGTTAGGAAGGCAACTATTTTAATGCTTGGGGAGGTCTTCCTCCTTTATAACTTACCTATGATCTTCTATCATTAAAAAAACACGTCTCAATAGCTTTATTCATCTCTTTGTCTCTCCTTTATTCATTCCATTTCAATTAACATGACCAGCAAAAAAAAAAAAAAAAAATACATACTAGGGTTTGAAAGAAGAAATAACCAACCACCATCCATTAACACCCATAAAACTCAAACCCTATAAGTATGTATAATTTTCATTTAATGAATTGATATGCTATGTTACCAGTTCATTTTTCAACATTTCTCTTATCGCATCAACTTTCAAAATTATTTTACAAACTTTCTATTAAACTATTTTCTTCACAAAAACTTTTCTCCTGATGATGAACTTAGGTCAAAATTATTTGAAAATAATTTAAAACATAAATAACATAAAGGAAATATTCCTTTATTCCTATATATATATATATAAGTATTATTCGGTCCAGTTAAACCGGAGTTGGGAGTAATTCCTTCAGGACAAAAAAACCATTCAACAGTGAACATTTAAATTTTCCTGGTAAAGAGCTCAATGTAACTGACATTATAGAGCAATAATTTTCCATAAGATCTGAAGAAGTCCTGTTAGTTTTTTTTAGTGGTTTTGATTTATATCAAAACCCATAACAGGATGGAAATAAATTTAGAATCCTAATGTGACCAGTTTTTGTTTTTTCTTAAAGAAATATATATATATATATATATATATATAGATATATATAGATATATGTGTGTGTTTATGTGTGAGTGTATGTGTGTGTGTGTGTGCTCGAGGTGTAATGGTTATCATTGTTCAATCCCTAGACAAGCTGTTTGCATTTTGCATAGCTCTTATAAACTTGGGAAAGATATGCATCAAATTCTTCCTCCGGCTATGAGTAAATAGTTGGGCAGACTGTGCTCTTTAACCTTGTAATGGCAACTGGTCTAAGAAAATGAAACTCTGAATTCAAACCAATCAAACTTTGCATAAAAAATTGATCTTCTGTCATATTTTGCTCATGCAGAGAAGTTGATAAATACACACACACACACACATATATATATATATATATATATATATATATAGAGAGAGAGAGAGAGAGAAATGTTTGATTTTGGTGAATCTGACAAGACAATAAACCTAAGTGGAAAAGTGGATAAATCAAACACTTACAACCGGTTTAATGGTAATATTTCGTTCTTTATTAACAAAAGAACTTTATCAGACTAAACATTTTTTGCATTTTTCTACATTTTAGCAATTGAGGAAATAGATAAACTAATGGAGAATGTAAAAAGATATAAAGGGAGGGAAAGGGTCTAAGGACAAGAGATAGATAAGGGATGAATAGTGAGGGAAATAAATATAGGTTTGAGTGATGGTGTGGTTGACCAAATTACTCATATGTGAACAAAGGAAGTTTATCTTTTTTCAACATGATCTCTCTTGTAGTCCACACACTTCTTCCATTGGTGTTACAGTGCTTGGATCCTATTGGCCCAAAATGTCATCAACACCAGATATGACATCATCATATGAATTTTTCAATCTATGAACTTTTCAGGACTCCCTTGTATATTTATATATAAGCAAGTCAAATTGAAACAAGAAATCTCATATTAACTTTTTATTCACATCAACTTTCTATAGTCCTTTTTCTCTGGGTAAAAGCACTTTCAACCATGTATTTATATAAGTAGAAAAACCCAGTATTGCCTGGTATAAAAATAATTAACCAAAGAGCATTCTATTAAACAAATTCATTCTATTTGATTTCGGTATAAATTAAGTAAATCTCATTCTTGTTCCTGACAATGACAAGAGAATGGTTGAAAAGCCAAACTGTTTTTGGTTGACATCTATGTCAGAATATTTCTGAAACTCATAGGATGTTGAATGAGTTGATCTGAAAAGGGAAAATTCACAAACCCATTCTCAAGTTAGAATCTTTTTTCCTTGCAAATAAACTCTCTTTTTTGTACAAATTTGGTCACATAGAAGTTGTATATTACTGATCATTAATAATTATAATTATTGTTGAATTGAGCAAGTCAGTGTACTGTTGTGTCAAGCAACACAATGGCAGACTAGCCAATTACGATTGGTTGTTTCATGAAGCAATCAGTATTTATGGTATTCTTGGTGATCCCATTCCTTGAGTCTTGATTGGCCACTGGTTTCAGTGTGGATATGATGATAGATAAATGTCCACCATTCTGCTCTGAGTGACTGTACCTAGTTATGGTATTGCGGTTTTACACAATTGTACTAATCCAGTAGATGGGGCACACTTCAGCCAGCCGTGGTGTAAATGGCGAAGATCTGGTTGGGTGTGTCATGTCTCTGGATACAGGAGTCAGTCAAGGCTGCCCAGTGCAGATGCCAGGGTGGTCTAGCATTCTCATCACACGGCTAAGACTGACATTCCTCGAGCCTCAAGAGCCATTCCCCAGGCTCTAACCTCCTCGGAGGGGCAAGGTCTATCCTCTGGTGCCTGAAGTGCCTCTTTTTAGAGGAATGCTGACAGGGCCTAAGGAATACCAGTCGTGTCTGGGCTACGTCCCTGCACCAGGACTCACCTTGATGCCACCTTGCTTAACACTCAGTATTATAAGGTAAGGATCAAGGGTAGCGGAGTAATCCAGGGAAAGGAGTAGTGCCCTCCCCTACATCTTGGTGTGGGTGTAGTAACTATTGAAAAGGGAGCTTTTGGGTCACCCTCGACTACAGTTGCCAACTTAACTTACTACTTATTAGTTACTTGACACCATACAATTAATAGTGTTTAATAAGAATACTTGAAACCAAACAATCTTGTGTAAATTATTTGTATTAGAATACTTACTTGAAGCTATAATTGTTTACAACGGATTACTTTTATTTACTGAAAAACATTATTCAGTAAATTGTCGGTTTTAGATAGTAATTGATAAAAAAAATAGTACAAGAGAGGAATTCTTAAAAAGTCGAATAAAGTGTAATCACATAAAAAGTAAAAAATGTATTATTGAATTACTTGAAACCATAAAGACCTGTTGACTGGGGCTGTAGAATATGGTGACTGCATTTCTGCTGGTCTCTGATCTTCCTGCTCCACTACAATGACTGTCCTGTGTATGACATAAAGTCATCTGATGGTGAAGCTCCAGTCCTAAAGCTTTTGGGAATGCAGACTATTTATTGCTATTACTCCAAATTCCACAATGATTTAAATTGGTAATACCTGTTAGGGTCCTATCTACTGGTCAAATAAAAATCCTTGTTTATTTTCTATACTTGAAACCATTTAACTGTGTGCAAACAAATGAGCTCTGGCTTTTTTGACAATTTTACCAACAAATTATTTGTTTACAAATCATATATGATATATAGTAAAAAAGTAAAGTTGGCAACCTTAGTTGAAGGTGACCCAAAGGCTCCCTATTCAATAGCTACTACACCAAGGTGTAGGAGAGGGCACTGCTCCATTCTCTGGATTGCTCCACTTTACCCTTAATCCTTACCTTATCATGCTGAGTGCTAAGCAAGACGGCATCAAGTACCATTTTTTGAGTCTTTGGTATGACTCGACCTTGGATTGAATGGCGGTTTCCAAGACGATTGGCAAACATTCTACACATTAGGCCAATGGCCGATATATATATATAAATGTATATATATATATGATCTGGCATTAAATAACCCTCAAGGGTTTATATGCCATAAAACACAACCAACCAACCAACCAACCAATTGAAACCATAAAAGTGTGTGTTAGTATAAGATAAAAATACTTGAAACTGTAGAGAAGGATTCCCTGAGCTGTAGCAGTTAATGCGCTGGACTGCAGCATCACAGTAAGTGAGTTCCAACTCTCGTTGCATCACCACATTGATGTTCAGACTAATACCCTAGGAAAACTTATAAACCCCTTATCCTCCCAACTATTTATTAAATAGTACCACTATTCATCTTGTAAAAGGATGTCATTGGCATTAAATAACACATGAAGATTGTTATGCCATTAAACAAAGAAACTAGTTGAAACCATGCAATTGAGTGATTCCTTTTTGTGTAATGGTTAACATGCTGGATTGTGATATCATGGTGAATGAGTTCAAGCTCCAGTCACACTATCATATTCACTTTCAAACTAATACCTTTGTGAAATGTATGAACCCCCTTATCCACTCCTAGATCTGAGGTAGATAATACTACTACTGTTCTTCAACAAGAATGGATTTAACCCTCAAAGGTTGATATGCCATTCAACAAAGAAATCAAATCAAACTAAATCAAAACTTATAAATGTGTCCATATATTTAGTCTAAGATAGAAATACTTGAGATTTTATGAGTGGGCGTAAACAAAGAATTATTACAATTAAATTGGAAGCATGATGTGAAACCATATAATTGCTTTAATTCTTAGTATTAAATAGGAATATTGGAAATCATATAACTATGTGCAAATCGTTTGTATTAGATAGGAATTCTTGATACTATATAACTGTGTGCAAATTGCATTAGATAGGAATACTTGATACCATATAACTGTGCTAATTGTATTAGATATGAATTCTTGATACCATATAACTGTGCTAATTGCATTAGATAGGAATACTTGATACCATATAACTGTGCAAATTGTTTGTATTAGATAGGAATACTTGATACCATACAACTGTATGCAAATTATTTGTATCAGATAGGAATACTTGATACCATATAACTGTGCAAATTCTTTGTATTAGATAGGAATACTTGATATCATATAACTGTGTGCAAATTGTATTAGATAGGAATACTTGATATCATATAACTGTGCACAAATTGTATTACATAGGAATAGTTGATACCATATAACAGTGAGCAAATTGTTTGTATTAGATGAAAATACTTGATACCATATGACTGTGTGAAAAACAAAAGATAAGTAAACTGTGATTTAAAAAAAATTATGATTACATTTAAAAATGAATTAAATTTTGGCATTCAATAACTCATTAGAGGTTGATATGCCATTAAACAAACCAATCTGACATCTAAAACATATGAACATGATACATTTCTTGTCAAATCAAATTGACTAATTAATGTATAAGTGGCTGCTGTGAGGGTTTTATAGAAGATTTTATTTCAGCTTTTGAGAAAAATTTATACGGACAAATTATGTTTGTCAAATATAGTTTATTGATTGTTAATTTATATTTTTCTACTCATTTATATTGCAGTTCAATGAAAGTGTTCAAGTCTGCACATTATTAACAGTGGTTGAGATTCATAAATATCAACACTTTTTTTTTTAACAAGCCGTGAAATTCAGAAGTGAACTTTCTGTAATCCTTCAATCCCAGAGATGAATTATCAGTGATCCTTGAACCTCTGAGGTGAACTATCGGTGATCCTTCAATATTAGAGATGAACTATTAGCGATACCGTGATTCGACTGAATTCATTAGCTTCAATAAGAAGATAAAATAATTGGACATAATGGACAAAAACAGGAGAAAAAAATATAAAGAAATATCTAAATCTGTGTGGCAGATGTTTCATTAACTTTGATTCAATGATTTATAATGGAATCATATATGTTCAATGCACCAATGGTATGATTCAGTTCTTATAGTACTGCGTTTGTTTCATTCTGTTTCCTTGTCTCAGCCATGTATTATGAGAGAGGAATTTCTCATCTGCAGTTATTGTATATGATTTAAATATATATACATAAATATCTGATAGCACTTAATCTCTTTCTCTCCTCCCTTCATTTCCAGCTTTCCAAGCTACAATTGCCAACAATAATGTAGTCATTAAAGGAAAAAAAAATATTCAGATATGGCTTCTTAGTTTAAGTAGAAGAAGATAATCATATCTTTCTATGTAACTTCATAACAGTTTGTTTTTACTGCTTTTTAGATTGTTTAAAAGAGTGGAGATTTGTCTGACAAGTGTTAACTTTCTTTTTTCCCAGTCTTCTTTATTACTAACCTTGATCTCTTCATTTAGTTGTAGCTCAGTGGAGAATGGCTTGTCTTATTTTTCCCTTGTTGCTAAATAACACTCCCCTCTACTTGTGTTATATAATGGCCTAGGGATTTCATTTTATATATCTTGCCTTTGGGTTTAGTTAGGCTGAGAACCTTTCAGCTCAGCACATGGGTTAGTTAGGTGCAAACTTGAGTGCAGGTGCTAACAGGTGTCAAAATAAAAATCCCAGATAGAAAATTGTGACTTGGGGATGTGAATGACGTCATGCACTGGAAGTGAGTGCGGAGGATTTTGGGGATTTTGAAGAAAGTCAGTTGAGTTGAGTTCCTGGCTCGGGAGAAGACGGTTGACTTTTGCTTGCTCACCGTGGCCTTGTGGTGAGTGTCACATGTGTTGGGGGACAGATGGAAAAGCCAGAATAGAAAGAATGTGTATCTCTCTCCTTATGTCAAAGAACCTTTAAACTCAAAGGTAATAAAAAGTTTCGAACCAGAACTAAGAAGTTGTAAGTGTTTTTTGTGTTTCGGGATTCCTATGTTCTATGTATATATGTTATGAACATTCTATTTACATTTCAGTATTCATGTATGACTATGTTACACTTGTATATACTAAACAAAATTTGAGCTAATCTTCACTTCAGTAGATGACATTTTAAATCTCAGTCTGAGACCATTTAGGTAAGGAGTGGTGAGAGATGAAGCTTTGACACAGTTGAAGAATGGCTCCAACTTAAATCATACTATCTTCACAAAAACTTGAGATTGTTTTTGTTCCATTTCTAGCTTCCCTTTCATGCAAATGATCCTGTCACAACTGAAATTGGAAGAAAGTGGTCATTCCTCAAGATGGATATGGAATCGTTTCTTCACTGGAAGACAATATATTTTAATAATCTCTCAGTGGTTCTGCTTCTTTTCACGCTATAAGATTTCAGCTAACCTACTCTTCTGAATATGATATTTTAGACCTCCATCTGATACCATTACTAAAGGATATATATATATATATATATATATATATATATGCAGTCAGTGTCTGAAAACAATTGGTGGGGATTATTCACATAAAGAATATATGAGGAATTTCATATGGATATATAAATTTTTTTTTCATACATACATATAGACTGTAATCCATGTTTACTGTTTTTCAACCTCAAATTAAACGTGTGAAGTCATCTGATGAAATGAAGAGTATAATGATATTTTTCACTGAAATAAATTTATAATGACAATTTAACTAGGTTTGAGTTTTCTTCTAATTGCATTGTATATATATGCATTTTTTTACATGTAAGATCATATATTTATATGTGTGTCTATTTTAGTTATGTGAAGATGTCGCCTGTCACATTTATATATGTGTGTGTATATATATATATATATATATGTATATATACATTGGTGAGCAAAGGATATGACCCACTAGGATGAAAAAAAATTGTCTTAGATACCTTCAGATCTGTTTATCATCTTGTGCTGTGTCAATGTGACTTGCACATATACACCTCATAAAAGTACATTGTTAAATAGATATAGCTTCTTAAACAGTTTTTTTTTAAATCTAGGTGGCTTGTTTCTTTAACTACCAACAATATATATATATATATATATATGTGTGTGTGTGAGTGTGTGTGTGTGTGTGTCTATGTGTGTGTGTGTGTATAAATTTGGATAGCATAGACAAAAAATCAGTAGTGCTTGGTGACTGTCAATTTCTCACTTATATGATTGACCTTGGTCTGATTACCACACTGGCTAGAAACTAACAGTCACCAAGTATCTATGCTATCTTAACTTCTAAAACTAAATTGAAAAAGCTAATTAACAAGTCCTGTTTGTCATTTGCCTAAATAAGAATTTAAAAAAAAAAAACACACAAACATACTTGAGAGTGTGTTAGAAGATATTTTTGTAACTCCTATAGTGCTAGAAGGATACAAGGTGAGTTTAATGTCGAGGAAACAAGCCTCCTGAGAGGCAAAACCATTAACAGCTCAATAATGTTGGAATTCTCATTTAAGGGCACTACACATGCCATTGTTTTATAGCTGTAATACATATACAACTATACACATATACATGCGGAAGCAAAATCAACAATAATGACGAACGAACACGCTTCTTTAGAAAAATATACCTCTCACTTTATTCGAAATGGTTGCGAAAGGGTTATGTATGAGAGGTGAGTTGGAGACTGAACAAACTGCAACATATTGACCTCCAGTTCTTTTGCCTTTAGCAGCACTTCTTTCTCGTTCTGCTGGGCTGCTCAATCGGGGGTCCTGAGGGCCCATAGCCCTCTGCTGGGTGCTGGTTCTCTCTACAGCATCTTATCTCCAACTGCCTCCAAACAAACCAAACCTATCTATGGTTATATAATTGTTTGATGCCCACCTGCATCTTGTGGGCATCACATCTGCACCCAATTCAACCCGTCCACAGTCAAGGTTATACCCTGATATCCTCGACCGGATGGACCTATTCCTCGATTGACGGCTGGGTCGAAGCTAACATGTTTTCCTTCTCCTGGACTGGTTGTCTAACTAAGGCTAAAGAGCTTAGTCTGCCTGTCTATTTTACCCATAGCTTCTTACCAAGAGCAAAGTACAGATGTTTTCTTTCTCCTAGACTGGTTATCTAACCAAGGCTAAAGAACCCAGTTTGCTCTGTATATATTCATTCAGTGATGTCAATTAATAACATAGAGATAAACATTATACAATGAAAATTTCAGTTCAAAATTCAACTAATAATTCTATGTCAGTCTTCAAACTTAATGATGTCCCTTCATAAACACATGTTTACTGGTGTGTGTAAGTGTGCATCTATGCATAATGGAAGTGAAATGCATATTTGTATTTGCCCCTTTTTGATTATGAGGCCAACCAATAATTAAATCAACTGAGTCTTCTTCATTAGAATGATTGCGTCTTCATTTTCTATTGAACATTCAGTAAAATAATGCTGTTTTTGATGGAGGTGCCCGTGGTGTAATGGTTATCCTTGTAGGAATTGGACACAACGATTCGAGTTCAAATCCTGGACGAGACTGATTGCATTTCACATAGCACTAATACCTTTGGGAAAGGCATGAATCCAATTATTCTCCCTCCAGCTATGGGTAAATAGTAGGACAGACTGGTTCTTCAGCCTTGGTGAGGCAACTAGTCTAGGAGAATGAAAACTCTGAATTCAAGCCTGTTAAACTCCGCTTAAAAATTGACCTTGTGTCATATCCTGCCCGAGCGGAGGGGTTGGTAGATATGATAATGCTGTTTTTGATGAAACTATTTAAGAGATTAAAATAGTGAGGAATATTTCTAGTAAAAGGTTATATGTCCTTGTAATCAAGGTATCTTAGTTCTATTAATGTATCCTCTTGATAGCAATAACTACTTGTACACATCAAAAAGGGGAGTCTCAGTGGTGTAATGGTTAAGGTGTTGAACTGCAACCTTAGAGTAAGTGAGTTCAAACTTCTCTAGAGCTATTACATCCTTTTTTGGGACTAATACTCTTAGGTAAGAATTATTTAAGGCAATATATATATGTAATTTAAGGTATATAACATACATATATATATGTAATTTATGTATATAATATGTAATATGTAATTTAAGGTATTAAACCCCCTTATTCTCTCCCTAGGTTAAATATTATCACAGATGTTCTTTTATGAAGAAGCTACTGCCTTATCGCACAGGAGAAAATAAACAATATTTACCGGCTCAGCGGCCTGGCTGGCGTCAGCTAACAGCCAAATGCCAATGAATGGGCCAGCATATATGCACGCTAGTATAGCCACTCCTGGGCTCACAGCCAATCAATACCCTGCAAATGGACGAGACCACCGGCGCATAGTGGAACGCCCTGATGCGCATATAATCTTCCCTTCCTGATGCTCAAATGAGTATTTTCTTTCACACATTACTCAACACGGGAACTACACTCAAGTACAGAACATCGAAATTTTACAAGGATGACTTTGGCATTGAACAACCCACAAAGTTTGAAAGGCCATTAAAATAAAGAAACAAACCCAATCAACATAAAAATTCTGCTGAATCTATTGCAGATGAAAGATAACATGAATATATAAATAGATTTATAATTCATTACATGTTTTCATTACCTGTATAAATAAAATTGTATTATTTACAAAGTTTTTATCACTGAAATTACTCACATGATTTTTTTGTAGATTTAAAAAAATCATCAGATTCTTAGTATTATGATTTGATACAGCCAACAGCAATGGGTTGATAAACATGAGTTACAGAAATAATGGAAAATTATACCTAGTTTGCCTGATGACAGGTGACACTGCAACTAAAGATTTTTATATTTCAAGGGAATTTCAAAACTCAGTTGAATTTTTTAAATAAAAATATCCTCAAGCTAATTTGATCCCCTTGTCAATTAGCTGTATGAAAGGCTGTTTATTTGTTGGCTAGTTTTATGGCATGTCAATCCTTGTTGGTTTATTTAATACTGAATTCAGTTTCCTTTTTTTTTTTAGCAAGCAGTTATATGATTTCAAGTGAGACCCAACCAATGAGTGTTCTAGATATGACACTGAATTATTTGACGGTGAGGCTCTAGTTCTGGAGTATTGGGGAATGCAGAGTACTCCTTCACTAACATTACTCCAAGGTCCACTCTGGCCCAGAAAGGTAGTACCTAGTAGGGTCCCATCTATGGGTCAAATAGAATTATTAAATCATTTGCCATACTTGAAAGCATTTAACTCTATGCTAACAAATGAGCTCAGGCTCATTTAAAAATAATGTTACCTACTAACTATTTATTCACAAATCATCTATAAATACACACATATATATATATATATATATATATATATATTTATTTAAGTAAGTTGGCCAACTGTAGTCAAAGGCAACCTGAAGGCTCCAATGATCTGTTTGGATTGCTGGAATGCTTTTTCCAGGTTCTCATTCCAAACAAAGTGTGTGTGTGGGTTTTTTTTTACGAGGTCCTGAAATGGCAGCATTATGGGGCTTAATGAGTATGCAAATGCAACTTGGTTGACCAGCCCAAACCAAGACCTTGCATCGGTGATATTTTTTGAGGTTGGGAAGCTAGATATAGCATTCAGTAGTTTGTCATAAGGGGTCACTCCTGAAGATGTTTTTTGGAGATCCCCAAATTCGATTACATCTTGGCAGAAGTGGAATTTTTCTCTATTGAGGACGATTCCGTTTTTCTCGCACAGTAACAAGTAGTCAAGAGTATGATAGAAGGCATCCTCTATGTTTTTATCGAACAGTAATGTATCGTCGACAATTTTTATTTTGCGAGGGAGGTTTTTGATTATTTTGTCATACCTACATGTGTAGGGGTCACCAGATGCTAAGTATCCTTGGGGCATTCTGAGATACATGAAACGACTCCACTACATGATGAAGGTTGTAAGTGGTTTTGATTCCACATATAGGGGGATTGAATGGTAGCCATCAACAGCATCTAGGACCGTTTTTTTGTGTTTGGTGGTACCTGTAGTGACAATTGGAATGGTGAGCTTGTGTGGTGTGTTTCCCATTTGCATTGGGAATTTAGGTGCTGGTAATCCACGGTCCTTCTTGATTTTCCATTTTCTTTGCTTTAATAACCATGGTACTGCACCAATCGGCGGGGTATGGGAGTGATAATGCCTCTCTTGACATCATCCCAGAGTGCTTTCTTTACTTCTTCCCTGTAGTGGTATGGTATTGGAATGGGGTTATGTTTGGCTTTGGGGGTTGCATGGGAATTTCCCTCTTTTGTTGAACACTGTGGTAGCAAATTGATCCAATGGCCATTTTTTAAGATTTTGTATATTTTCACTAGTTGGTGGGTACAAAAGAGTTTTAGGATAGTCGAATTTCGGTTTATTTGGGGGAGGGTCTGTCTTGTGAGGGTGGATGTATGACATCACATGTTACTAATGGTGGCGATAATATCATGGGTCTGGAAAAGCATGGAGGTAATATCCCAACATCAATACAAGCTGTCTTGCTAAAATATATTACTTGTAATCTGTTGCATATATACAGGGCCTGCTTTGTGATTCAACTCCCAATTTCGAACATGACAGGTAACCAGCCTTGACATACCAAGGAAAATCCTTCGACTGAGTGTGTTATATTCTTGAATGCAGTATCATAACGACACAATAATAAAGATGCAGGAAGACTTCTTTAACAAAATATGTACCTCTCACTTTATTGGTAACGTTTGCGTCTGAGAGGGAGTTGATGACTGACCAGAACTGAAATATATTGACCCCCACTCTTATGGCCATCAGCGTTGTGTCTTCCTTGTTCTCCAGAGGCCCACTCTGCTTGGTGCTGGCTTTCTTTACTGCATCTTATCAGCAACTTCTCTGGACCCCAACTCATCAGGGCCCCAAGGGCCTCCTCTGCCAGGCTTCTCTACCACATCTTGTCTTCTAACTCGTCTAATTTCCAACTGTCTGACTTTTTGTCTTGACTGAGTTCAACACCCACTCAATCACCTACTCGATCTTTGGAATGGCACGTTTGATTGTCATCAAGCGGAAATAACTGTCATGCAGTTCAGAGGTCACTCTCTTCCGGTGCGTCAGTCTATGAGAGTATCATGGGATTTTTTACATTGTCCCATTTCATCAGCCAAGCCCGCCCACGTGATCTCTTTCGATTACTGGCCATTGGAATGTGTCACTTCTTTCTGGTGCATCACTTTGTAATGGCATGTTTGCCCGGGCCGAAGGTCAAAATACAACAAGTGAACTTTTTTTTAGAGGGGACCAAGTTCCTTTCTGAGAGTCCCATGTGCCGTCAGTGTGTAAGCCCACCAAGGCATATGGCTGCACCGCTATCGGGGTAGATCTTGAGTCTGGTTGGATGGGTAGCAGGAATGTCTCTGTTCTGTCTTGGATCGAGGCATGGGGAGAATGGGATTAATGTTGCCTCAAGCTCTTTAAGGCCACTATTACCCTATTTATAGGTTCCAGTAGCTGGGTTGAATACTATGTGTACAATGAGAGCATCCATGGCATCGCATAGCACCTCGTCTCTCCTCACCCTGTGACTGGCAGACCCTCTCAAAGTAGTTTTGCTTGCCACATGCTCAGTACATCTGGCCCTATGCAGGGCACATCCGTAGCCTATCACCTGATCCAGCTCCACCATGTTGGCGACTACCACAGCCTCTACATACATTTTGCAGGGGTTTTGTTTCAGCCATGGTCCTTTCGTGTCTGCGAGTAGCAGTCAATTGGGCACGTCCTGGGCCCACCTTCATCGATGGTATGCTGACATCCACAACCCTGCCATGTCAGAGACACCAGATATTTCATTTTGGTCTCGCATGGCTATTTAAAAAGCTTTGGCGTGGCTTATATTCTGTTCTAGGGTCTTCAGCAACCCTGCTTTCACCAGCATGTCCACCTGTAGAGCATCGTTAGCTAACTGGTCCTTGATATATATGTGGAATACGTCATGGCGATAATTTGGGCATATAAAGTTACAGTCCTGGGCACCTGATCGT
>OY757906.1:121772113-121869613 GCA_963585895.1 Sepioteuthis lessoniana | reverse complement strand
AAATGAATTCTATTAGAAATACTCAAAACCTTATAGATGTGTTCAAATTAATTCAATTAGAAATACTGAAAACCTTATAAAATTGTTCAAATGAATTCTATTAGAAATACTCAAAACCTTTGTGTTCAAATGAATTCTATTAGAAATACTCAAAACCTTATGAATGTGTTCAAATTATTTGTATTAAGAATAGATACTTGATGTTTTAATTGTTTACAAAGGATTATTATTTGTTACTTGAAACCATATAATTGTGTAAAATACTTGAACCATATAACTATGTGCCAATTAATCATATAAGATTGGAATACTCAAAACCATATAACAGTGAGCAGACAAATCATTATTTGCATTAAATAGAAATAGTTACTTGAAGCCATATAATGCAAAAACTAACCAACTAACCAAAATATCTCTGGCTTATTGTCTGTTCTTATAAATATTTTAATTCCATTTTCAGATTTTACCATTTCTCAGAATAGAAGAATCAGTTATTTTAAGCAAATATCAGAAAATGTGATTAATAGTTGACTGGTTAGTTGGTTCATTGATTTTAACAGTGTGTCAACCCATCTGGGGTTATTTTATGCCTTGAGGTTAGGGAATCACATGCATTATATGTCAATATTAAGGGTTTTGGTTTTGTTTTAATGATACATTAATGTTATCTGGGATTGCTTTTTAACAAATGGTTCAAAGATGATGTTGCGAGATTCATTTGTATGGTATTGATCAAGTTTGCATTTATAAAGTAAGAGCCAAAATGGAGTGTTACAGGTCATGTGACCTCTTTGGCATCTTCTCAGCCAGCAGGATCCTTCTCTCAAGCATTAGGAGTCACCACCCATCGCCAACTGGTGGACCCATTAGGATGGGGTCCTATTCCCCTGCAGAGGTGCATTCAGCATATTCTCCAGCCCCAGCTGACAGTTGAATAGGTGAAATTATAAAAACATTTCAAAGAGATGAGCTGGAACTATCAACCATGATGTTTCTAGGTATATCAGGTGTGATGACATGATGATGGCATCTCACTGATGACTGAGTAACCCCAGAGAAGAATGTCTGTTAATGTATGCACAGTAAAATTTCCTCTGATTGGCTCCTAATTTATCAAGGCTTCACAACTGGTTCATGAGATATTCAAAATTACTATATATGTTCTGGAAAGACTTTCAATTGATTAAAAGCATATCAGCAGAAGTGAATATCAGAAATCGACTGAAATGTGTGACATCTGGTAACAATGCCTGCAATGACAAATGTAAGTCTCTACAATCAATTCAAAATGATGTTTTTCAATATTTGCATAGTTATAAGGTATTTTCTGAATATAAAGCCTCTGATTTATTTATCGAAAAACCACAAAACATTATTTTCTCGCCATTATTGTCTATGCATTTTACCTGGAAAGAACAAGTGCCTGAGGTGCCATAAAAGGATTGCTCCAAAAGTAATGCCTCCTACTTTATGAATGAAGTGCATTCAAAAAGCAGTATTTACCCAGGCAGAACTTAATAATGTGTAAGAGGTTTTATTAAAAATTTGTCCACCTGGTATTCAATAAACTTATTCCAGTGAGTTTTCTATTAGTCAAAGCGCCTCTGATATTCCAGAAAAAAATTGCATCCATCAATTACCTTAATTATTGAAAGCAATCTAATTTTTTTTATTGAAGGAACTAAGTTTAAGCCAACTTTACATGAACGCAGATATACACACATGTACACACACACACATATACATGTATACACACACACACAGAGTTTTACTCAGATATATATAGAGGGCCAATACTGACACTCAGACACACATAAAGATGATCTTTACTGACATTCTCAAATACACATATACATGTATATAGACACATACACATACATTCACACACACACACACACACATACACACACACAACAACATGGTTATAATATGATATGTAATCAGCTGCCAGAGTTCAAATCCAGGATGAATCTTTTCTTTATCACTTTGCAGTAATACGCTTAGAAAAGGCATGAATCCATCAGTTCTCCCTCAAGATATAAGTGAATAGTAGGGCAAACTGAGTTCTTTAGTCTTGGTTTGGTAACCAGTCAAGGAGAAGGAAAACTCTAAATTCAAACCAGCTTTCTTCTGCTTAAAAATTGACCTTGTGTCATATTGTTACATAGCCATAATATACGGATGTGCGAAATAGACATAGGGAATCTAAAAACACGAAACTCACGAAATCTGTTCAGGTATGAAACTTTTATTCACCTTTTTGAGTTTAAAAGTTTTTTGACATGAGGAGAGAGAAACATAATCTTTCTATGCTGACTGCTTTTACATTGTCAGCTCTCAACCCAACCAACGCACTGCGCCCATAGTGCACAAATTCATCTGGCCTCACCCAGCTCTGAATCTCGTCTCTCTCATTCAGAGGCAGGAACTCAAATCTCAGCCCATGCTTCTGGTATGTGACGTCACCCACATCCCCTGGTCTCAATTCATATCTGGGATTTTTATTTTGACATCTCTGAATGACACATCCTCTCTGCGTGCACGTGAACATCTGCGTTAATGTTGTACCTAACTAACCCATGCACTAAGCGAAAGGTTCTCATCCTAACTAAACCGAAAGGCAAGATATATAAAACGAAATCCCTCTGCCATTATATTACAATATCCTGCCCATGGTGGAGGGGTTGGGTAAACGCATACATACTCATACACATACGTATATTCAGAGAGCAAATAGTTACTCACACATACACACACACATTCATACATACAGAGGGCTAAAACTGATACATACACATACATCCACGTACTCATACACACATATATGGAAAGCCAATAATCACACTTACACACACACATGCATACATATTCATACACACTTATACAAAGGGCTAATACTGACACTTACAGACATATACACTCACATATTCAGAGGGCCAATACTCACACATACACACACACACACAGAGCCAAAAATGATACTTTCACACACATCTACATACCCAAACACACATATATGTAAAGCCGATACTGACACTTATACACACACACACACACACACACACACACATGCATACGTATTCATACACACATATACAAAGGGCCAATGCTGACTGTTACAGATACACCCTCACATATACAGAGGGCTAATACTCTCACACAAGTACGGATACATAAATACATACACACACACATAGGTCAAATACTTATATGATTATTATTGATATACACAATACAAGAGATGCTTCTAAGCTAATTTCTTATTCAATACACCAAAATGCTTCTTCCTAATCCTAATCCTAATCCAACAGATTTCTACATTGAAATGAAATAGAAATACTCTCTCTTCTCTTCTCTTTTCTGAGTAAATACCATGTTAACTGTTCTTCTGTGTTTATGACATTGTTCTTAAGGGGAAACTGACTTAATTTATCTTTAATGTTTTCATCAACACTCTTCTTCATCATGATGTCGTCCTCGCTGATTAATATTAATTATAAACAAACCACCTGTTACATAGTGAAACTTTCCTTTAGAAAAAAAAGAAACTTAAAAGAAAATGAACACAGTGATTTGTTACTTTTGTTTAGTCAACCTAACAACTTAAGGGAAAGATGTTAATGCATTGAAAATCTAATTTTCCTGATTATTCTGGATTGGAAATAAAGATGTATCCCCTGGTAAAGTTTGAACTCAAATCCTCTGTTCTTAGAAACCCATCTGGTATGGCTGACACCTTAGCATTATCTATTTTAGATCTGGGCTGATTGCTTAAGGAACATACTAAGTCAATTTAAAAAGTATCAAGGCAGAAATAAACAACAAATGAAATATTTCTTTAAGATATTCCCCTTGGCATTTAACACACTTTTTCCTGTGAGTTTTACATTTGTCAAAACACTTCTGAAAGAAAGAAAGAAGTAAAATAAATAAATAAATAAATAAAGTGTTAAACAACTAGAAACGAAAAATAAACAAGAAAGAAAAAAAAGAGAAGGCACCAAAGGAAGTAAAAAGGAAGGAACAAAGAAGAAAGACTGGTTGGTTGGTTGGTTTTTATGGCATATCAACCATTGTAGGTTATTTAACGCCAAATCCATTTTTATGTAAATAATCAGTTCTATTTCAAACAATTCAGTTTAGACTGAATGAATGAAATGAAAAAGAAAGTGTTAAAACAATAAGAAATAAGAACCAGAAAGAAAAAAAGAAAAGGAAGAAGAGAAGAAAAAAAGGAAGAAAGAAAAAGAGACTGAATGAATGAAAGAAAAAAGAAAGTGTTACAGCAATAAGAAATAAAAAATAACCCAGAAAGAAAAAAAAGAAAAGGAAAAAAGGGAAGAAAAAAAGGAAGGAAGAAAGGGAAGAAAAAACGAAGGAAAAAAACAGACTGAATGAATGAAAGAAAAAAGAAAGTGTTGCACCAATAAGAAATAAAAAATAACCCAGAAAGAAAAAAAAAAAGAAAGGGAAGAAAAAACGAAGGAAGAAAGGGAAGAAAAAACGAAGGGAAAAAACAGACTGAATGAATGAAAGAAAAAAGAAAGTGTTGCAGCAATAAGAAATAAAAAATAACCCAGAAAGAAAAAAAAAAGAAAGGGAAGAAAAAACGAAGGAAGAAAGGGAAGAAAAAACGAAGGAAAAAAACAGACTGAATGAATGAAAGAAAAAAGAAAGTGTTAAAGCAATAAAAAATAAAAAAAATATCAACAGAAAGAAAGAAGAGAAAAGCAGAACAAACTCAAATATTTTCTTTGTTTAAGAAACAAAAAAAAACATTAAATAGAATTAGAGAATATTTAGTATATCTGTTAGTGGTGCATAGAATGGAATTGGCAACCCAAGTTCAAATTCTGGATGAGGCTGTCTGCATATCCCTCGAATGTTAATGTCCTTAGCAAAGGCATGAGTCCATCTAATAGACTGATTTCTTTAAGCAACAAGACTAGAAGGAAAACTCTAAATTCAAACTAGCTGTATTCCACTTAAGAATTGACCTTGTCTCACATCCTGCTTGTGGCAGAGGGGTTAAGTAAACGTATACACATATGGAGGCTGTTTCTCTTGCTTAAACCTTTGTTGCACTAAAATCTCCTGTTGAAAAAGTATCCAGTCTGGCTTTGTAATTTGTTTTCAAATAGGCACTGACTCATCTAGACATCTAGACATCATCCCTTATTATATGATTATTGTATAAGTTGCTCAGTTGCCCACAATTTTCCTTTAAATTTAAAAATTTAGATTTTTTTAAAATTCAGTTTGATACACTTGTGTTATATGACATATGCCATGGATTTTCGGTTTGTTCCTAGTGACCCCGTGTGCTTTGACAAACTGTCATGTTGTGATAAGTAAACAGGGCAGCACAATCATGGCAGTCAGGTACAACAGGTGTGTAACCGGAAGGAGACCAAGTAATGAGAACCACGCTCTGAGTGCAGAGAATCGGAGTTGACCGTAGGACTTGCAGCCAATCAGAGGGTTAGATCATCTCAGATGAGCTTGCAAGGTGGTGCAAGAGTTGGCACCCTCTGGCTCCCAGAAGAAGATATGGGAAAAAGTCCTCTCTCTGAGTATATGTCTCTCCATCTATTTCTCAACTAACAACAAACTGTGGGCCCTTTTCGAGAATAAAATGAGAGATATATTTTTATAAGAAAGTGTTTCGTTCGTTCATTATGTTTGATTTTTATACAACACTTTGATAATACCTTATATTATTTTGTCCCTCTTCATTGGGCGCAATTGTTCATAGTAAAGTTTGGATATTTCCTCTAATGACCCATAATTCTTTTTTTTTTTATCTTACTGGTAAAATAGCATCTTTCAAGAAAGCTGTAAAAAGTTGTTGGCAACTGTAGTTGAGGGTGACCCGAAGGCTCCCTTTACAATAGCTACTACACCTAGGTGTAGGAGAGGGAGCTACTCCTTTCCTTGGATTGCTCCACTTTATCCTTGATACGTACCTTATATTGCTGAGAGTTAAGCAAGGAGGTATCAAGTACCATTTTTAAAGTCTTTGGTATGACACGACCTGGGATTGAACCCAGGTCTCCCGGATCATTGGTGAACACTCAACCTACTAGACCAATGAAAGCTGTAGTGTGTCCTTAAATGCCTTCATCCAGAAAAATTGTACTCTTTGACAATTATCAATGCTTGCTGATGTTACAGAGATCAAACAATAGATGTGAACACAGTTAGGTGATGGATGGTAGAATTCGTTCGTAAAGCTCATTAGCTGTGAGTAAATACTTATTTGTGTAAAAAAGCAATGAGCTATGACTTGAGGCAAGATTATATGGACATTGGGGCATTCCATTGTTCTCAAGTGGCTAAGTCCATTCTCAGGACAGTGATTGGTTGCTGGCCCAATGAATCGGTATATTAGTGTGTGTATACACTGGCTTGCTTAAGACGTTATGAGCTCAGTATTAAATTACCGCCCATTTTATTTTTTGTCAGCAAGCTGGATGCTAGCTGGGGCCGCTGAACTGTTAAGTGTTGTTGTTCTTGTTGTCTATCCTGCACCTGCACGTTAGAGTAGTGACTTCTACAAAGGGTAATATATTCAAACAGTGATGTGAATACCAAGCTATATTCAACTAAGTTACTGACTGATGAAAGGAATTTTCAACGGCTCATTCTCATAAATCAGGGCAGTGAAAAATAGACTACATGGTGCAGAGTTTTATAAGCATGCCATACAACTCTTGTTAATTGCCCAGGGAAATGTATAGCCTGTGCTGATGTTTGTTTGGGAAAATTGTATTTTGTAGTGAAAAACTTTGTGTATAGAATGGCTACTCGGTGACATAAAAGCTTCTGGTGTTCTAAGTGTATGTAGAATACCTCTTCATTGCCATTACTCCCAAGTCAACTCTGACCTTGAGTAGTAGCACCTTTTAAGATTTTGTCTTTTGATCAAATTGGTACGTTTAAAAATCATTCATATTAGGAAAACTTGATACCATATAATATTTTGCAAATTATTTGTGTTAAAGCATGCAAGTTATCTCCCCTGATACTCTCGAGAAGGGAAGATGTTATTCGGGGACCGGAAGTAAACAAACGGCTATATTGGTTTTTGTGAGAGTGTAAGAAGAAGGGTGTAATAAAGGCGTCTCCGTATGCAGAGTGTCGCAGTCTGAATTCTTTGTTTTTATCAATTTGCATTAAGAAAAGTCATTTGAAGATATTATTGTTGACTAAGGATAATTGTCATTCAGTACTTGAAACCATGTAATTGCTTGCAAATTATTGGTGTTTGATTGGAATACTTGAAACCATATAACTGTGTGCAAACAAATGATTATTATAGACAAATAACAAAGTCAGATTTTAAAATGATTGTTATGGAATATGGAAAATATATTAATGATTATAATAAAAAATTCATGAATTGATTAAATTTCAGCATTAAATAACCTATAAGGTGTTGATATGCCATTAGAAAAACCAAATCAGACCAGACCAGACCAAGTTATCTACATAAACTCACACACATTCACATACACACTCATATATAGTTACTTTAAACCATATAATTGTGTATAAATTATTAGTATTAGAAAAGAATACTTAAAACCATTGAGCTGTGTGCAAGTTATTTGTATTAGATAGAAATACTTTAAACCATATAATTGTGTATAAATTATTAGTATTAGAAAATAATCCTTAAAATCATTGAGTTGTGTGGAAGTTATTTGTATTAGATAGAAATACTTTGAACCATATAAGTGCATCCAAAGAAATGAGTATAAATAAATTTTTAAAAGTGCAATAAAAAATGCAATGGAACATTAAAAATATTGTTAAATAAAGAAATCAAATTTTTGTATTAAATAGTCCATAAAGAGTTGATATGCTGTTAAAAAAAAGACAAACTAAACAAAAGAAATGAATTAAATTTTGGCATTAAATAACCCATAAAAAGTTGATATGGCATTAAATAAATAAACCAAACCTAAATCATCTTATCTATTTAGTAGTGATGTAATTCAGAGTAAGTATTTTAGTCACTAAAAATATAAAATGTCTGACATTGCAACTTTTTCTTCTTGGAGCAAAACTCCAAGGTAGTTATTTATGACTTTCTTGTGTGCGGAACATTCACCAATCAAAAATACTGAGTAGAAATCCAATTCCTTTATTTATGAGGAGTCAAAAGCATAGATGACACCAAAAGAAAATTATAGCAAGTGGCTGGCCATACTAAATTGTAAAGTTGGATGAAGACAAAAAATTAATGGTCATAAGTTTGGACCTAAAAACAAGGTTCCATTTCTGAGTCTGTGGCTAGATAGAAAATGGCTTATGCATTAGATAGAATCTCATCTCATTCAGTGACAATCAGACTTCTCTGCCTGTCCTTCTTTCAAACCATTTCTCATTGTTAGCCTCTTACCAAACAATCACAAATATATTATGGAGTTTGGAAAGTAATGTCATTATACCAGAGAGGACATAAAAAAGTAAATGTAAGTTAAATCTATTAAAATATTAGGGTGTTTGGAAAGTAAGGATATTTCACCAGAGCGGCCATAAAAAATAAATCTAAGTTAAGTGTAATGAAATATTAGAGTGTTTGGAAAGTAAGGATATTTTACAAGACATAATATGAAAAAATTAAATGTATCAAAATATTAGGGTGTTTGGAAAGTAAGCTCATTTTACTGGAGAGGATATAAAAATAAATGTGAATTAAATCTATTGAAATATTAGAGTGAATAACCAATGGCAAAGATATCTCTGCTGTCTCTGTCTTCAGTGAAACTATCATTGTATTATTGATCCTTTCAAGTCTCATGTTGTTTCTTTTCTGCCCTGAAAAGAATACAGAATATCTTTCTCAGCCAATACACCTGGTTTTTTGACCCTTACTTACCTGGTAGGTCAAGTGCCAACAAGAGATTTGCTGATAAAATTGATGTACACTATCACCAATAAATAAGTAAACCACTAACATTTCATATATAAAAAGCTGTTTTTTCTTAACCAAAAATATGAGGATTTTATTTTATCGACTGAAACATTATACAAACAAAATGGATAGCATTAGGTATTAAGTATTACCAAACTTTACTTCATTAAAACTCAGTAAAATTGCTTGAATGTATATATAAGTAAAAAATAAAGTTGGCGGCCATAGTCGAGGGCAGCCAGAAAGCTCTCTTTTCAATAGCTACTACACCAAGGTGTAAAGGAGGGTGCTACTCCTTTCCCTGGATTGCTCCACTTTACCCACAATACGTACCTTATATTGCAAGGAGGTATCAAGTACCATTTTTAAAGTCTTTGGTATGACACGACCTGGAATTGAACCTAGGTCTCCCAGATCATTGGTGAACACTCTACCCAAAGTGTGTACTTATTTTTGAAATCTTACATATTCATATTTTTGCTTTGGTTGGTTTAAGTTTAGTTTGCTGGTCTTTCATGGCCTATCAACCCTTGTCAGTTATTTAATGCAAAATTCTATATATATATACATATATAATTTGTAAGTAAATAAATTGTTGGTAACATTATTATTAAATGAGCCAGTTCTCATGTTTGCACAAAGTTAAATGGTTTCAAGTATTCCTATCTAACACTAATAATTTTATTCATCAAGTATTCAAGATAAATTAACATTAATCATTTGTTTGCACACAGTTAAATGGTTTCAAGTATTCCTATCTAACACTAATAATTTTATTCATCAAGTATTCAAGATAAATTAACATTAATCATTTGTTTGCTCACAGTTAAATGGTTACAAGTATTGTTATTTAACATTAGTAATTCTATTTATCAAGTATTCATATCTAATTTAATATTAATCATTTGTTTTCCCACTGTTTATCTTATTAATCATTGGTTTGCATGCTGCTGTATGGAAATAACTAATGATAATCCCTCGTATAAGTTTGAACAATTCTATTAGATCAATAGATGGGATCCTAACAGGTACTACCAATCCAGGTCCGAGTGGACCTGAAAGTAATGGTTATGAAGGGGTACTCCACATTCCTCAAACTCTTAGACTGAGACCTCACCATTAGTTTCAGTTTCATATTTTAGGAGTTTCATTGTTGTAGAGTTTGGTTATAAATAATAACTAATAATATTTGTTTTGATAATTTTACAAGAAAGAATAAAAGTCTTGTATCTTTAGTTTAAAAGGAAATGAACTTTTTATTAACAAATAGGGGTATTTGAATGATTATTGGTGGGAAAGATATTTAGTTGAGTTCCCGCTCACTAAGGAACAATATTTGCATTAGTATATCTATGATATATCAACACCGACACAGCGGATTGAAAGACAAGATAAGCTCATTTGCAAATGCAAGAACATTTAATATTTTATATGCCCAATATTCATGCTGGTGGCATTACAATGAAAGAATAGACAAAAACGTCCCATTTTAGAAGCATGCACAAATTGTTCCATGAACAAGCAGAATGTAAAAGGGATACAGAATGGAAAAAGGGTTACTTGACAAGAATGATCAGTATAGCCATGTGACTTCCCTGTTCCCTGGCAGAGTCCAAGACATCTCTACTGTTCAAAGAACTGAGACAAAAAGAGTTTGAGAACGGATTTCTGCGGCTGTCATGTGATACTCAATAGGGTCCCTAACAAATGTGTTAATTCTCTCCGGGAGATGATTATATATGGCATCTCTATATCTCTGTAATTAAAAATAAAATCGTATTAGGTAAGTAGTTATTTTTTAACTTATATATATTCATAATTTTGGCTTGGTTTCAGTTTCTTTGTTTAATGGAATATAAACCTTTATGGATTATTTAATGCCAAAACCATCCTTGAAAAGAACTGCTGTGGTACATGTAAACCTTGTGTTACGTCATTTCAAGTTAAGTTGTTCTCGATTATATGTCGCTTGTCAAAAAATATAGAAAAATAAAAATGAAGATTAAATTATTTCATTCGACTTTACATCTGTCCGCAACAAATAATGAAGTCATAATATCACAAGAAAAGCATTAAAAAAAACATTAAATCATGTTACTGTACAATCGTCATGGTTTTATATACTTTTATTCTTATTTATTATAAGAATAAAAGTATATAAAATCATGACGATTCACAATCATCTACGTCTGTGATGTGAATAAACAAATTGAATGTAAATATTAGTAAATTTAACATAAATTAGTTCATTTTCTACTATTGCAAAATAATCTTAATAACTGTATTTCTTATTTGACCTGACAAAATCATTTTATCTTATGTCATAGAGCAAACCACATTCACAAATAAAGAATTCGCGATGCACTCTAAAGATTGACAAATTTTAAATATCTACTTTTACATAGTATCTACTACTGGCCCAGTGGGTAGAGTGTTTGCTAATGGTCCGGGAGACCGGGATTCAATCCCAGGTCGAGTCATACCATAAAAAAATGGTACTTGATACCTCCTTGCTTAACACTCAGCATTATAAGGTACATATCAAAGGTAAAGTGGAGCAATCCAGGGAAACGAGTAACGCCCTCCCTTACACTTAAGTGTAGTAGCAATTGAAAAGGGATCGTTTGGGTCGCCCTCGACTACAGTCGCCAATTTATGCTCATAGATGTATTCATAAATTTAGATAGCTTTTTTCTGTAATATATTAAAAACTAAAAATTATTTGCTTGTAAGCTTAAAATAAATTCTTATTGACCATATATTATGAAAAATGTATTTATAAATAAAATACAAAACTGGGAATGTTTTTTTTGTGACAAGTAAATTCAACTAAAGTAACTTCTTCTGGAACGAATTACATATATAAGTTGAGGTATATCTATACTATTTAACCCCTAGCTGAGGGGATAAGGGGGTTCATATAGTTCCCTAAGTTACTACTAGGAAGGTGCAATAGTGTGACTGGAATTTGAACTCACTATGATATCATATTTACCAACCCCTCCGCTCAGGCAGGATATGACACAGGGTCAATTTTTTTAAGCGGGGCTTAACAGGTTTTCCTTCTTCTAGACTAGTTGCCTAACCAAGGCTGAAGAACCTAGTCTGCCCTTCTATTTACTCATAGCTGGAGGGAGAATAATTAGATTCATACCTTTCCCAAGGTTATTAGTGCTATGTGAAATGCAATCAGTCTCGTCTAGGATTTGAACTCGTGTCGCCGTGTCCATTTCCTACGACAATAACCATTACACCACGGGCACCTCCACAACACCACGGCCACCTCCACTTGAACTCGCTGTGATATCTCAGTCTAGCATGTGACACAGGGACTCTGTCGATTTTTAGTTAGAAAGTTTTAATGCTGTAGAGTTTTCTCATAAATAAAAATCAATAATAATCAATAATATCTGTTTTGATCGTATTTTGTATTGTATTTTGATTTTTTACGAGTGTTGGGAACCAAATGTAATTGTCCCTCTTTCTGGTGATTCATGGGCGGAGCTTCCAACAATCATGTGACCGTTGGTCATGTGACAGTTTGAGAAACGAGTTCTCTCTTTTTCTGACCAAGAAAGTCCTACTGATAGGACGTCTACTTCAGTCTCTGCTATGTGAGAAGCACATGCGTACAAATCACCTTACGAGAACTCGCTCTACACATAAGTGTAACTTCTGCCATTCATCACTTTGTTCTTCGAGCAACTATTGCACTTTTATATAGTATGGTTTGGGACAATTACTATTGGGTACCATTTATGTAAATATTAAATGTTTGCAGTTTAACTTTTCGTGTCATGTAGTTTTTCCTTGTCCAAACTATTCAGCGTTAGAATATCAACAAGATAGTCTAATGCATTATGGGAAACTATGGTTGGTAGTACAAGCCACTATCATACACCACATTAAATTCTTATTCAAGAAACAATAAAATTCCAGTATTTTTCGTTTAGAAGATAATTATCTTTTTCTTAAAAGATATTTAATAGAGTGTACTTATTTATGTCTACAGCTGACATCAAACAACAGGAAGAAAGGATAACAAATATGAAAGCATTTTATAACCAAAATCAGAATGATAGAAGTAGGATGAAATTTAATTTTGTGACCACGAAAAAAACGATGAATTTTTTCTACTCACAAAAACTTTGTAATTTCAAATTATTAAACAACTCTTACAAAAAATATCATTTGTACTTGTTAAAGTTTGCACATACTCTTTCAAAGACTGTGTTCTGGATACTACAAAGATATGGTTACAAATGACAGGATTTTAAAATTAAACAATTAAATACATCGTTGGTTAGGTGGGTGGTTGGTTGGTTGGTTGGTTGTGTCTTATGACATATCAACCCTCATGGGTTATTTAATGCCAAATCCTGTTTATACATATATATATTAAAAATAATTGATTTGTAAACAAATAGTTTGATGGTAACAATTTTTAAATGAGCCAGGGCTAATTTGTTTGCACACAGTTAAATGGTTTCAAGTATTGTTATCTAACACTAATAGTTTTATTTTCATGCAGTTAAATGGTTTCAAGAATTACTATTACGTTATATTGTGAGTTTCAGACACCATAAGAAAGAACTTAATACCCAGAAAAAGAAATGAAGTTAATGTGAATTTTAGAAGACTAAAGAAAATACATTGCGAATGTATAATAGCTTTTGAATGGGCTGTGTAGAAAGGTGTGTGCTGTTTATTTTATCATGAAAATTTTGTTATATTATGTGTTGGAAAGTGTCTTATTCAAAAGAACTTGTTTAATATCAGAATTATTCTGTGACTGACAATATTTGGTCATTATTTTGAAAAAAGAATTAAAAATTTCGTTGATGAAAAAGTGAAATCATGAAAACAAAATGTTGTTGTTTCAAGGTCATTGTTATGATAAGGAATTTTGGATGATTTGGTCATGAAAGAAAATGTTGACATCTCAAGTTAACTGACTGATCAGAATGACTGTTATAGCTTAATTTAGTTCAGGAATCCGGTATGGAATTTACAACAAGTTGAAGGCCTTTTGCGGTAACGTCCTTCACTGGTCCAATGAAAATATATATATTAAACTAAAAGAGAGTCAGACGGATATTAGCTGGCGACTGATATTGACCAAGATTGAAGATAGGAGGAAAATAGCTCTCCCTGTTCTGAGCTTCATTGGCCTTGTATCAAACTGCCTGAGCGGAAGATAAAAAAATATAAGCTAACACCTGTTGGTCTCTGAAAAAAAAAACGTATTTTGTAAAAAGCTATTGAATGACATTTTCGCTAATATACACTAAACATTTTTACCATGACTTGTGTTATTTTGTTTATGTGTGCAGATTTTTTTTTTTTTTTTTTTAGTTTTATTTCCTTACTTAATAATGTGGTGGCATCTGTCTAATAGCTGAAGCGGCTTCATCGATTAGCAGTTAATTCGTTGTCCAGATCTTAAAATCAGAATATGGGCAGATAGTGAATTATTCTGCATAATCACAAGAAATTTCCTTAGAGAAGCTTCAGCAGATTGAAGACGGAGTCTCTCCAGGGTTTGGCAAAGTGACGATCCCGTCCGGTCACAATTAAACACTAGTAATTCTATTCCACACTATGTAATCATTTGCACACAGTTAAATGGTTTCAAGTATTGCTAAGTAATACTAATAATTCTTTTTTAACAGTTGTTTATTTTCTCACTATTAAATTGTTTCAAGTATAGTAGATTAAAGTTCTAATTGATAGATGACACTTACCAGGTACTTCCATTCTGGGTCAGAGTGGATCTGAGAGTAATGGTAATGAAGGAGTACTCCTTATTTCCCAAAACTATAGGATTAGAGTCTCACCATCAGATGCAGTTTAATGTCATATCCAGGAGACTTATTGTGGGAGGGAGGTTTTACCAAATTGCAGAGATGCAATCAGCATATTCTACTGCCCCAGTTGACTGAGCAAGCTATCAGGGCAATAAAAATGTTTTTCTGTATTTGTCTTATACTTGATAAATTTACATGACCACCATAGGTACCTCTTCTCTTCAAATATCCATTAAGTGAGTCTAAACAAAACTCGTTGCTGCTTGCATGGCATAAATATCTGATAGTGAAGACATTCCTTTTATTTCCATTGGTTGATATGCGTACTTTTACTAACAAAATAAGATTTGGGGTTTTTTTTGGCATAGAAATTTGAGAAAAGCTAAATAAAACTTATTTAGTGTTGCTCTCCGAAGGTAGGTGACCTTATATGCATTGAAAAAAGTCAGAGTCATACATATGAATGTTTTTGCTACAAACCGTAAAAAAGCATAAAATAACTTGGCCAATCTTTTCATGACTTGCAAAAAATGTCTAGAACAATATGTTTGCTTCCAGGCATGATTATTCAAAACATGATTTTTTTTCACACAATTATTTATACATATATATATATATATAAGGGGGTTTAGGTTCGGTTTGATTTTTTGGCATATCAACGATTGTTCGTTATTTAATGCCTAATCCTGTTTTTACCTATATATTAAATATATGATTCGTAAACACATTTTGTAGATACACACAGTTAAATGATCGAACAGTTCTATTTTTAATAATTCATTTTAATATAAATCAACACAGTTAAATGGTTCCAAGTATTGTTATGTATCACTAACAATTCAATTAAACATCAGTCATTTGTTTGTACACATTTAAATGATTAAACAGTTCTATTTCAAACATTTCAATTTAGCATAAGTCATTTCTTTGCACTCAGTTTGAATGACAAACATTTCTATTTTAGCCATAGATAGGACTTTAACAGGTGCTACCACTCCAGGACCTGACAATTGGTATCACTGTCACCTTCATGTTCCATAACTTTTTCAGCTTTCTGTACATTTGTCTCTATTTTTGCTTACTTATTTCAACTCTGTGGTCTTCTGAAATGGCAAAATCCACTTGATGAGAAGTTCTTTTTTTCTTGTTAATCAACACTAGGTCTGGTCTTCTGGCTCGGATTGGGTGATCCATTTGTAGCTCAAAGTCTTACAGAATATCATGAAAAGATGCTATTGTATTATTACACAGTGTGTAAAAGCAGTAACTTAAAGCATGGCAAAGGACAATATGATAGATGTTATATAGCAGGATTCAGATCTCTCCCGATTTGCGATTTCATTCAAAAAACATACACATGGCAGCAGAAGGGTAGCATTCGACCGGATGTTAGCCTGACGGCTGCTGCCGAGACAATGAATAAAATGTGTCTTTGCGCAAGAGGCTCAGCGCAGAGCTTCCAGGCGAAAATGCAAGAAATTAATTCACATTAACAAAATACCCTTTTTTAACCAATCATAAATTTTCCCTGTAAAAAAATTCCTAGAACCGACTTGATCCAAAGGGTAACTACTTAAGCAGCGAAAATCTTCAAAGGCGTCAGACCAGCCTACCGAGGGTTGACGGAAAGAACACGCTACGGCAATAAGAACTCATCTGAACTCTGACGGATTTTTGACATACCACCTGCTGTGAACAACTACTGACTTAGCTACAACGCCACCCCGTCCACGACTGCTACTACCACCAAGATCATCTGATACCCTTACCACCCTTATACCACCATACCCACCGAGTGAGTTTCTTAACTTATAACATACGTGACCGTACATGAACTCTGGCTTCACACACACACCTCGATTCACTCTTTCACTTGATTGTACGCCACAAATTTGTACAGTTGATTCTTCACTTTATCGCCTTGTTTTTTCCTTTTGTAAATATAATTGTCTTAAAACTTTCAACCTGTGTTTGTCTTTTCCTTGATACCATATGATAAATATAACATAGATGACATCAATTTAGTCGGATGTTTTACAAACCAGTGGCTCTTGTGGCTGAGTTGGTAATGAAGCTGGTGTTACTAACCAGGCTTCTCTAAGGCAAAAGTAGATGTGACTTTGACTCTCACCGAGAACTTATATTATTGTCTCTGATCCATGATGAGTGGATGTCACTAAACGCAAATAGAGTTATACAATGTAATGATTTGGAAATGATCCCAATGTCATTAGGTGCAGGTTGAGCAAGTGCAAATGTCATCAAAGACACGTGAATAGAAGGTGGAGGGTAAACAAAGTGTCCAGAAATCAAGTTGGCATAAATAGAGCCCCCCCACACACACACACACACTGAGGAGAGACATTCATTAGCAGAAGAGAAAGTGTATGTGTGTGCAGGAGGGTATTACAGATATGATAAGTGACAATATAAGGCTGGCTTGAATCAAATACCTATTTTTTAAGAGGGCAAATAGACCCAAAAGCATGTTTAAAATGAAACCTTCAGATTATGGTCTTTTTTGTCATGAATTTTTTCTGGTTCTCTTGAGAAAACCTATCAATTTTAGTACAAAAAAAAAAAAAAAACACAAACTAAAATGTTCAGAAAAAAAGAAAATAATCCTTCATCTTAATCATTAAAAAAATGCTTTATTTTTCTTTTAATAAATATTTACTTTTCGCCCAGTAAAATGGAATTATTAATACTTACTTAATTGATATTACTACTAATTCATTTTTTAAGTTAACTAGAAATGTTTACACCAGTACAGCCTCCGTGTATGACCCAGAAAACTGTATATAGAATGTTCATAACATATATACATAGAACATAGGAATCCCGAAACACGAAAAATACGTAACGACTTCTTTGTTCAGGTACGAAACCTTTTATTACCTTGGAGTTAGAGGTTTCGACATAAGGAAGAGAGATGCACAATCTTTCTATGATGACTTTTCCATCTGCACCCCACCATCACGTGCAGACCCGCCACAAGGCCACTGACCTGGCTTCGGCGAGCTAGCGAAAGTCAACCGTCTTCTTCCGAGCCAGGAACTCAACTCCCTGACTTTCTTCAAAATCCCCAAAATCCTCCGCGCGCGCTTCCGGTGCATGACATCATTCACATTCCCAAGTCACAATTTTCTATTTGGGATTTTTATTTTGACATCTGTGAACGACATATCCTCCCCGCGCGCGCGTTAACACCTGCGCTCAAGTTTGCACCTAACTAACCCATGTGCTGAGCCGAAAGGTTCTCCGCCTAACTAAATCCAAAGGCAAGATATATAAAACGAAATCCCTCGGCCATTATATTACAAAACAACAATCTCAAACATACGAAACAAAAACATTTATTTAGTAAGAAAGATATTTAGTTTAGTCCTCACTCTCCTAGGACTAATATTAGCATTAGTATATCTATGATATTCTAACACTGAATACAACAGAAAGAAAGACAAGATAAATGTATTTGTGTAAACAAGAACACTAAATATTTATATGCGCAATATACATGCAGGTGGTATTACAAGGAAAGAATACACAAATATGTCCCATGGTAGAATACACATATTGTTCCTTGAACAAGTAGCATGTAGAAGGGGTACAAAATAGAAAAAAGAATTACTTGACCAGTATAAGTAACATAGCCAGTGACTTCACTGGTCCCTGACAGGGTCACAGACAACGTCTTCACTGTTCAAAGAACAGAGACAAATAGAAGTCGAGAATGGGTTTCTGTAACTGTCATGTGACACCTTATAGGCACCTTTTGGACATGCAAATTATTTAAGGGAGAAAATGATCTATTGTATGTTGATACATTCTACTCAAAGGTTAAAATTAGCCGTTAAATTAGATTTTCTCTCTTATAGACAACTGGTCTAAAAACTCATGAACCTTATCCCCAAATGGTTTTTGAAAATGATAAAGGTTTCTTCAGTTGTTTAGAAGACTTAGTATTATTGTTTTTTCCTCCCACAAGACGATCATCAGGCATTGCTTCACATACTTTTTCTTGGTGTTCTTGAAAGGATCATCTAAATGCATTACAATAAAAAGCAAGAAAAATTAAAAGATATGAGAAAGTATAACTACATAATCTATGAACCTATCAAACCTAATTGTTGGAAGTTGTAGAATATGTCAACTGCACTTCTCCTAAGGAGTCAGAAATTTCCCCAACGAGTGTACTGGGTATGACACTAAACAGCAGCTGATGGTGAGACACCAGTCTTGGAGCTTTATAGAATGTGTAATACTCCTACATTGCCATTACACCCAGATCCACTCTAGCCTGGAGTAGTAGAACCTGTTAGGGCCTCATCTATTGGTCAAATAGAAATATTTAATCATTTCCTATGCTTGAAACACTTTAACTGTGTGCAAACAAATTGATAATATTGAATAGAATTATCAGTGTTTGATAGCAATGCTTGAAACTGTTTATGTCCTGAGTATACCATTAAACTACATCTGATGGTGAGGCTCAAGTTATGAAGTACCCCTTCATTACTATACTTGAAATCATTTTAATTGTGCTAATGAGTGAGCTCCGACTTTAAAAAAATTACCCACAATCTATTCACTTAAAAATCATGAATTAAAAATTCATTAAATACCCCTTTAGGATGGATGGCATAAAAGCAACCCTCAACCATGAACCTATCAAGTTATGTGGTGGTATATCATAAGAAATAAAAAAATTCTAAAATAGAATAAAATTTTGAATAATAAAATAAGTAAAATGATCAAAATAAAAATAAAGAATATAAATTTATATATTTTTTCTATTATGCAAGATATTTTGGTCACCTAAGCCCAAGGTTCCGAATTTCTAATCAAGAGTCATGCTCCCCCGACAAACACCATTTTTCTCTTGTCTGTTTTTTGACAACCAGCGTCATTCAAAGAAGGGCACTTTTCTCAGTCACTCATGAAACCCAGACAGATTCAAGTTACAAATATGTTCACTTGGCCAGGCACTTTTACTTAAATTACCCTAACCCTACATACAATTCTATATGTAACCCTACATACATAATTGTAAAGTTGGTGACCTTAGTCGAGGGTGATCCGAAGGCTCTCTTTTCAATAGTTACTACACCAAAGTGTAAAGGAGGGCACTACTCCATTCCCTGGATTGCTCCACTTTAACCTTGATACTTACCTTATAATGCTGAGTGTTAAACATGGCAGCACCAAGTACGATTTTTTGTATCTTTGGTATGACTCAACCTGGGATTGAACCCCAGTCCCCCGGACCATTGGCGAACACTCTACTCATTAGGCCAATGGCCCGGTATACTTGTACCTAAATTACCCTAACCCTACATACAAATGAACTGAATGGTAAATGCTGTGAAGACTTTCTTCTGCTGAATATAAAATAAAACGCGAAAGTGAAAAGAAACAATGTATTAGTTTCCTTATTTTGTGAATTGTTTTTATTTTACCAAAACATGAAAGACATACCAGCAACACATACTTCCCAAACCCATAGTTTTCATTGTTACAGCATTCTATGATGATACTAAAGCCTCTATTTATAAAGAAGTGAAAGATTCTAATTGAAATTTTATAGTAATCCTTGTTAATATTAGAAATTTGAATAATTGATAAAGAATGTTCAGCACGAATGCAGACCCTACAAAATTATCATTCCATTGCAAATTGGACTGGAAATTGCTTTATTCTTGAAGTTAGAGCATTTTAAGCTCTTACTAAAATCTCATTATACTGAGCCATTTTTAGTGGGTTATGGTTACATGTACACAAACATAATGAGAATTTTTAAACATAAATTTTGTTTTAGTCTTTCAATTTTTTAACCTGCCCGTTAGAAATAAAAGAAAACTCATTCAGTCTTATCCACTGAATAGAGCAACGAAAATTGCTTTAATTGTAAAAAAAAAAAAAAAAAATCAGTGGAGGTCAAGTATATTTGACAAATATACGGCAAATGAAAAAAACTATAAAAGAAAAAAAAAATGAGAAACTCCAACCTCTAAATTAATTATTTAATTAATTAATTAGAGTTATCAAAGAAATGAAATAAATCTGGATATACAAAATGTATTTGATTAATGAAACAAAATCATTCTGTTGAATTAAAAAAATAATAAGAACACCTGAAAAGCTCTAAAATTATTTCTATATTCAAAATATTTCTCTGTAATTCTCATTGTTTTTCTCAAATTATTGTTAACCATGAAAATCTAAATTTCCCATAAATCAACAACTGACTTTGTGGTATTGTATATATAAAAGGATTAGAAAGATAAATCATTAACAGAAAAGATAAAATTTTATAATCGAGTTAATGTTTCTATTAATATTATACAAGGAAAAGTTCATCTCTGATATATCACTGGTTTAGCGATGGGGATGTTATTATTAGGTTTTAGGTTTAGGTTGGTTTTACGTTGGTTGTTATCCCCTCGCTAAATGTTGATGGAAAATAAAGGTGGTGGAGAAGAACGAAGACGTCGTTAGGTTTTGTATGAAGGTTATAATGGCAGCATGAAGTAAAGGGTTTACGCTGGTATCCTGAGAGTCTCTTAGGGAGGAAAGAAGGACGGAAGCTGTTATAGAGTATCATCCAATTCATTGTCAACTAGGAGCCCCTAGTCCAGAAGAATAGACGCAAGGGGTCCATAATTTAGATAGCTCTCCTCATAGTGGTATGATGCTACTGTCACTATTCAAAAGCAGACGGTAAGACGTCCGTTCCTATTGAAGATTTCTGAGGAAGAGAGTGTTTCGCGGGCTTTCCACAAATTTTTGGTGCTGCTCGGAGACATGGTCTGGGCCGAATCGGATAAGTCATCTTGATTGGGTGAAAATATTCGGCGACCCTAACGGTTAAAATAAATTACGTGCCAAACAAAAATACAAGGTTTTTTCTGCTACACTGGTATAACAACATCCATAAGAATCAACATGTTAAATTCAAGTTCATATGAATGTCAACTTACATTTAACCAAAAAAAGATTTGGGTTTTTGTACTTCAATGATCCATGTTAAATTGTGATAATGTTTTTATATCAGTTGGTTGGCTCCCAGGGACATATGTAGTTATGGTGAAAAAAAATTCTAAGATGACCATCCAAAAGAGAGGAGGAACTGAAGAAACCTGGATCATGAGAACAGGAATTCGATCGGGTGAAACATAGTGACAAAGCGAATCAAGGGACAAGAAGAATCAAAATATGAAATGGATTGGTGAAGAATCCTGAGACCTGCGTTATTTCAGCAAAAATGTGTAGGGTACTAATGTTAATGAATGAAAAGACAATATTAACAATAGTGCTACAAAAAATAAAGAAATTTATTTCTTTGTTGGGAGCTGAAATGTAGAAAGGTATACAGCGATTCGTGCATCAAGTCACGACTGTGGAGGCCAGTTCTGGAACCAGCATGGATAAAGATCTTTATCCAACTTGAAATTGTAACATGACACCATTGTTTGAAGATCAAACAAACACGGAGCCGCTGAGAAAACAATTAGTACATATCACTTCGGGTTGACGTGAGTAATTGATCTGTGTTGTCTGGAAAATTGTGTTTTTATAACATCAAGGTGGATCCCGCGCGCACTCGTTGACTTTCGAAAATTCTTTGAGTGTGAATTTTAGAGACCTCCTATTGGTCCTAAAAATCATTTTCAATTGTTCATTTTTTTAAAAACATCTGCGTGAGCGTTGGTTGGAGATTTTTGCGCCAATTTTGATCCTTTTTTTTCCAGAAAATTCTTTTGACAAGGAAATTGCATCATTTCCTATAAATGTCTGCTCACCTTGTGGGTAAAAATCTAGAGTTATTCAATCAATCCTTCAGTGTTAGGACGTGACAGAAGTTTGGATTAACAAGGGGAGTTCAGCAGGACAACATTTTCACTGGTCTTCAATGAAAATCCGGACATTATTAGGTCCCCTACACACATACTGAGTTAGAATTTGACTCAAAGTCAAATTAATATTGGGTCCCCTCAGGAAGTATTTCTCCAAAGGGTGGGAGGAAAACTTGCACATGACCTGTTGGCATCCCTCTTCAGGAGCGGCATAGATGCCAACCCTTCCCCCTTTTAAGTGAGGGTGCAGATACTGTTTAGGATGAAGACCCCAGTGACTGCACTGGATAGTTTATAGATCACCCAGCATAGGTGGCTAATACCATTTTCCATGTGAAAATCCTGATTGCTCTTCTAAAAGAATATTTAGTTTATAAAGCAATAAAGTCAGTCCTGATTGGCCAATTGTTATTAACAATTCAACTATGTAAACGAGAATTAGCTTATAATGCCACCTTTCATTCGCAAACTTCAAACTGGCTATTAGTAAGGAGGAGATAACTCCCTATCAACACTGGTTATTAGTTGTCTAAATTTCTGAGATGAAGCTTGATGTAGCCCAACATATGTGTTGATTCTTTAAGACGTCTAATCTTCCTATGTTCAGCTCTATCAATTTTTTCAACATCATCCCATAAGGGCAGATGGTTTCCCCTTTCCTTCCATATATGGTCCGCCATACCTGACTTTTTACATATGTTGGGCTACAATGACCTGCTGAGTAGACCAAGTATAGAGATGAATACAATATGGGAACCGATAATTAAAAAGGTTAGATAAAAAAAAAATCTGAATATGAGATCAGGTAAAAAATCATTCCAAGATTCACTCTAAACTGTTCAGCAGGACACATAGCGTAATGGTTATAGGCGTTGGTTCGCTAAGCTTCTAAGGAGACAATCATCTGGAGGTTGCAGGTTCCATCCTGACTGCAGTAACAATACAGGAATAGTTAACACTTGTACCTGGTTATGGCTAACAGAATCAGAACAGGCAACCCCCGTGGATTTTATTAAGGATGCAGTTTGAAGATCCATGTAGGTTCCCAAGTTCAACAAACACATGGTGAAGGCCAGAGGACATATCGGCTGAAACGTTGTGGAAATAACAATAAAGATGAAGACAATTGTCCAAAAACCCTTAATGATAAAAAATGCTCTGGTTCTATTGTCAAACAAAGTGGAGACTCAAATACGAGATGCATAACACCTTGACAGCCATTACATCATAAGAAGATAGAAAGCAATGATAGTAGGATGATGGCCATTACATCAAACATGGGTGAAACAATATTTTTTCAGTGGACTGCTGATTATCATGATGAGGAGAAAACATACATTGGCATAAATATCTTGTGGTCAGAGGGAGGAAACATGAAAAGAAAAATCATTTTAAATATGGGACCTTTTGTTGTTTATTCTCTTTGTATTCATTTGTGTAGAATTCATGGAAAAATGGTGTAAATATTGTACAGTACAAAGGTACAGTCAACTGTTAACCGGCTCATTGGCCTAGTGAGTAGAGAGTTCACCAATCGTCCGGGAGACCAGGGTTCACTCCCAGGTCGGGTCATACCAGAGACTTTAAAAATGGTTATTGATACCTCCTTGCTTAACACTCAGCATTATAAGTTACGTATCAAGAGTAAAGTGGAGCAATCCAGGGAAAGGAGTAGTGCCCTACCCCCCCTACATCTTGGTGTTGTAGCTTTTGAAAAGGGAGCCTTCGGATCACCCTCGACTATGGTTGCCAACTTTACTTTTACTTCTTACAGTCAATTGTTACTCTTATAAGAAATCAGAAGTCTCTTGTATTTATGTGGACATTTTTGAAAGTTAATTGTTTTTGCTTTGCATCTTTGGTGCAAATTCTTATAGACTCTTTTTGGTTCCCTTTAGGATGACTGCCTATCCAGGTCTCTTTGCAAGTCTGCATCCTTTGACAACTTACCAAGACTGACTTCCCAACCAACATATATACTTCTCACCAGACCAGATATGTAGGTTGGTGTTTACATTATATTGGATCATCAAACTTTCTAAGTAGCAAACATAAACCAAGTTGGCAACCTGGCTAGGCACATCAAATAAACATAACCTGATCCATAGACACATTTATCAAAGATCTGTGGATAATAATAACACATCTGGTCAATTCCAAACCAACCATTTGACAACACAAGTCAACAACTCAAGACCTTAAAAATAACATTTGCATTTATCAGATGGGTCTGTCTTATAATCATACCAAGAGAGAACTCTTAAAACCTATACAATAGTGATTGCCCAGTCAGCTGGAGATGTAGAATACACCGACTGCTTCTCTGCAAAGGGTTAAGATCCCCCCCCCTAATGAGTGTCCAGGATATGACATTAAACAATCAGATGGTGAGGTTCCAGTAATGGTGAAGCTTTTGGGAATGTGGAGTATCCCTTCATTCCCATCACTCCCAGATCCACTCTGGCCCAGACTGGTGGCACCTGAAAGGGTCCTATCTATGGGTCAAATAGAACTAAACTGTGTACTTATACTAAACTGAATTGCTTGAAATAGGACTGTTTTGACATATAAACTGCATACTTATGCTAAACTGAATTGTTTGAAATAGAACTGTTTTGACATTTAACTGTGCGTAAACAAAATGACTAAACTGAATAGCTTGAAATAGAATTGTTTTTGACAATTAAAGTGTGTACTTATTCTGAACTGAATTGTTTGAAATAGAACTGTTTATGCCATAAAACTCAAACAAATAAACAAACTCTATAATAGTGAGTAAAAGTTACTCGTTGACAATTTAAGCAGAAACTGAAAATACCAGATTGGTTTGGTTTGATTGGGTTTTATGGCATATCAAGCCTTGTAGGTTATTTAATCCCAAATCCTCTTAATACATTTTATATATACTTTGTAAATGCTTAGTTTGTAGATAAAATTTTTAAACAAGCCAGAGCTCATTTGTTTGCATACAGTTAAATAGTTATAAATATGATTTATAAGTCAATAGTTTGTTGGTAATCTTATTTTTAAATGAGTTGGAGCTAATTTGTTTGTACACAAGTATTACTATTGTTTGCACAAGTTTTATTTAGTATTGATCATTTGTTTAAACTCCCCTAAATGGTTTCACATATTGTTATCTAACATAAATAGTTTTATTTGCACACAGTTAAATGGTTTCAAGCATTATCATATAACACTAACAATTCAATTTGGGCACACAGTTAAAGAGCTTCAAGTATTGCTATGTATCACAAACAATTCAATTAAACATCAGTCATTTCTTTGCACACAGTTGAATGGTCAAGCAGTTTTATTTGACCCATGGATAGGACCCTATTAAGTGCTACCACTCTGGGCCAGAGTGGACCTGGGAGCAATGGCAATGAAAGGAATACTTTGCATTCCCCAAAGACCCAGGGCTGGAGACTCACTATTGGATGGTTTAATGTCCTATTCAGGACATTCACTGGAGGGATCTTACCCCTCTGTAGAGATGCAGTTGGAGTATTCTACAGCCCTAGCTGACAGGGCTCTGAAAATATCTGTAATTGAAAGAGAAAGGATGTGACTTTGGATTTTACTGAATTGAGACACAGAAAATATTAAGTTTAATTGCTAATTTCAGCTTTGAATAGAAATAACATTTAAATAGAACCCAATAGCATGGAATACGTGGAATCAAAAATTTTCTTCTTGGTTATATACTTTGTGTATAACATATTTTCATTAATTTTGGTGTTTTCATATTCATGTTTAAACTTAAAACAAGGAAGTCAACTCGTCAGGAGCATATCTGTATATGCCAAGAGGGTTTTGCCAAAAATTTACATTAACCAGTACTGAGCAGATGCTAGATGCCGACTATAGGACCCAGTAAGAGTGATGGTCAATAGGGATAGATGACAAGAGAGAGTCAAAGGAATCCATACTGTCAGTAGGTTTAAATGATCATAATGATGATGAGTATCAGATGATATATGTTTAAAGTATAACATCTTCAACTATTTCATTGCTTTGAATTTGATGGTAAAAAAAACAGTTATTTTTGCGGCAATCTTATAAAAATTGAAGATGAAAGAAAATGCAAATGAATAATTATGATATTAAACAGAATACTTTGTTTGATAGTTTGCTGTTTCAACTGGCTGATCCTTTAAGTGCAACTTTGTTTACAGCTGATAAAACTGAGTGCATTGTGCAGATGAGACTTTTTTCAGTTTTCTATTTTCAACTTCTACACTGAATAAAGCTGTGAGTGCCTTCAAGGAAATTCAGGACAAACCTTTAAAAGTCTGTAAAGTAATCAACTTGACAATGACTACTACTTCTATTACTAGAAGAAAGAGTCAATTTTGAAAATTATATCAAAGTGTGTCAAAGGTTTAGCAATATTTTGGTAACCTGAGGCACAATTTGGCACCATGAATGGTCAATAATACAGTGTGGTCCTCACTAGGACATCCTTTTCTTCTTGTGTTTTTTTCTCTTTCCTGGCATTACCACAAGCAAATATAACACTGAGTAATCATTTGGCTTAAACTCCTTGTTGGCCAGGGCTATTAAATATATTGACTGTATGAATGTCCTGGGTATGACACAAAACTGCATCTGATAGTGAGGGGCTAGTCCTGGAGCTTTGGGGAATGTGGAGTACCCCTTCATTGCCATTACTCCCTGGTCCACTCTGACCTTGTGTGGTTGTGCATGTTAGGGGCCTGTTGATAGGTTAGATAGAACTGTTCACTCATTTACAAAGGTTTATTAATATTATAAGTTATTTGAAACCATACAGTAGTATGCAACTTATTCATATTAGATAGGAATACTTGATAAATAGAATTCATCATCATCATCGTCATGTCGAGCTGGTAGCACGGATATCCCTGACCCTCTCTAGCCACTTTTCCCTATCGTTCATCGCCTCAGGCAGGTCTTCTGGACAACATCCCGTATCCTCACATAGTTGCTGAATGTATGTTCATGCTGGTCATCCTGCTTTTGCACGGCCATGTGTAGGGGTCCATAACAATACATCACTTGAAGCCATTCAAATGTGTGCAAGCAAATGATCAACATTAAATAGAATTATCAGTGTTAGATAGGAATTTGTGACACCATTTAACTATGTACAAACAAATGAGCTCAAACAACTTGTTTAAAAATAGTTACCAACAAATTATTTACTTACAAATCGTATATATAAACAAGATTTGGCATTGAATAACCCACAAAGGGTGATATGCCATATACACCAACCAACTATCTGATAAGGAACAAGCGAAAAGGTCAAGGCCTTATTCTCAGGTTTCCAAAATTAATGTTTCCATTTTGGAAAAAAAGGCTGCAGGATGCCATAGTTGATTCAATCTGTTTTATAATGATCTAATGTTTTTATTTTTGTATGCGAACAGAAACACAGCAAAAATGGTAGAATTTATCACATTCTTATTTGTTTACTTGAGTAAAATGTTCTAACTTTGAGAATAAAGCAATTTCTAATCCACTGTGAAACTGAGTGATAATCGTATGGCATCTTTAGGCTCAATCTGATTATAATAATTTCTCTAGGGAAATAACTATTATTTCACATTCTATAAAAAGGATATGACTTGATGCTAAGATGAAAGGCCACCAAAAGTAGCCTTTAAGTAAGTTTTTGTAAATTATAAAATTAATTACAAATTCTTCTATTTTTTTTCTTTTTGTAATCTTTTGCATTATTTAGGCTATCAAAATTTTGGCTTGGTTTGGTTGTGATTTATGGTATATAAACCTAGTGAGTTATTGTTAGGGATCAAACCAAATGAAAAATATCAAAGTTATTTCCCCTGAGGGATAGAAAGGGAGTTGCCTTCTGTGGGACAGAGCATTGTGGGATTTGTAGGGACTGGAAATAAGTAGACAGATGAGACAGAAAAAAACAGACTTCAATCCAACCAGGACACATGGTAGACAGACATTTGACTGGTGGCAACGAGGTTAAAATAGTTCCATTCCTGATCATTTGATGAATGTCTCTGCCTGTGGTTAATTAACCTAATTGTTTTATTGTTTTCACATGAGTCAGTCTCTTTTCCTTTTTGTTTACATATTTTCTTTGTTTATAAAAATGTAAGAGTTATTAAATGCCAAACCCTATATATATATATATATATAGTGCAATTTGATAGAGACTCAAACTTGGTTAAGTTGTCATTATAAATTTAATAAATGGATGAATATATATATATATATATATATATATATATATATATATTGTAAGCAAACAGTTTGTAGGTAACATTGCTTTTAAATGAAACAGAGTTCATTTGTTTGTTTACAGTTTAATGGTTTCAAGTATTGAAATTTAACACTAATAATTTTAATTAATATTAATCATTTACACACAGTTAGATGGTTTCCACTATTGCTATCTAATGTCAATAATTCTATTTAATATCAATCATTTCTTGACACACAGTTAAAAGCTTTCAAATATTGTTATTTGTTGTTGGCACATAGTTAAATGGTTTCCTGTATTGCTATCTAGCACTAATGATTCTATTTAGTATCAATAATAATCACTCGTAACAGATTAAACAGTTCTATTTGACCTGTAGATGGGACCCTAACAGGTACTACCACTCCAGGTCAGAATGAACTTGAGAGAAATGAAAGGGCATGCCACATTCCCCAAACTCCAAGACTGGAGCCTTATCATCAGATGCAGTTTCATATCATATACACGATACAATCAAAGATGGTGGTTAAAATGTGAGAAGTTGAATGAATCAGAAATGATAAAGAATATGATATCAGGGACATTTGTTCAAATCTCACCTTCCTTGATATGGCAACTAGTTTAAGAGAAGGAAAACTCTTTATTCAAACCAGCTGTACTTCATATAAAAATTGACCTTGTGTCACATCCTGTGCATGCATATAAGTTCATTTTCTTTCCTATTGGCACTGTTCATTGCTGTCATAGACTGACAAGTAGCATTGTGGTAAAAAGCAACTTGAAATTAAAAATAAAACGAAAGATACTCACGAACATTAATAATAATAATAACAATGGTTGAAAATGCTTCCGTTGAAAATAAAAATAAAAGATGCTTTAGAATTATTCTACACGTGCACTCATTCAAGTTCACTGAGAAAAAAATTTTAGTAATTTTTTTTTGGTGATTTAAACTAATTAGACCTTCGAAACTAACTGCAAGTTATTTGACATGTTATAAGTTGCTGGGGCTTCACTTTCATATTCTAATTCAGTATAGAATAATAATCCATTTCTGGAACAAAAATTAAAAAAAAAAAGACTCTCATTCCTCTGAAGTGCTAAAAAAAATTAAAATAATTCAATTTGTCTGGTTGTCTTTTCCAAAACTCAATGTTCAAGAAATGGGTAATCTTTCTATATTGAGTTAAAATGTGAATAGGATCGCCCCGGAATAAAATCTAAAATAATTTCTCTTCTTTTTATTTTTTGAAAAATAAAAGCATTGCAATGAATTTGAGGGTCTTATTAATTCAAATGATACAAAAAAAAAATTCTTGAAAATTTTTTTTTGCCGGGTGAATTTGGAAAGGTTTACATGTAGAATTTTACTGATGTTTTTTTTTTTTACTAGGGTGTTTGGTTTAGTTTGCTTTGGTTTCTTTGTTTTATGGCATTTCAACATTTGTAGGTTATTTAATGCCAAAGCCATTCTCCTAGAAGAACAGTAGTGGTACTATTCAACCCATAGCTGGGATGATAAGGGGGTTCATACCTTTTCCAAGGGTATTTGCCCGAAAGTGAACATAATAGCACGACTGAAGTACGAACTCGCTTACAATGATTCCACAGTCCATCGCTTTAACCATTACACCACGAGCCCTCCCCCTTTACTAGGGTGTATGAATAGCAACAAATATGACATGGATAAGGTCAGAATGGACCTGAAAGTAATGTCAATAAAGGGGCATTTTTTCGAGGAGGTGCCCGTGGTTTGAGGAGGTGCCCATGGTGTAATGGTTACTGTCGTAGGAAATGGACACGGCGACACGAGTTCAAATCCTGGACGAGACTAATTGCATTTCATATAGCACTAATACTCTTGGGAAAGGTATGAATCCAATTATTCTCCCTCCAGCTATGGTTAAATAGTAGGGCAGACTAGGTTCTTCAGCCTTGGTGAGGCAACTAGTCTAGGAGAAGGAAAACTCTGAATTCAAACCTGTTAAACTCCGCTTAAAAAATTGACCTTGTGTCACATCCTGCCCGAGCGGAGGGGTTGGTAAATATGATAAAGGGGCATCCCACATTTCTTTGGGCTTAAGATCTGAAACCTGACTGCCAAGTATAGTTTAGTATCACGTATAATCAAGTCAGTGTTGATAGAATTATAAAATCTTGTTAATTACTTTTAATATTAATTTTGACAACTATTTCCTTTCATCTTTTCTGTCCTGTTGGCTGAGACTGTGGAATACACCAACTGCATCTCTGTTGAGGGATAATACTTTTCCTCCATAAATATCCTGGGTATGACAGCAAACTGCATCGGATGGTGAGGCTCCAGCCCTGAAACTTTGGGGAATCTAGAGTACTCCTTCATTGCCATTACTCCCAGGTTCACTGTGACCCAGAGTGATAGTAGCAGTTAGGGTCCCATCAATGGGTCAAATAGAGCTGCTCAATCTTTTTCTAGGAATTATTATTATTAGTTATTTGAAGCCATATGCAAATTGTTTGTATCAGAGAGAAATAATTTATAAAAAGAATGACTAATGTTAAATAGCAGTACTTGAAAGCATTTAACAGTGTGTAAACAAATTAACTCTAACTCCTTTAAAAATAAAGTTACCTAAAAAACTATTTGCTTACAAATCATATGTGTGTGTTTGTGTGTGTGTGTGTGTGTGTGTGTGTAAATGATTTGGCATTAAATAACTCACAAGGGTTGATATGCCATTAAACCAAATAAATCATCTTTTAAATTTTTGTCACTTTTTCACAAATAATATTAGACTTCCAAAAGTGATCTTTCTGATTTAGGTGAAAACACTCAACAAGTTTGGTATTAGAGTGTTTCAAAGATATTTTTTTATTGAAATCGTGTTTTTGTAAACTGCTGGACATAAAATGGCACAAGATACACAAATCCAGTCAGTTAAATTGTATAATCATTACTTTTCATATGTCAAAGTAGACATAGCTTTTGAGCCCCATATAAAGAAAATGGTGCAAGAGGAAGACATTTCAGTGTCTACTTGCTGAGATGAGATATGATGTATGCCCAGAAGCAGCATAGCCTGATAGGATAGAGGATCTACTTTTGGTTTAAGATATGTGGCAGTCAATGTTTTGACATAGTGTTGTATTTTGGCCTTCGACCCGGCCAAAAATGCCATTCCAAAGTGATGCACCGGAAGGAGGTGACACATTCTGATGGCAGTTATGAAAGGAAATCGCGTGGGCGGAAATTGGCTGATGAAATGGGACGAGGTAAAAAAATTCCCATGGTACACTCATAGACTGATGCACCGGAAGAGAGTGACCTGTGAACTGCATGACAGTTATTTCCGCTTGATGATGATCCAACATGCGATTCCAAAAATCGAGTAGGCGACTGAGTGGGCGTTGAACTATTATATAACTCAGTCAAGACAGAAGTCAGATAGTTCCAGTTAGAGTTTGGACAGAGTTATAGATGAGATGTGGTAGGGAAAGCCACATCAGGCTGAAGAGGCTCTTGGAGCCCCTGATGAGTTGCAGTTGGAGATCGGACGGAGTTATAGACGAGGTGTGGTAAGGAAAGCCACACCAGGCCGAAGAGAAGATGCTGATAAAATGCAGTAAAGAAAGCCATCATCTATCAGAGGGCTGGGCCGCTGGGCCTCTGGTTGAGCATCTGGAGCATTCTATGTTTTTAGCTGATTGGTTGAAAAATATAAAAATGTAATTTAAATGCTAATACGGTTTTGATCCTAAATTTCTAGAATGTTCTTAAGTATGTTTTTATTGCTTATTTTAAGACTCGAAAAAATGTGTATCCTATAACACCCAGGACTTCTTTCAAAGAGAGTCTTACCCTTATGTCAAGGATACAGTTACTGTTGTCTCAGGTCTACAAACAGGATCAAGTATTGATAGTATTATATATGTACTATTACAACATGTTTAGATGTTTGTTTTTGAGGTATAGAAATGAACATGTATGGAATACCAGGCATGATAACAAAACTTTATTAGTTATATGGAGGTGCCCGTGGTGTAATGGTTATCGTCGCAGGATGTGGACACGACGACACGAGTTCAAATCCTGGACGAACCTGATTACATTTCACATAGCACTAATACCCTTGGGAAAGGTATGACTCCAAATATTCTCCCTCCAGCTATGGGTAAATAGTAGGGCAGACAAGGTTCTTCAGCCTTGGTGAGGCGACTAGTCTAGGAGAAGGAAAACTCTGAATTGAAACCTGTTGAACTCCGCTTAAAAAATGACCTTGTGTCATATCCTGCCCGAGCGGAGGGGTTGGTAAATAGGATTAGTTATATGTCACAAAATCTAGCATTGGACTAGATGGTAATGCTAGAGACTGCCTTCTTGTCATGTATCAAGAGCAAATGGAATGATTGGTTGAATAAAATCCAAATAAAACCTTATATAGAATATTGTCTTCAGGCCTGAGTACCTGTGTCTTGACAAGGAGATTGGATTGTAATATTGAGTATACAAAGAGTAAGTAAAGTTGGCTACCCGAAAGCTCCGTTTTCAATAGCTACTACACTGAGGAGTAGGGGAGGGCGCTACTCCTTTCCCTGGATTGCTCCGCTTTACTCTTGATACGTGCCTTATACTGCTGAGTGTTAAGCAAGGAGGTATCAAGTACCATTTTTAAAGGCGTTGGTATGATACAACCGGGGATTGAACCCAGGTCTCCCAGACCATTTGCGAATGTGACAAAAATAATAAAAGAGTAAAAGATTGCAGTTACAGGGAGAGATTAAAGAAATTACTAGAAAGAAGAATGAGAGATGACCTGATTAAAATTTTCCAAACAATAATTAGAATTTCTAATTATGGTAGACATTTTTTTCAATATTTCTCCATGAACAGGAAATTTACTGTCAAGACAAATTTCAAAAATTACATTTACTTACCAATAGGACTTTTTTTGCTAATAGAGTTATATATTTTTAGAACAAATTGCCTAATCAGATCAAAAACAGCAATCGTGTCAAAAAATTAAGATTACATTGGATGATTTCAGAAATAATGATCAAACAATAATTTAACCGGGCATTTTGGGGAATTATCAGATGAATTATTCAACAGAATTTAATCTGTATTATTAGTGTATATCTTCTGTTTAAAGATTTTTTTTAAGGTTGATGTGAGAAGATAGTAGAAAGGAGAGATGGCCATGAAGCCATAATAATAAATAAATAAATAAATGTCCTTTGATCAGTGAAAAAATAAATTAATAGTGACATGAGTGACAAGACAGTTCAGGAGAGCTCAACAGAGAGATGGATAGAGACAGACCCACAACCATCAGAGGCTAGGCTTATAATTTCATCTTTTTTCTCCCTCTTTGCCCCAGTATCATTTCCACTTTAAAAATAAGGTGATCATTCTCAATAGACACAAAAAATAAGAGCTATTTATCCTTATATTATCTTTGTCTTGTTACATTTGCAAGAATCTTAAAACAAGTATCAACTGTGGTTTTACAGCATATTTTTCATCCATCCCTCCAGTACCTGTTTCCCTGAAGAGGTTGTCTTTTGAAAACTCACAATTGCTTAGTGTAATGGTTATCAGCGAGGCAGACTTAGTGTAACGGTTATCAGCGAGGCATGCTTAGTGTAACAGTTATCAGCGAGGCATGCTTAGTGTAACGGTTATCAGCGAGGCATGCTTAGTGTAATGATTATCAGCAAAGGGAATAGAATTGGCAATCAACAGACTCATCAATAAGCCTCATACTAAAACGCATTAATTTCAATTTATTTTGCAACATGATTACCTCCCTTGTAAATACATTTGATTCAATGGTGAATATTTATATATTTAGGTTTGGTTGGGTTGGATTTTATGGCATATCAACCATTGTTGATTATTTAATGCCAAATCAATTTTTATGCATATAAACAGTTCTATTTCAAATAATTCAGTTTAGCATTAGTACACAGTTTAAATATCAAAAACAATTCTATTTCAAGCTATTCTATTTAGTCAACAAAGTTAAATGATTTCAAGTATTGCTATGTATCACCAGGGCACCTTTGGTGGTGTAACGGTTAGCAAGCTTGACTAGCAAACCTACATGAGTGAGTTCGAGTCTCATTGGGCGCCCCATTCATTCGGCCTTGTGCCACATCGAAGCAAAGAGCTTTGTAAATTACTATTGCTATGTATCACTAACTATTCAATTAAACATCAATCATTTATTTACACACAAGTTAAATGTCAAAGCAGAAGACTTAACACAATTGTTCGATGTCACCAAAAGCAACAACAAAATTGATTTGACACTGGTTAATATAACCAATGCAGTAACACAATATGTAAAACTGATTTTATTTGGAATATGCTGAACAAAACATTAAAAAAAAATATTGATACTCAAATACAAATCCAGAAGTTTAAAAAATGATATGTCTATGTTGGGTTGGTGTGTACGGTATTGTGACCACTTGACAACTGGACACTGAGCATGTACAAGTATCACAGCCATTGGTCATTCCTGGTGTATCTTCTATATGTGTGCCGTATGGCCATATTTGCACAGTACATGCGCACGTGCATGCAAATATGCATATTTATAAGTCAGTGGTGTTACTTCATTGAAACATTTCTGAATAATATTATTCTGCTACCATACAGTTTACATGATAAAATGTTTACAAATTGATGAAAAGAGACGACTACTATTATTACTTATGGAGGCATGCTTAGTGTAACGGTTATCAGTAAGGCATGCTTAGTGTAACGGTTATCAGTGAGGCAGGCTTGGTGTTACAGTTATCAGCAAGGCATGCTTATTGAAATGGTTATCAGTGAAGCAGGCTTATTGAAATGGTTATCAGTGAGGCAGGGTTAGTGTAATGGTTATCAGCAAGGCTGGCTTAGTGTAACAATTATCAACGAGGCAGGATTAGTGTAACGGTTATCAGCGAGGCAGGGTTAGTGTAATGGTTATCAGTGAGGCAGGCTTAGTGTAACGGTTATCAGTGAGGCAGGCTTGGTGTTACAGTTATAAGCAAGGCATGCTTATTAAAATGGTTATCAGTGAGGCAGGCTTAGTGTAACGGTTATCAGTGAGGCAGGCTTAGTGTAACAGTTATCAGCAAGGCATGCTTATTGAAATGGTTATCAGTGAAGCAGGCTTAGTGTAATGGTTATCAGCGAGGCTGGCTTAGTGTAATGGTTTTCAGTAAGGCAGGGTTAGTGTAATGGTTATCAGTGAGGCAGGCTTAGTGTAACGGTTATCAGTGAGGCAGGCTTAGTGTAACGGTTTTCAGTGAGGCAGGCTTATTGAAACGGTTATCAACGAGGCAGGCTTAGTGTAATGGTTATCAGCGAGGCTGGTTTAGTGTAATGGTTATCAGTAAGGCAGGCTTTGTGTAACGGTTATCAGTGAGGCAGGCTTAGTGTAACAGTTATCAGTGAGGCAGGCTTAGTGTAACGGTTATCAGTGAGGCAGGCTTATTGAAATGGTTATCAACGAGGCAGGCTTAGTGTAATGGTTACCAGTGAGGCAGGCTTAGTGTAATGGTTATCAGTGAGGCAGGCTTATTGAAATGGTTATCAGTGAGGCAGGCTTAGTGTAACGGTTATCAGTGAGGCAGGCTTAGTGTAATGGTTATCAGCGAGGCTGGCTTAGTGTAACGGTTATCAGTGAGGCAGGCTTAGTGTAACGGTTATCAGTGAGGCAGGCTTATTGAAATGGTTATCAACGAGGCAGGCTTAGTGTAATGGTTACCAGTGAGGCAGGGTTAGTGTAATGGTTATCAGTGAGGCAGGCTTATTGAAATGGTTATCAGTGAGGCAGGCTTAGTGTAACGGTTATCAGTGAGGTTGGCTTAGTGTAATGGTTATCAGCGAGGCTGGCTTAGTGTAACGGTTATCAGTGAGGCAGGCATAGTGTAATGGTTATCAGCGAGGCTGGCTTAGTGTAATGGTTATCAGCAAGGCTGGCTTAGTGTAATGGTTATCAGCGAGGCAGGCTTAGTATAATGGTTATCAGTGAGGCAGGCATAGTGTAATGGTTATCAGCGAGGCTGGCTTAGTGTAATGATTATCAGTGAGGCAGACTTAGTGTAATGGTTATCAGTGAGGCAGGCTTAGTGTAACAGTTATCAGCAAGGAATGCTAAGTGTAACAGTTATTAGCGAGGCATGCTTAGTGTAACGGTTATCAGCGAGGCATGCTTAGTGTAATGATTATCAGCAAAGGGAATAGAATTGGCAATCAACAGACTCATCAATAAGCCTCATACTAAAAAGCAGTAATTTTAATTCATTTTGCAACATGATTACCTCCCTTGTAAATACATTTGATTCAATGGTGAATATTTATGTAGTTAGGTTTGGTTGGGTTGGGTTTTATGGCATATCAATCATTGTAGGTTATTTTATGCCAAATCAATTTTTATGCATATAAACAGTTCTATTTCAAATAATTCAGTTTAGCATTAGTACACAGTTTAAATGTCAAAAACAATTCTATTTCAAGCTATTCTATTTAGTCAACAAAGTTAAATGATTTCAAGTATTGCTAGGTATCACTAACTATTCAATTGAACATCAATCATTTATTTACACACAAGTTAAATGTCAAAACAGAAGTCTTAACACATGTACCCGGTTATGGCTAACGGAATCAGAACAGATGACTCCCATGGATTCAATAAATGATGTAGTTTGAAGTTCTGTGAAGGTTCCCGAGTTCGACAAACACCTGAAGAAGGCTGGAGGACATATTGGACGAAATGTTGTGGAAATAACAATAAAGATGAAGGTAATAGTCCGAAAACCCTTAATGATAAAAAGATTACCTTGACTCTAATCCAAACCATACATCCACCCCACGTTGCCCTTTATGTGGGTAAACAAGGGGCACATTCTGTTGAAGTGAGGGCTCAGGCCACAGTGTGAAAAAAAATCAGATACAGAGCCCAAACCCAAACAAACTTAAAGTAATCTATTTGATATCAAATAATTGACCTATATAATTTTTGAACTGTGACACAATTATTTTTTTGAATGATGGAGGTTTGTGTTGATGGTACTTTTTTCGCCTTCATTTGAGGAAGTAGATTAGTGACGTGATCGGAACTAACACCATTTTTGATGTTGAAGTGGGAAATTGGAAACTCAGCCTTTTTTGGAGAAGACTTTGATGGGAATGGACTAGTCAAAAAAGAGCTCCACGCTTGACCACGAAGAACCATGTGGTGAATAGGAAAATTTCTAATGGCTGACTTAGAGCCGGATTGAGTTCTATCAAGTATCCTTTATCAATTGCTACATCTTCAAGTCAAAAGGAAATATTCTTAAATGCTGACCTGAGGAAATTTTATCAAGTTTCCAATTCAGCTGCTGAGTCTCCTATTCGAAAGGAGATATTTTTAATTGCTGAATGGAGGCAATTCTTTCAGGTTTTCTACCATGGAACTGCTATGCTGAGAACACAAAAATTATGAATGCTGAACACGAGGTTGGAAAGAGTCCTTCCCTTCAAGACTCTTCATAAAGGAACTTTCTAACAAACAAATAGCTGAAATCTGTCTAAGACATACTTTCTCAATTATAATTGCTACTGCTGCTGTTCAACTGAAGTTTCTACTTTTTAAAGGACTGTTTTGAACCCTTAAGATTGTTTTATTTTCAAATTCTAATGAATTCTATTATTTCTTTGTATCCGTTCCTCTGCTTAGTTCTTTGTTTTCGGCCCAAATCTTTTTCGGAGACTACTCTCTAAAGTTAACTGTTGGGTCATTTGACTGAACACTAAAGTGCAATAATTTTAGCAGTATGTGCTTTCTTTCTTTTTAAGTGAATATTATATGCATGTTTTCTATATTTTTCATCTGTAATTAAATAGACAGTTTATTGAACACATGTGTTAACTTTATTCCTGGTTTAATATTGGAATTTAGATTGAGACACATTATGGTGGTTATCTTGTGATTAAATAGGCCGTGAGTTATCACCCTGACAGGGTGGTGTTTTTTTTTTTTTCTTCTTTTTACATTGAAGGACTTGTTTCTAGTGTTATTTTTTGTAAGAAACATAATCCTTTAAATCGGTACTAACTTGCCTCCTAAGCTGCTTAGCACATATCTATTTATTTATCAATTTAGATAGCTACCCTGTATATATTTATACCACTAGGATAGTATAAATCTATAAATGATAAATCTATGAATCTTATTAATAAAAAAACTGTTCTTAATGAAAAAATTTGTCTGAAACGTGGATGTCATTCACTAAGCTTAGCATTCTTTTTTTTTTATAACCATGGATACCCAGTGATAATCAAACTCACTAGTTAAGGTCAGTTTGCCTCTCTTGCTGACCATTACATCATATGTTGTATCTCTGATTCAAAATGCGGATTTTATTGATTGATTTTAATGGTATGTCAACCCATCTGGGTTATTTTATGTCTAGAAATTAGAAAATTGCATTCACTGAACATTCGTATTTACATTTATGTTGTTAAGAGATTCTTTCACACACGGTTCTATCTAATACTCATAATTTTCAAAATGATCTATTTGATCCATTGATGGTAAGAGTGGAGCTGAGAGTAATGGCAATGAAGGAGAACTTTACACTCCTCAGATCTCCAGAACTTGAGGTTCACCATCAGTTGCAGTCGGGGGTGGGGTCTTACTCCTCAACAGGGAAGCTCTTTGTTTCAGCGTGGCACAAGGCCGAATGAATGGGGCACCCAATGAGACTCGAACTCACTCGTGTAGGTTTACTTGTCAAGCTTGCTAACCGTTACACCACCAAAGGTTCCCTCCTCAACAGGGAATATTAGTCAACATATTCTCATCTCAAGTGACTTGGTGGTAGAATGCAAATGTCTGATTCTGAGAAAGTGGGAAAAAAATCAATCAATATCTTTATTATATGAGCAATTACCCTACCCCTTTGATTATTTTCCGAGTCATTAAAACAAAGATATATTCTTCTAGTGCTGTTCAAGTGAAGAGAGATAACAGCAATCATTTCATCATCTATTGTAGTAGTAGTAGTAGTAGTATTAGTGATAGTAGTAATGATAATGATAATAACAGAATGATCTCCCTTGAACCCTAAATCCCAAATGTCTGCTTAATTATATTACGGAATAAATGCGTAGCAGTCGTGGCTCATTTAGGAAAGGCAATGCTTCAGTAATCTTGCTGAAATTCATTCAACCAGAAGACTATATCTATGGACTTGGTAAACGTCTGTCACACCCAATTTTCATTCTAGTTTGTTTTGTCAGTCTGAAGCCAAACATATGTACATAAACATAAGAATGATTTTATTTAGTCAGCTACTTCGATTGGGAGTTATTTATTCTTTAAGCAAACTTTGTTTATTCTAAAATTTTTAATTCTGTTACGTTGCCATTTGTTTCCTAAGGTCTTTGTCGTAATGGTCTGCTCATCCAGCTTATTATTGCACTGTGAGGGGTATTTCAGTATTTACTAACTTGAGTTTAGTCTGGTGCGAGACAATTTTTGAGGCACCAGAAAGGTTTTTCATAGGTGTGTGTTGTCGTCGAGTTGTTGTTGGGCGATTCTGAGGTTATTATCTGACTCTTTTTTCTTCTTGCCTCCATTCACTTATTATCTTCTTTTCGTTTGTCAAAGCCGTAACAGAATTAAAGACGGTAAAGTGAAAAGACAAGGATACCTTTAAAATCAAAATTTATTTTGGTGTTTACAACAATTCTAAAGTGTAGTAGCTATCAAAAAGGGAGCCTTCTGGTCGCCCTCAACTTAGGTCGCCAACTTTACTTTACTTACAACTATTTTGTGGTGGAAATGTTTTGCAGAAGCATTAGAAATAGCTGTGCTCTCCAAGTCAAGGTGCTTGAAGAAAATCATGGAATCATTTTTGGCAAATTGTAAGTTCAAGGGTTCACCATGTGTCTATGTTAAGTGGATACATTTAGCAGAGGCTGCTACTGGCAGAAGACACAACACATTGTCAAACACTCAGGCTTTGGCAAGCATGTGTGTTCCCTGCTTGCAGCCAAGAGAAAAAGGTGCGTCCATCTCAGTCGAGGTGGTAAACGGTTCTGAGAAACAATTTCTCTTTGGCGTCAGGAAGTCTCTCTTTTTAGGCATGCACCAATTTCGCTTCCTGTCAGAGGTCGCGTGAGAAACTTACTTTCGCATTTGTAGTGGAAGGAAATTTTGTATTTTGGTTTGGCGCGCAATTTAATTCGACGCATAATTTCACCCAATCAGGATGACCTATCCTATTCATCCCGGATCTCTTTCCCGGGCAGCAGAAATTGGGTAAGCTGCTTATCACAGTCTCTTTGGCTGAACAACGCTGTTCAGTGCAGATGTCCCACTGTCCATTCTTCAATGGCAGCAGCAGCAGCAGCATGGACACATGAGGGAACCTATCTAATTTATGGATTCCTTGCGTCTATCACTTAGGCCAAGGAATCCCAGTTGAATATGAATTAGATACATTCAATACGCCACCACAGGAACAACTTTATGTCACCCCCAAAATTGGCTATGTCGATGTGATTCCTTATTCCGCTCTCGTCACCTAGCTCTCAATTCACCTCTGGGCCACTTTAATGGAGACAACGCACGCCTCTCCCCAAATCCAACAGACACACAAAACTCACGGTGACTCCAAAGTTCATTTCCTCCAACGGCAAACATGGCTTTCGCTAAACTATGGCGAACACCATCCCTCGCACGTCCGACGATACGCGCTGCCTTCTCAACTTTCTCATAACTCCATTTCGTCTCATTATACTCACAACCTTTCCTACGTGACTTGCAGCACAAACGCAAACTACATTTTCCATGCTGCAAATAAAAACTATTCCTAAAAACATTTCGACTGCGACATCTTGAACCTTCTCCTTGATATACCTAACGACAATTTGCGAAAGACCTTACAAACTTACCGAGGAAACAACTCAACGTAAACACTAACACATTACAAGTCTTCCTCGCCCAAAAATAACAATATCACTCCAACACATTTATTTATTATTTTTTATGTCATTGCCTTTTCTTATTTATTATTCAATCTCTACACTATAATACCATGTACCCTATGAGAATGAAATATACTTTACGAGAGTATTGGTTTGTTTGGCTAACTTACAAACCATCATTCCAAGATGAGGTGTCCTTCAGTATTTGCCAAGCCTAGCTTAATCCGGCACTAAACTTATACATGCCAACCAGTGAGAAACGAATTACTACACAGCAATAATGGTCTACTATGACAATATAAGGTATTCACTGGAGGAAAAAAAATTATATAGAGGATGCATTTTTTTTTATTTAGGAAAATGTAATTTTCCTTTTATGAAACTTTAAAACACTTTGAAATAAATTCAGAATTCAATTTAAAAGGTCAGAGAGGGACTAGTGCTAACCGAACTTTCATATTTAGCGATAGGAATATTATCATTTGGTTGTGTTGGTATTACGTTGGTTATGTTGGTGTTTCGTTGGTTATGTTGGTGTTACGTTGGTTGTTATCCCCTCGCTAAATGTTAATGAAAAATAAAAGGTAGTGGAGAAGAGCGAAGACGCCATTAGGTTTTATATGAAGGGTTTAATGGCAGCATGAAATAAAGGGTTTACGCTGGTATGCCGCAAGTCTCGTACGAAGGAAAGAAGGGAGGAAGTGGTTATAGAGTATCATCTAATTCATATTCAACTAGGAACCCGTGGTCTAGAAGAATAGATGCAAGGGGTCCATAAATTAGATGGCTCTCCTCATGGTGGTATGATGCTGGTGCTGCCGCTGTTGAAGAGCAGACAGTAAGACGTCTGTTCTTATTGAAGAGTTCTGAGGAAGAGAGAGGGTTTTGGCGGCTTTTCCCAATTTTTGGTGCTGCTCGGAAAGATGGTCCGGGCTAAATAGGATAAGTCATCCTGATTGGGTGAAAATATTCGGCGACCCTAACGGTCAAATTAAATTACTCGCCAAACAAAAATACAAAGTTCTTTCCGCTACACATATTGTCAAAACAAAACGTAAGCAGATTTTGGGTCTTGTCGGTTTAAATAATGATATTCCAAACTAACCCTTGCCCACTTGTTGAGGTTAACCAATCAAATCTTCGGATAGATTAATCAGATCTTTGATTTTTGTTTTATTTAATGGGAAAATAGATACTTCCTCACGAAGCGTGGGCTGTGACCCTTAATTAACCAAACTCCTATCTTGTGGTTTGATTAGATGACCAATTAAAATCTGATACGTGGAAGGGATACATACTCTTGCCACAGATGTAGATCAGCGCATTTGATTGGGTGACCAGTCAAAAAAAAAGTAGGACAATACGAAATGATGTGTGATTCATTAACCAATTAGGAATGTTTGTCCCCAGAGAAATACACGTTTTTTCGAGTTAGAAGAAAGAATATATCCGATGTCTATACTGAAGACAGGAGAATAAGAAAAGAAATCTTTCCAAGAACTAAAAGCCTCACTCTACGAAAAATTGAGTAAAATAGAAAGAATGCACTAGCCCGATACTTCATTTGTCTGTCCCTCAAATACAACAAAAAGTGACCCAATTTCCACATATATATATATATATATATATATATATTACTATTACACCATTGTGTTTCAATAAATAGTTGTTAATTATCAACGGAAGGTTTTTCTTGTCTTTGAGTTGCCAACACCCCGGAAACTTGTTCCAACGAACCATCCCAAACGTCAGAAGAAGTTCTGGATAGATTGTGTAATGCTCCATCTGTTGATCTTTCAAACATAATGTGGGCACAGAAGGAGTTGATTAACCAACTAGTCGGAAACGCATGTGGTAGTCACAAAACTAAGGCTACAATCAAGCACAGTGATTAGTATGAGACTACACTGTCAGTCTAGCTTACAGACCATTATTCTACAGTGTGGTAATTTTCAGTATTTACTAAGCTTAGTTAGGCTGACATAAGGTCATTTCAAAATGTTGTAGATAATCCATTTCTCATCATAACAGTGAACAGATTATTGTGTGATATGGGCATAGAATTATTCTAATGCTAAATGTATATATCACATGTCGGTAAATGGGATAGATATAAAAATACAAAATGAATATAAAGAATGAATAAATACAAAATAACAAAAATGAATAATAAATTGGCAGTTATTGACTCTAAGTCCTCTGTTGTACAAGAGGTGTCTGAAAAGTAACGGACTGGTGTCACAAACAATCCCTAACCCCGAGTATAATGCACTTTCCCATCCTTCTCTGTCACTCTTTTATGCTCTACTAGAAGGATTCCTCTGAAATGCCGCTCAGCTCTATTGTTACGGCCCTCTTGAGAGCCTCTATGCCTTCATAATGGGTTCCCTGGATGATCCCCTTGAGCTTGAAGAAAAGAAGAAAATAACTCGGGAAAAGGTCAGGAGAATAAGGAAGTTGTTCTAGTGTAACGATATAACTCTCGGCCAGGAACTGCCGAATGCTCAAGGCGTTGTGAGTAGATTTATTGTCGAGGTGAAGCAAGCATGATTTGTCCTGCCACAACTCTCGTCTTTTCTCATGTACAGAGCCAAGTATATGCCGCAGGCTCTTTTTATACATTGTGAGTAGGTTTATTGTTGCGGTGAAGCAACCACGATTTGTCCTCCAACCACTCTCATCTCGTTTCATGCATTGAGCGAAGCTTATGCTACAGGATCTCCAATTCAACTGCTAGTGACAGTGTTTTACCCAACTAAACGAAAGTTTCATGTTTATTCGTTGTTCAGTGTTCATAATTGAACAATTTGAAAAAGAGGATTTTTGTTTAGTTTAGTTTTATGACATATCAACCTTTGTTGTTTATTTAATGCCAAATCATTCTATACATATATATCAAATATAGGATTTCTAAACACATTTTTTAGATAGCATTTTTAACATTTTTAAACGAGCCTCTTTTTTGCGCACAATTAAATGTTTTCACTTATTTCTATCTAATAGGAATAATTCTAATCACAATTTTTCATGTGGTGGCACACAGTTTAATGTTTTCAAGTACTGCTATGTATCACTAACAATTCAATCCAACATCAGTAATTTTTTTATACAAAGTTAAACGATCAAACAGTTCTATTTCAAACAATTGAGTTTAGCATGTCAACAAAGTTAAATGGTTTCAAGTACTACAATGTATCCCTAACAATGTAATTAAACATCGGCCATTTGTTTACACACATTTAAATGATCATTTGGTTTAGTTTTATGCCAAATCCTTTTATACACATATTAAATATATGATTTCTAAACACATTTTAAAAGAAGCCTGACCATATTTTTTGGCACACAGTTAAATGGTTTCACTTAATTTCAAACAATTCAGTTTAGAATAAGTACAGTTTTTGTTTTGTTTACACTCAGTTAAATGTTAAAACAGTTCTATTTCAAACAATTCACTTTAGCATGTGAACTAAGTTAAATGATTCCAAGTATTGCCATGTATCTTTAACAATTCAATTAAAAACGAGTCATTTGTTTACACACAGTTAAATGATCAAACAGTTCTATTTCAAACAATTCAGTTTAGCATAAGTACACAGTTTTAATGTCAAACTGTTCTATTTGACCTATAGATAGGACTCTACCACTCCGAGTCAGTGTGGACCTGTGAGTGATAGCAATGAAGGGGTAATCCGCATTCCTCAAAGCTCCAGTATTACTGAAGCCTCACCATCCGATTGTTTAGTGTCATATTCAGGACACTCGTTTAGGAAGTCTTACTGCTTTGTAGAGATGCAGTCGGTATATTCAGCAGTCCCAGCCCTATGAAGAAGGGGAAGTATAGACAAAAGTATGAAAAATTATGCAATGATTGCAGAAAACTGAAATTACAATTATATACTCCTAAAATATCACGTTAGATGATAACACAATCCGCTTATCCTTCTTTCGCCCATAACTCACACAACACTCCCAGTCACGATTCTTTTCAGATAGACCGCGTATGTTTTTACTTAACTTATCTACCACAAGCAGAATGCTACACAAAGTCAATATTTAAGTAGAGTGAAGCTAATTTGAATTTAGAGTTTTCCTTCTCCTGAAATAGTTGCCTTGTCAAGACAAAAGAATCTCGTCTACTTTACTTTTTATTCCTATCCGGAGGGAAAACAGATGGTTTTATGCCTTTCCCAAGAGAACTAACAAGAAGTGAAAAGCGAACCGCTTCGTCCAGGATTTGATCTCGGGTCGTTTATTTCGTGATCGATGATACTTACCATTACACTAAACAGGCCTTAGTCGTTCTTTGTAAAAAGATGTCTCATCCGTTAAAGTCATCAAATGACAGTTTGATTTGTGGTTCTTTTTTTCTACTTCTCTTTTAAATAAAAAAAAATCATTGTTGGGCTAAAAAGACTTGAATTAAATGTACAAGGATAGAATATATATTTCACATGAAGATTGCTCAATAAGATTATGGCAATAGATAGACAAATACATTAATCTTTTTATATGGAATTGTCAGTTGATTCGCATGTATGTAAGAAAATAAAATTATTTCTCTCTTTATTCTAAATTATTAGTCAAATTTTCACTCCCACCAAAACAAAATTTCTGGCACTAAATTGAGCTTTTAACGCAACATTTTATTCTGTCTTTAAATTGTAACGCAGCATTTCATTGTAATTTTATATGTAACACCACATTTTATTGTAACTTTGACATGTGATGCAACATTTCCTTCTAACTTTAGCTAGTAACGCAACATTTTATCCAATCTTTAACTTGCAACGTAACATTTTATTGTAACTAACTTGTAACGCGACATTTAACAGTAACTTTAAACTATAACGCAGTATTTTATCGTAAAGTTAACATGTAACGAAACATTTTATTGGAACTTAGAATTTTATTCTTTAACTAGTAACACAACATTTTATTCCAACTTTAACTTGTAACGCAGCATTTATTGTAATTTAAACAAGAAACATAACATTTTATTGTAACTTTAGTTTGTAATGCAACATTCTATTGTTACTTTAGCTTGTAAAGTAACAATCAAGTACCAGGTATCCGTACTTGTGGAGAGTTATTGGAATGGAATGGCTGCTTCTCAGTATCTATGAACCTGGTACCCGGCTGTGTAATCAACAGTGAAGGGTCAAACATGAAAACATCTCAGTATAGGTGCGAGAAACGATCTCCCGAGTGCTGGGTTTTTGTGAAAAGGGTTACTCAGTTAGTTAGTTACTGGCAGAGCGACAAGCAACGAACTAAATTTCGGAGCTAGGAAAACACCTATCATTGGGGGTGGGTTACGATTTGTTAAACAATCGAATCTTGCAGTTTTTGAAACTGGTCCAGGGAGAAGATGCAACATCAATTATTAAGTAAGAGGTATTTTTCTGTGACTACGTGTCAGACATTTTCCCTTTGTCTTGATGTGAACACATTGACAAATGTCTTCATATTGTCTTTGTCTTTGTCAACTTTCTTGGAGTTGCCACAATGCCACACCAACTGACATTTCAAAAAATTCTTGATTTCCTTTTTCTAACGCTACAGCTTATGCTGGAAAATTCTCATGAATCAGCCGTATTTGAGGAGTGTTTTCAATTAATTCCAGCTAATTAAAGAGTCATTAAGAATTAATTAATTTAAAAAATATATCTGAAATGTACTAAAAGTCAAACAAGTATTCAGTAATCTTTGGATGAATTTGTTTAAACGATTCATAAAAAGAGTCGGTGAAATTTGCAAAGTTAAGAAAAGACTAAGTTATTCGTATATTCATTGGCCCAGTGGGTAGAGTGTTCGCCAATGATTCGGGAGACCTGGACTTAATTCCAGGGTTCAATCTCACGTCACGTCATTCCAAAGACTTTAAAAATGGTACTTGATACCTCCTTGCTGAACACTCAGCAATATAAGGTACGTATCGAGGGTAAAGTGGAGCAATCCAGAGAAAGGAGTAGCGACCTCCCCTACACCTCTGTGTAGTAGCTATGGAAAAAGGAGCCTTATGGTCGCCCTCGACTACGGTCGCCAACTTTACTTATTTGATTTTAACAGCATGTCAACCTGTCTAGGGATATTTTATGCCGAAAGGTTAAAGAATATCGTTAATTGTGTGTTTAAGTTTATATTTTTTGAGTTATTGTTTCTTTATATTTTTTTTTTTTTTTTGCATACGTTCCAATCGAATGTAGATAATTTTCTCACAGATTTATTTGATACAGAGGTGGATGGTGCCCCAAAAGGTACTATCACTCCGAATCAGAGTGGATCTTTGAGTAACAGCAGTGAAGAGGTACTGCACACTTCCCAAATTTCTAGAACTGGAGCCTCGCCATCAAACGCTGTTTTGTGTCATACAGGGGACACTGCATTTTAATGGTGGATCTTACCCGTCTACTGTCAGGATTAGTAATTCATATAATACAGAAAAAATTAGAAAAAAATATCACATTCACAAGTTTAAATAATTGGTTATTCATTCTTAAATTTCATGTACTTGATGAAAAAGAAAAAGAATATTTCTAGGTTGGTTGGTTGGGTTTATAACATATCAACCATTGTAGGTGATTTAACGCCAAATCCTCTTTATGCATACATGCATATATATATATATATATATATATGTGTGTGTTTGTGTGTGTGTGTGTGTGTATGTGTGTGTGTTTGTTGTAGTTCCAAAGGAAGAATAAAAATATATTTTAAAATAGGTAAGCCCACGAAGAGATTTGCATTTTTTTAAATTTATTTATTTTGTTCTGTAAATAAATTTAAAAAATAGCAATCTCTTCGTGGACCTACCTATTCTTATATATATATATATATATATATATATATATATATATATATATATATATATATATATATATATATATGTGTGTGTGATTTGTAAACACATTTTGTTGATAACATCTTTAAATAAGCCCGAGCTCATTTTTTGGACATAATAGTTTCAAGTATTTCTTTATAACACGAATAATTCGACTTATTACGCATCATTTGTTTTCACACATTTAAATGGATATATACATATATGATTAGTAAGGGAATAGTTTATTAGTAAATTCATTTAAAAAAAAATTAGAACTAATTTGTTTACACTCTAGTATTGCAATTGTTTCTACACAGTTAAATGGTTTAATTTATTACTATCAAACACTAATAATTCTATTCAATATGAATCATTTGTTTACCCACAGTGAAGGGGTTACAAGTATTGCTATTTAACACTAAACATTGTATTCAACACTATGCATTCATTTGCACAGAGTCAAATGGTTCTAAGTAATACTTTGTTATACCAATAATTCAATTTCGGGACACAATGAAAGAGTTTTAAGCTTTGCTATTTATCTAACATTAATAATTCTATTCAACATTACTCATTCGTTTTCACACTGATGAATGATATTGAAAATTGATTGCATTTCAGGATGGTACATGGCGTGTCACTTTTTTTAAAATTTATTATTATACGTTTTTTCGGGAGGTACCCGTGGTGTAATGGTACATTACACCACGTCGTAGGAAATGGACACGACGACACGAGTTCAAATCCTGGACGAGACATAGCGTTTCAAATAGCACTAATACCCTTGGGAAAGGTATGAATCCAATTATTCTCCCTCCAGCTATGGGTAAATAGTAGAGCAGACTAGGTTCTTCAGCCTTGGTGAGGCAACTAGTCTAGGAGAAGGAAAACTGAATTCAAACCAGTTAAACTGCACTTAAAAATTGACCTTGTGTCATATCCTGCCCGAGCGGAGTGGTTGGTAAATATGATTATACGTTTTTTCGCACCCTTTCTTTGGGTTAAATGCCTTTTTAATCTCTAGCATAAAGCTCTTGATTCGTGCCTTGGTATGAAAATACGCTCGAGGAAAAGGTTCCCATGGATTATTACGTATGCAGGTCGACCCCGTGGGACTGACCCCTTCAGTTTTCTCTTTTATTTCCCAGCTGGCGAAGAGAGCAAATGCCACTACGATGGCTGTGGCTAAAATGAATACACTTTGGACGTAATAATTCAACTTTGAAGAATTGAATTCACCTTCTTTTCTTCCCAGCACGCAGAGAGAGCTGACGTGCTTACGATGGCTGTGGCTAAAGCGGATGCAATTTGCATGCTTTAGTTTAACTCCGAAAAGTTGAATTCGCCCTGTTACTTCCCAGCAAGTGAAGAGAACAGGCAGCTCCTACTATGAAGGCTGTAGACCTTGACTCAGGCTAAAGTGTACTCTTTTGAACTTTGAGATTCAACTTCAAAAGTTGAATTCGGTCCTTTTCTTCCTAGTATGAGGAGAGAGCTGACATGACTACTATGACTGTACCTATAGTGGAAACACTTTCGGACTTTGTGGTTCAACTTCGAAAAGTCGAATTCGTCTTTTCTTTTTTTACTTCTCAGCAGGCGGAGAGAACATGTACCACTACGATGGCTGTGGCTCAAGTGGATACACTTTGGACGTTATAATTCAACTTTGAAAAGTTAAATTTGCCTTTTTTTTTTTTTTTTGCTTCCCAGCAGGCAAAGAGAGCAGACGTGCCTACTATGAAGGCTTTAGACCTTGAATCCGGCAATAGCTGAATTGGATACACTTTGGATGTTATAGTTCATTGTCGAAAAGTTGAATTCACTCTTTTACTTCCCATCAGAAAAAGAGCAGGCAGCTCTTACCTCGAAGGCTGTAAACTTGAAGTGGACTCTTTTGGACTTTGTGGTTCAAATTCGGAAAGTTGAAATCGCGTATTCGCCCTAATCCTAGCAAATGCGACGTGTGTCAGGCGGAAAAAGTATTTCAAACTCGCAGCCTTTTATACCTGTTTTCCAGCCAAGGTTCCTGGAGTGAAGCACGAGAATCTTAAGAAGTGATAGAAAACGGCCTAAAAGAAGATATTACCACCTGCATCACAGTTTTCCCTTAAGAAAAAAAAAAAACAGTTTCAGGCAAGAGAAACCTGACAAAGGCTCGAAGCCTTAACACAAACGAGAGCGACTCAAGAAACTCTGCACGTGGACTGTTTATAATTGCTTCTGTTGAAACCTTTAAGAAAAGAAATTAAGTTTCCAGCGAGAAAATCTTGACAAAGGCTTGAAGCCTTTACACCCTGTAAGAAAGGACAGTAAGTTTCTGGCGAGGGAAGTTTGACAAACGCTTAAAGCCTTTACTTGGACAAGGTGATTGCCCAGTCGGTTGGGGCTGTAGAATACATCGACTACACCTCTGCAGAAGGGTAAGATCCCCCGCAGCGAATGTCCTGATATGATACTAAACAATCTGATGGTGAGGTTCCAGTAATGCTGGAGCTTTGGGGAATGCGGAGCCCTCATTTATTACCATTGCTCCCAGGTCCACTCTGGTAGCACCTGATATTTTACAGACCCAATCCAAGGCCTTTGATTTCATACACAGAGGGAAGATGGAGCAAATACAACGGCCTACCCAAAGAAACCGTCACAGCCATAATGATGCTATGTAAAAACACGAAAGTAAAAGTCCGCTCCCCGGATGGAGACAGGGACTGCTTCGACATCGTAGTAGGTGTGCTGTAAGGAGACACATTTTCCCCATACCTCTTTATCATCTATCTAAACTACGTGCTTAGAACCTCTATTGATAAAATGAATAGACTTGTTTTTTTTATAACTGAACATTTTCTGTAGATTTTGAATAGACTATGCGCAGAGCCTATGCGCAGAAGCCATGATTTTCTCAGTTTGACACTGGTCATTGTTGGGTCAACATCCGGTAGATGTTATTTTTTTCAGCACTGTTAATGTCTGTGGGTCTGTGTTTTGTGTGTTTTAGTAGTTAGATGTGTGAAGAGTTAAGTGGGTGAATCAGAAGAGATTTGATGTATTTTACTATAACATCAACCTTTTAAAAAAATCTTTACAAAGAACATATACACAATTAATGTGCTATCTATATACAGATAAAATTCTGTTAAATAATTCATCTGATAGTTCCCAAAAATCCTCTCTTAAATTCTTTTTCTCCCCTTTTTTCTAAAACCATCCAATTTAATATTAATTCTTTTTACACAATTGCTGTTTTTTTATTTGATTTGGTAATTCATTCCAAAAAATATTTTTCTATTAGCAAAAACAAAAAATGTTTAGTCGAATAAGTTTTTGAAACCTGTCTTTATAGTAAATTTCCAGTTCGAGGAGAATTAGAAATTCATGTTATTTTAAAAGTTTCAATTAGATCATTTCTCATTCTTACTTCCCAGATTCAATCTAACCCAGCGTGGTAATATTAGTTAGAGTGTCCTCTTTTGGTCCAATAGATCTGTTTAAATATTATTTGGTGTCCTCGTGGTGTAATGGTTAAAGCGATGGACTGTGAAATCGTAGTAAGCGAGTTCGAATTCCAGTCGCGCTATTATGTTCACTTTCGGACACTTGGGAAAGGTATTATAACATGAGGGCAGATGATCCAGATCAGAAGATTACGTGTTCGAATCGCACTGAGGTCACCAATTATAACATGAGGGCAGATGATATTACCATTTAAACATAGATGGCTGTTGACGTTGTGGAGTTCTGTTGCTTCTTGTAGTATTAAAAGAAAAAAAATAATGAAGGCGTTGATATTGATGGTTTTCAATCTAGTAGTTTAATGATAGCTTGAAAGGAAGTTTTTCCTTGTGCCGTGAGTTGAAGAAGATAGGAAGACACTTGTAAATGGCTGTGCGGGAATTTAGTACTTAGCCAGATGCTTCGGGGTCCATTTGGTTTAGGAGGGAGAAATAATTGACCGGGGAATGGTCTCCTAAAGGAAGCAGAGGAACAAATGTTAAAGTGTGCTCTTTCAAGATGAAAAGTCTCTGTCTGCTGTTGGAATCGTCCCGGGATAGAGAGAGAAATGTTAACTCTCGTGTCGGCTGGTCTTACCTCGCTGCTAGCAAGGAGGAAAGGAAAAGAGAGGTCGAGCATGGTTAGCGCTGCCTTTTATGGTGCCTGGGGAGGGGTGCCCGGGCAGAATAGCATCGGTCATTCTCATTGGATGAAATTTATAATTTCAAAACTCCAACGGCAAAAACAATTCCCGCACTAAACAATGGTTTGAAATTCTTTCTGCTACAGTATAAACCCCCTTATCCTCACAGCTATGGGTTAAATAGTACCACTACTGTTCTTTTAGAAGGGCTTTGGCATTAAATAACCTACAAACGTTGATATGCCATTAAACAAAGAAACCAAACCAAAAATTATTTGTTTTGGTTAGGGATACTTGAAACCATAGCCCCCTTGAAAAAAAGTGAAAGGCAAAAATTATTTGTATTGGATAGGGATACTTGAAACCATAGCCCTCTTGAAAAAAGGTGAAAAGAAAAAAGCCAAAGAGCATAGAGAGCCAAAAGGAGGCTCACGGTCTAAAAGAGACAAATAGCAAAAAGAGGCTGACTGCTCTAAGTGACTTGTTTATATAGCTGCTAGGAGCCAATTGGAGCAGTTATTAACTGCCGAATTTACAAATTCCAAAACCTCTTTTCTTCGTGCTTCTTTCACGAGAGACTGACACAGGGCCGATTCTCAACCTGCCCTCCTCGGGCTATCACCCCAAATGGCATGACTTATCTACTCGGGGGTCAAAAGGTTCCGTCATTATATATTTTTCGGGCGCTTACACATTTTCTTTCTGACGCTCCACCTACGGAATTCACTGCTTTAACGTGCAGTATAAACAAGAATAACAACACTTACCGGCTCAGCGGCCTCCGCTAGCATCAGGCTGACAGACAAAAAGTAGAACGGGCGATAACGCAATACTGAAACCATAACACCTGAAACATGACTGAAGCAAGCTGGTGTATATATATGCTAATATGCCCACTCACTGGGCCAGCAACTAATCACTGTCCAGGGAATGGACTTGGCCACCTTCGAATAGTGGAATGTCCAAATGTCCATATAATCTCATTTCAACTCGTAATTCATTACAACGCATATGAGCACTGACTCATTGCTACTGAGCCTTCGATAGAATTCCAACAACACTGCCTTTTGTTTGCCAAAAGATACAGGTGCATCCTGTTTTTGAAATCCACTAACTAGCCTGTTAAAGGTCAATATATAACAAAATAAAAAAGGGCAATTAAAAAAAAAATGCAACGAAACATAGAAAAATATAGTTATGGTTACAAATTAATCAAATTTAGGCCTTAAATAATCCATACGTAGTTGATATACCGTTAAAGAAATAAACTAAAACAAGCAACATAAATTTCTAGACTGTAAGGTATAAACATTTAAAACCTCATCTTATTTTCTATACAAATAAAATACTGTAGATACGGTACCAGTACTACTATGCTACTTTTCCATTTCGATAGATGCATTTATCTCATCAGTACACAACTGTATATTTATATCTCCCTTAAAGGGTGCGATGTCAAATGAATAGTTCAATCATGCACCCCACTGCAACGGCAGTATCATATCTGTAAAACTAATTTCCAGATAAATGTTGTCTGAGAGGCTCAAACAGATGATAATATAAACAAGCCAAATCAGGATTATGTGGTGGATGCAGTAAAACATTCCAACCAAATCAACCAATGAGATGTGTAGAAGTCACATGACTCACCTTCTAACATGGCTGCCTTCTTGAATCTTCATGGTAAAAGCAAGCCAGCTAAGCTTACCTCATTTTATAGGAGAGCACCTAATGCAGCAGGTGGGTTGTATCAGAGGTGCCAGCATGACATGCCCAACACATTTGCATGAGGGATGTCTATTCACTCATATATCCATCCAGTAAATGCAATGTGTATCTTTTTGGGCCACTTGTGTGTCAGGGCCCGTCCTTTGCAGACACCACGGAGCCTGTTCTGGACTTCGGTCCGGAGCGTGGCACTGGAAAAGGAACAATGGCGAACTTGGGGCCTTTAATTAGGCACCTAGTTTCGACTAGGCTACCTTCGGGTGGGCGAGCTGCATTTTTGTCTCCTTTGTTCCCCATGTACGGCACTAGACCAAGCGTCTAGTTTAAGCCGTAAACTGGCACACGTGCCCGGACCCACATTTGGGTTCGTGAAACTGCTTGCCTCATCAGGCTCACATTGCTCTAAGTGAGCCGATGAGCAGCACTGACAAGCAGGGTTCGAGTCTCGATTCGTTCCCGACCTCCCCTCCCCTTTATCCCCACTTTAATCGGCCTTCGGGCTTTTGACCTTGTGTCAAGTCGTGTCTGGTGGGAGACAGCGACAAATATCGGCTTTTAGCTTTTTGCGAGGCACCGGGGCCTGTTCTGGACTTCGGTCCGGAGCGTGGCTATGGAAAAGGAACAATGGCAGACTTGGGGCCTTTAATTAGGCACCTAGTTTCGACTAGGCTACCTTCGGGTGGGCGAGCTGCATTTTTGTCTCCTTTGTCCCCCATGTACGGCACTAGACCAAGCGTCTAGTTTAAGCCGTAAACTGGCACACGTGCCCGGACCCACATTTGGGTTCGTGAAACTGCTTGCCTCATCAGGCTTGCATTGCACTAAGTGAGCAGATGAGCAGCACTGACAAGCAGGGTTCGAGTTTCGATTCGTTCCCGACCTCCCCTCCCCTTTATCCCCACTTTAATCGGCCTTCAGGCTTTTGACCTTGTGTCAAGTCGTGTCTGGTGGGAGGCAGCGAAAAATAAACGGAGTGTGGCTCTGCAAAAGGAACAATGGCAGACTTGGGGCCTTTAATTAGGCACCTAGTTTCGACTTGGCTACCTTCGGGTGGGCGAGCTGCACTTTTGTCTTCTTTGTCACCCATGTACGGCACTAGACCAAGAGTCTAGTTTAAGCCGTAAACTGGCATACGTGCCCGGACCCACATTTGGGTTCGTGAAACTGCTTGCCTCATCAGGCTTGCATTGCACTAAGTGAGCCGATGAGCAGCATTGACCAGCAGGGTTCGAGTCTCGGCTCGTTCCCTACCTCCCCTCCCCTTTATCCCCACTTTAATCGGCCTTCGGGCTTTTGACCTTGTGTCAAGTCGTGTCTGGTGGGAGGCAGCGACAAATATCCGGGCCACTTGTGTGTCAGACCACTCTCAAGTCAACCAATATCTATCAAGATGGAACTTGTTTACTTCAATCAATTGCTTTGGGAAACAAGATGATAATGTTACCTTATGTAGTTGATGAACAAGGGATACTCTACGCAAACATCCCCTATCAGACCCATATCTATTTCCAGGTCATTGTGTTCTCATTATACACAGCAACAAGTTCATGGCAGATCTCTGTTAATTTTTTGCCCTTAGTACACAATTCTTTTTTTATACCTTGCAAAATTATGCTGGCTTTTTGTTTCATAGAGGCAAACATCATTGTCATGATACCATTAAATAATAAGGCTGTTCTGGCTGTTACAAAAAGTATTGCATATGCCTTGCTGCTTTGTGTCAACAGAATCCACTGTGTTTTAATTCCAGTCAATTTATGCCTGTCTGTACTGTTATGAACCATTTCTGCTATAAAGCTACATTTCAGAGCAAGGTGCTGACAATAGTAGTGAACGAATTTCTCAACTAAAATACACTCTTCAACAGTCCACAAGCTGTTGGCAGTAAGAATTTGAAAATAAACCAAACACAGCAACCTCGTAGACACACATGTAAAGAGTAAAAAAAAGATGGTGCAAGAAACAAAAAAGGTAGAAAAAAACCCATCAAAGTTTAGTAATACATGACAAAAAGAAGGACCTTTCCTTGTCCTTTAAATTATTTTTGTTAAATCGTCTCTTCTGTCTCACCTCAGAGTCTCACCCCTCTGTAAAACCTAAAACACGAATTGACTTTACTACTCATGGGTTAACATATACTCTCCCATGAGGTTACTCAGGCTGCGGTGTAATGCCATTAAGTTGATTTGTGAACATTTTTACCATCATTCAAAATATATCATCCATCGAAACGTATTTGATTAACACAGTATCTCATACACCTAAATGTATTATTATTTTTTTAAATGTTGATATGAGCCCCTTATCATTCTTTAACAATAATCAACCTTTCATTCATTGATTGTTCTAACTTTAATTGTTTTGTCTCTACTTGAAACAGTTTTTATTCCATCTAAGAAACCTTTACTGTTGGAAATAATGTCTTTCAATCTCCTATACATCTTATTTAATGAGGTATCATTTAATATTTGAAGAGGCTAGGGACCATTCCATTAAGGTTGTGGCTTTGAAAATATTCTAAGCAAGGTAGAAAACAGCTTTTTAAAATGTGAACAAGCCTTGTCATGCATAAATATCGTTTTTAGCTGAAAGCTTTTTCGTTGTGACCTATACCTCTCAAAAAATATCTTGTTCAAGAACTTAAAATATTTCTCTGAAATGTATCTTGAAACCACCATGAACATTATTATTTTACTGCCAACAGTACAAGCCCAAAATAATATTCCAACTTACCTTCATCCAACTTCTAGCACAGATATCAGGTTTATCAAAAGTAGCCCTATACTAAAAATTACTGAACAACCATTTAATTATGAATCACGTGATTAGCATTGAAAGATGTTTAATTATGAATCACGTGATTAGCATTGAAAGGTGTTTAATTATAAACCACGTGTTTAGCATTGAAAGATGTTTAATTATGAGCCACGTGATTAGCATTGAAAGATGCTTAACTGTCAACCACAGTTTTGTTCTTAATTTGAAAAACACTGCCAGGATTTGAAGACTGATCTGGAGGTAAACAGGCAAGTAATATTATGCTAGTGCTCTGTTAGTAGTCATCTTAAAGTGCTCATCTGCTACCACTACAATGCGACTGTAGAGAAGAGGAAAATCTCGTATTTTGTTTTGGCGCGCTATTTAATTCAACACTGAATTTCACCCAATCAGGATGACATATCCTATTCAGCCCGGACCTTCATTTCCGGCTAGCAAAACGGGTGAGCGGCCAAACACACTCTTCGGCTGGAGGTGGCGACCAGAACGGACGTGTCTCTGGTCGCCCCTGCTTAGCGATGCCTTATAACTAAACAAGCCACCCGGTGTGGACATATCACCGTGGCTTTAACCCTAGCACCAGCAACATGGACATTCAACGAGGGAACCTTCTAATTTATAGATTCTTTGCGTCTAATATTTTAGACCAAGGAATTCCAGTTGAATATGAATTAGATACGTTCAACATGCCTTCCACAAGCACCACAGAAATTTACTATGTCGATTCGAGCGCCACTCCGCTCTCGACAAGTTTCCATTTCACCTCTGGTCCACTGTAATGGAGACAACGCACGCCTCTCCCCGAAACACCAGACACACGAAGCTACACGGTGGCCTTGAATACTTCCCTCACACATCCAACGACACGCTGACATTTCGAACATCCCGCTAAGCTATCGCGTCTCCAAAACCAACAAGCCTAAAGACCACGAGTTTTGCAGCGCCAAGAACAAACCTCCTCAAAGCTGCAAATAAAAACTTTCGTTCTTGTGTGTTGTTATAAAGCAAAGTCTTGTAATTCATTTCTTGTGCCCATAAAATCTATAGTGTTAGGGAAAATAACTAATTCCCTCCAAACACGCAATACGACTATCTCCAACTGCTTTCAAGTTTGTTTCTTTTTACTTTCCTTACCTTTCGTACATCACAGCAAAATCAATATACTATGTGTGACTGTTTCTTTTTTTTTTTTTTTCCAAATAAAAGTTCATTTCATTTGGGATATTACAGTATGTCAAGAAATGTTTTCTTTTAATTTCCTAATAAAAGATAATGTGTTAAACTCATTAAAAAAATGAAAACTAAAATATAATATTCTTTCAATTATTAAAACACTTTAACAAGAAGATAGCTGTCACTTTAAAGTTTATATTATATGAATTGAAATATTTGCATGAATTTTTCATGATAGCTTGCATATATTTATATATATATATATATATGTTATAAGATTTTTCTTTGTCTGAAGAAGCAGATCTAACATTTAAAAAATATAGGGTCTACTGAAATAAATATTATTATAAAAATAGGAGAAATTTTAAAAGTTTTTTCTTTAATATGGTATATATATATATATATATATATATATATATATATATATATATATATACTAGGTATCATAAGACTATACATACTACCCCCGGAAATAGCATACTTAGAAATGGTTCACTTAAGTTTTTTGACTTAGCAGTAAATAGACAAATACCAGATAACATATAAAACATTTTTTTTTTATTTTACAGATGAATATTCTGGCTTCATAAAACATTCCTGTTGTGGACCAGTAAAGGAACCGGAAGAATAACTCAATTCGGGTTTTTCGTGGAACAAAGTATATTAACGAAGTATAATACAACATATGTACAAAGTGTTAGAAGTCAGTGCGACTGCCAAGTATTCGCCGGGAATAAGTACAGAGCCCGGTATTAATAGTCACAAAAGAGTTCATTACCGACCACAGGTTGGGTACCTTAACAATTCCTTAAACAAACTAAATTGAATTATTTGAATTAATGGTGTAATGTTTTTCCACACCATGCAAAAGAAAATACCTCGACATTGTGGAAACTTTATGTAATTCACTGACAAAAAAATTAGAATTAATACTAAGTTATTCCTCTTCAAACTTTTATGACAACCTTAATTTTTATTAATACAATGAGACTTCATTCTTTTCTGTTTATTCGTCTTGTGGGTAGAGTGTTCGCCTATGACTCGGGGTTCAATCCCAGGTCGTGTCATACCTAAGACTCAAAAAATGGTACTTGATGCTGCCTTGCATTCAGCATTATAAAGTACGGATCAAGGGTAAAATGGAGCAATCGAGGGAAAGGAGTTGCATCCCCCCCAACACCTCAGTGTAGTAGATAATGAGAGCCTTCGAGTTGCCCTTGACTTTGGTCACCAACTTTACTTTACCGTACATATATATATATTTATTTGTTTTGTTTGTTTGTTTGATGGCCTTTGTGGTTTATTCAAAGCCAAAACAATCCTTATAGAAAAACAGTTGGGTTATATTTAACTCATAACTTGGGAGAGGATAAGGCAGTGTAGTTGCCAGAAAAATAAGACTGACTAGGAGATTTAGTTTATTTTGTTTATTAAATAAATAAAATAAACAAGCGGATGAATTATCTGGCCGGCTGGCGGGGGGTTGTCAATTCGGCGACGAGCGGTTGCTTTGATCTGGTCGGACCGTGTTATCGGATGACGCTGTCGTGATGGCCGACGATTCAACTGCTGGGTGATCTCTGTTTGACCTATCTATGAGTTTCCGATTTCAACACGGGCTCCAGAAAATGCTACTTGTGGAAAAAATATGATTGGTTGAAAAATAGACTTTTTTTTATAACTGAGTATTTTCTGGGGATTTAGGATAGACTATGCGCGGAGCCTATGCGCAGAAGCCATGATTTTCTCAGTTTGACACTGGTCATTGTTGGGTCAACACCCGGTAGCTGTTATTTCCTTCTACAGTGTCGATGTCTGTGGGTCTGTGTTTTGTGTGTTTTAGTAGTTAGGTATGTGAAGTGTTAACTGGATGAATCAGAAGAGATTTGATGTATTATACTATATCACAGTTCATGCCTTTACCAATGGTATTAGTCCAAAAGTGAATGTAATAGGGCAACTGAAGATCAAACTCACTTTCTCCAATTTTCCAGTTCAGCACATTCGTGTCTATGGCATTGGACTACACCCTGGGATGGGAGAGGGGGGTGATATAAAATCATAACAATATATAAACGCTCTACAAGAAGTATTTTTCAAAATATCCACTGACATTTATTTAAAGAAAAATTATTTTTCATGGTTGATAGAATGCCATGCCATACGGCAAAATTGATTCTACAATGGCAGGTGTCAGAAAAGGTTTTAAGCGATTCCCGTGACCAATTCTTCCGGATCTTGATATAAATTCTACTGAACATGTCTGAGCTATTTTGGCTCAGGAAAGATGAAAAGCAGCAAGAATCATTCAATAAAAGCAGATTTGCTTCAGATATCAAATGCCTTCTGGTTGGATCAAATAAATTCAATGGTTCTATGAGTTATAAACTTTAAATCCACTAATGGCAAGTTCACCATATTCTAATTTGCATGATAAAACATTGTACAATGGTTTAAAGCATAAGATAAAGTCTTTGGATAAAAGGGAAGTGTCTACTTACTTTTGTCATATCCTTACATGCGCACATAAACACAAAAATATACAAATACACGCAGAGATTTGACAAAAGTAAATAAACATTTCGGGAGTTCAACAATATATATATATATATATATTTTCCTCCTCCACCTCATTACACAGTTCCTGTCCCTTTTCCTTCTTAATCATTGTCCTCGTTTTAACTGTGATCAGGGAGGACCGAAACCGGTTAGTTGATTTTATTTTTTTAAAAATGATTAAAATTGATCTATTTGTATGTGTAATAAAATTTTGCACCCCCGATAATATATATATATATATATATATATATATATATATATATATATATATATTCAACAATATAACGATATCATGTGTATATATATGTATATATACACACACACACACCATTATACATAAAATTTCGTATATATATATAATATCGTATATGTAACACACATATAGAGTATTATATATACATTATAAAGTAAAGTTACTGACTGTGGTCGAGGGCAAACTGAAGGCTCCCTTTTCAATAGCTACAACACAGAGGTGTAGCGGGGTGTTACTCCTTTTGCTGGATTGCTCTACTTAACCCTTGATAGATACCTAATAATGCTAATCCAGGAGATATCGAGTACCATTTTTTTGAGTCTTCGGTATGACTTGACCTGGGATTGAACCCCGATATCCCGGACCTTTAACAATAGTAATATATACATATATATATATATATATATATATATATATATATATATATATATATATATATATGTATGTGCGTGTGTGTGTGTGTGTGTGTGTGTATGATAAAGGAGAGCCAACCGTTTCCAAGTGTATTAGTCCAAAAGGGAACATAATAGCACAAAAGGAGTTTGAACTCACTTATTACAATGTTACAGTCTAGTAGGTTAACCAGTACATTATAAGGACTCCCCATATATATACATGTATATATGCAATATCATATATATGTACATATATATACGGGGGAATCCTTATGGTGTAGGGCCCTGTTGGCTGGGGCTGTAGAATACATTGAATGGATTTCTGCAGATGGGTAAGACCTCCCGAACGAGTGTATTGATATTACACTAAACAGTCTGATGGTGAGGCTTCATTAATGCTGGAGTTTTGGGGAATGCAGAGTACTCCTTCACTGCTATTGTTCCCAGGTCCATTCTGGCCCAGAGTGGTAGCACCTGATAGGGTCCTATCTATGGGTCAAACAGAAATAAACTGTGTACTTATGCTAAACTGAATAGTTTGAAATAGAACTGTTTCAACATTTAAACTACATACTTATGTTAAACTGAATTGGTTGAAATAAAACTGTTTATATATATATAAAAATAGATTTGGCATCAAATAACCTATAATGGTTGATATGCCATAAAACCAAATCAAATTAAACCTTATGATGTATGTTCACTTTTGGACAAATGCACTTGGAAAAGGTGTGAACTCCTTTATCTATGAACTATTAGTTAAACAGAACCCCTTCCGTCTTTCTACAAAGATGACTCTGGCATTAAATACCCCATGACGGTTGATATGTCATTAAACAAAGAAACCATATATATATATATGTGTATAAACTAAAAGAAATTAAAATCTCACCTTCTTGATATAATTTCATTACCATGATTTTCATATGTCTACAATCATTGTTGCATATTGACCCTTGACTGAGTCGTCAATCAGAGATTCCCTAAACAGGACGCACCTGTGAAAATAAACGGGAGGAGTCACATGGTTGATCAGAAATAGTGTGTGGGATGAAATGATATATACAGATGCCCATGTGAGTGCCAGCTTGCAATGGAGTCAAGTCGGAAGATAGAGAACTGTGGCTGTAGGAGGCCAAGCGGCTCCCTGGCAAGGACCAGTTGAGTACGTCTCATCAGAAAAGAAGATGAAAGGCCTTGAAGATAACATAGCGTGGTATGGTCAAGAAAAGAAGATGTTATAGGTCAATATGACAAACTGTATTCATCTCTGTCTGTCTATCTGTTTCCCTCACACCGCAGAAGCTTTGATTCCGAGAAGAATTAAGAGAGTTATATTTATAAAAACAAGTGTTACGATCATTCATTATAAGTATACAACACCATCAGATGAAATTTTATAATCTAATGAATCTTATAAAGTTTCCTCTGATGATCGTGTCTTCCATTTCACCAATGATATATGAAAATTGTAAATATGGAAAAGCATTATTATGAAATTATAATAAGAAGGTGAGATCTTAATTTCTTTTAGTTTAAATACTCCTCTGCTGGACAACATTTGAGCACTTTTTGATTAATCAAACATTCTCATTTGTTCATTTAGCAACATCCCAAATTAGATGAACAAGATATGCGGGACACTGCTGAAGAAGTAAGGATGAACTCATAAGGGTTGTTCTCCTGTGGACCCCTTCACATGGAAGGGTAAGTGTTGGCTGACTAACTAGAACTTATCTACAACAGCTCTGTACAGAAAAAGGATGTTGTCTAAAAGTCCTGCCAGAAGCTATGGATGATAGAGGTGAATGGTATGAGAGAGTCAGGAAAATCCATGTTGGCAGCACGACATGATGATATATATATATATGAGGTCTGTCTGAGAGATAGACAACTAATTTGAACCCCTCAAGAATTGGTAGCACCGCTTTGATCTTTTTTGGCACTCATTCAGGATTGACTTTACTACTCATGTGTTAACATATACTCTCCCATGAGGTTACTTGGGCTACAGTGTAATGCCATTAAGTTGATTTGTGTGCAGTATTACCATCGGTTGTGTCGATACTGCTATATGGATGTACCACATGGACGCTTACGAAGCGGCTGGAGAGGAGGCTGGACGGAAATTACACAAGAATGTTGAGAGCAGTATTAAACAAGTCCTGGCGACAGCACCCCACGAGACTCCAACTATACGGACACTTGCCCCCCATCACGAAAACTATACAAGTTCGACGAACCAGACACGCAGGACACTGCTGGAGAAGCAAGGACGAGCTCATAAGCGATGTACTCCTGTGGACCCCCACATATGGATGTGCAAGAGTGGGACGACCAGCACGAACATACATACAGCAACTATGTGAGGACACAGGATGTAACCCTGAAGACCTGCCGGAGGCGATGAATGATAGGGAGAAATGGCGAGAGAGGGTCAAGGATATCCGCGCTGGCGACGCGACATGATGATGATGATGATTACCATCTTATTCATGGTGACTGAGTAGATCTGTGAAGGCTTTTGGAGAGTTTTTGTGGCCAAATATTGCATCACTCACTCAAACCCCCCAATCCCAGTCCACCTACCCCCGCTATTCAAATTATAACCATTTTGTTGTTTCGATCTGGCTGAAAAAATAACATTACTCATAGATTTTTTACCTAAAGATTAAAAAGTTAATCAATCAAAATGTTTGTTTGTTGGGTATTATGGCATATCAACCTTTATAGGTTACATAATGCCAAATCCATTTTCATACAAATAGATATTTCAAACAATTCAGTTTAGCATAAGTACACTGTTTAATTTTCAAAAACATTTCTATTTCAAGCTATTCAGTTTAGTCCAACAGTTCTAATTCAAACAATTCTGTTTAGTATAAGTATTGCTTTTGTTTCATCATCATCATCATGACGCGCGGCTAGCACGGATATCCCTGACCCTCTCTCTCCACGTCTCCCTATCATTCATCGTCTTCGGCAGGTCTTCGGGGTTACATCCCGTATCATCACATTGCTGCTGTATGAATGTTCGAGCTGGTCGTCCTGCTTTTGATTGGCCATATGCGGGGGTCCACAGGAGCACATCACTTATGATCTCGTCTTTGCTTCTCCAGTAGTGTCCGGCATGTCTGGTTCGTCGAGCTTGTATAGTTTTCGTGATAGGTGGTAGGTGGCCGTATAGTTGGCGCAGTTGCTGCTAGGACCTGTTCAATATTGCTCGCAACATTCTTGTATAATTGCCGTCGAGCTTCTTCTCCAACCGTTTAGTTAGCGTCCAAGTAGTGCATCCATACAGTAGTATCGACACGACCGCCGCCTGGAAGAAACTGCGTTTCATTTTATCGGTCAGGTTTGATTTCCATATGATCGAAAGCCTATCGATAGCTGTCCATGCCTTCGTTAGCCGTGTGTCGATGTCTTTTTCAGTTGATGAGACGCTGCTTCCTAGGTAGGTGAATTTGTCAACCAGTTTCAGGGAGGTTCCGTCTAGTGTGGAGATGTCGCCTTTCTGATTAAAGCACATAAATTCAGTTTTTTGTGCATTGACATGGAGTCCAATGCCTGCAGCGGCTCGTTCCAAACTATGCAGTAGTGTTTCGGCTTGGTTGGGTGTATTGGCCAGTAGCGCTATGTCGTCAGCGTAGTCGGCGTCGGTAATTGTTTTTGCAGGGTACCTTCTGCTTCTTTTCTTTGTCAGCTCAAAGCCGTTTTCCCTAATGCTATCGATCGATGTCCTAAGTACGTAGTCTAGACAGATGATAAAGAGGTATGGGGCAAGCGTGTCCCCTTGTAGAACTCCTGCTACAATGTCGAAGTAATCTGTGTCTCCATCCGGTGAACGCACTTTCACTTTGGTGTTCCTGTAGAGAATCATTATTGCTGCTACGGTTTCTTCTGGCAGGCCATATGCTAGTAGGATTTGTTCCATCTTCCCTCTGTGAATAGAATCGAAGGCCTTGGTAAAGTCGACAAATAGTAATGTCGCCTGAAAGTTTTTTGCCCTCACGCCTTCTAGGATTCTACGAATGGTCAATATTTGTGAGGTCGTGGACCCGTTTCTTCTGAAGCCATTTTGGTTTTTCCTCAGGATTTTGTCGATTTGGGGTACTATGCGGTTTCGTAGTAGGGCATTGTAGATTTTGGATGCAATGGATGTGAGTGTTATACCTCTATAGTTCTTGGCTATTCCGAGGTCCCCCTTTTTAGGGAAGGAGAGGATGCATCCCTTCGTCCATCTGTCTATCGGATTTTGGTTATAAACTGCGTTGCAGTGTCGGAGCAGTATGTCGTCGAATTGTCTCGTCTTCCACACTTCTGGGAGAATCTCGTCAAGCCCTGCAGCTTTTCTATTTTTAATTTTTCTAAGTCGAGTTCTTCTTTAGTGAACGGCCCTAGTTTAATGTCTAATTGCTTGCTGATAATTCTGGCGATCGGTTCCTGCGTAATGTTCGGAGGGTTAGCTCGTAGATTTTCAAAATGTTGTTTCCACAGTTTAATTCTTTCTTGTTGGTTTGCCGCTTTCAGTTTTGCTTTGGCTGTGCTTTTCCTTCCACTCACTTCGTTTATTGTTTGCCAGGCTATTCTAGATTATCTATCCTCCACCGAGTCTCTAATTTCAGCTATCTTATTTTGTATGAATTCCGTTTGTTCTTTTAGATATACGCCTGCTAATTGCTTTTGTGCCTTCTTTAGTATTCGGGCATTTGCAATTGTTGGGTTCTTCCGGTAGCTTTCGGAGGCAGTTTTCACTAGTGCACGTTTTTCTTTAACCTCTTCCGTTTCCCATAGGGCTCTGTATTTCGTTCTAGGTTTTGTTGGAATACACTTTGATGCTGCCTCGAGGTGTGCGTTAACGAAGTTCTCATATTCGTCGTTTGGGGTATTTTTTTCTTCCTTCTCTTGTAGTGTCTCGAATCTGTTTCTTAGTTCTAATACATATTTATCTCTAATATCTCTGTTGTTAAGGAGGGCCCAGTTATAGTGTTTAGTGGTCGCTGTTCGTGTGGCGTTTTTTTCGTAGGCTTAGTCGTATTTTTGCCGTGACTATTCGGTGATCGGATGACACGCCCTCGAAAGAGGAGTATGCCTCGCAATTCATCGCACTATTTTTCCATTTCTTATTTATAAAGACGTAGTCTATCTGCGCTTTACTATTGTTCACGTATGTGTAGGTCCATAATTTTCCCTCTCTTTTTGATAGTTTGTATTGAGGCAAGTTAATCTATTTTCTATCATGAAATCCGTTTGATGTTGTCCGTTTCTATTTAATGTGTTGTGTAGGCTGTATTTGTTATGTCTGTTTTTCCCGATTTGGGCATTCATATCTCCTCCAATGATTAGCAGGTATGTTTCGGAATGCTACGCACTAGAGAGGATAGCTCATCGTAGAAGGTGGCTAGTTTGGTTTCTTCGCTAATATTGGTAGGGCTGTAGCATAAGATGATTTTTGCTCTGCGGTTGCCATTAAACGTGGCTGTCATCATCCTAGGTTGAATTCTCTCAATGCTATTAAGTGTTTTTATAGCTTTAGGTCCTATTAGCATTCCAACCCCTCCTACTGTGGCATTGACAGAGTTTTTCCAAGCTGATACAGTGGCCAGCGTCCATCCATTGCCTGTTTGGTGATATTTGATATCTTCGGTGTGCGTGTATCGGTGTTCTTGTATGCAAATTATGTCTATCTTATGTTCTACGGCTGATGCGATAAGTTCTGGTAGTCGACCTATTCTATTTAGGGTTCTAACATTAAATGTTGCTATTTGTATTGCTTGTTTGCATTTTAGTAGTTTTTTGTTTACACACAGTTAAATGTCAAAACAGTTCTATTTTAAACAATTCAGTTTAGTTTAAGTACAGTTTAAATGTCAAAAATAGTTCTATTACAAAAAATTCAGTTTAGCATACAAAAAGTTTCATTTCAAACAATTCAATTTAGTATAAGTATGCAGTTTAAATTTCCAAACAGTTCTATTCTTAGTAATTCAGCTTAGCATAAGTATGCAGTCTAAATGTCCAAACAGTTCTATTTTAAACAATTCAGTTTAGCATAAGTATGCAGTCTAAATGAAGTACACAGTTTGAATGTTAAAGCAATTCTATTTCAAATAATTCAGTTTAGTATAAGTTTGCAGTTTAATTCTATTTGACCCAGAGATAGGACCCTATTAGGTGCTACCAATCTGGGCCAAAGTGCATTCCCTAAAGCTCCAGCATTACTGGAGCCTCACCGTAAGATTGTTTAGTGTCATTGGAACAGGGTCTTACCCATCTGCAGAGACGCAGTCAGTGTATTCTACAGCCCCAGCTGACAGGACAATCAACCAAAATGTTATGATTAATATCAACAAAATCTTTATTTAACTATTTGTTTCTCTAACTTGTTATATCACGTAGAGGACTTATTTTAAAAGACACATTGCTTTGTTTGTCTAATTGCCTATCAGCCAAAATGGGTTATTTCCTCCCCAAGCCATCCTGGTTGAATAACAGCATAGTTAGGGGTTCATATCTTTCCCAAGAGTGTCAGTCTGGAAGTGAATCTCATTGGGCAATTGGTGCATCCATGTGTGAGAGTCCACCGGAGAACATAACTTATGAGTTCTTCCTTACTTTTCCTGAAATGATAAGCATATCTTGTTTGTCTTAATTGGATGGTTTGTGAGATGGTTGATAAGTGGCCATACAATTGCTGTTTTGTGGATTGTTGCTTCCAGGATTGGTTCAAAACAGTACATAGTATCCTTGTGTTGTTCCATTAACTTTTTCTTCGAGTACTTTGTTAAAGTTCAGGTGGTGCATCCATACAATAGTACTGACATTGCTGCTGCTTGGAAGAATTCCCAGTTTATTTTATCAGAAAGATCAGATTTCCATATGGTTGATAATGTGTCAATAGTGGTAGTATTTAAATCGTAGTTAGGGGTTCATATCTTTCCCAAGAGTGTCAGTCTGAAAGTGAATCTCATTGGGCGATTGGAGTTCAAACTCTCCTCTGATAAAGTCTCACATCAGCATGTTAACCACAACCTGATGGAGACACCTCTCATTAGACATATTGAAATAATTTATATCAGATACCTAATTATATAAGGTTGACCAAAGGTATGTAAAATCAAGTTCACTTTCTTTAAAGTTTCTTCCTGTTTTTTTTTTAATTCTTTTTGTTTTAACTAATCTATTGTCTTGAGTGTTATTAATATTCATGGGCCTCCATAGTTTCCAGCATCTTCAAATTAGATTTGTAAATTTTCCAATCATCTAGGATTACAATCCTGATTTGCTGTTATCTGGTCACAAGTGATTTTCTGCATCCACAGATTTATTTCTTTCTTCCTTTTCTTGCCAACTACTTTTACAATCTTTTCAAGTCTTACCTGTGAGCCATCATTCATAAGAAAGAAAATACGATACTTCTGTTATTGACAGCAAAGTTTACTCAAGTTTGAGAAGTGTAAGTACAATTATTTATTTGAATAATGATGAATTGAAGATCTTATTGACAGAAAACTGTGAAAAATCTATCATTAAATAACAATACTTGACACAAGAATTGAAACTGAACAAAGATTTATGGCAGTTGAGTTGTTTGCATTGATTCGTCTTAAAAAAAGAAATAAAGAAGTGACCTCTGACTTTATACAAGACAAAAAGGCAAGTTTGTTGCCTGTTTTGGAAGATATTTGTAATTGCTCTCTGCGCTATTTGTAGTGGACCAGTAAAAGGTCCAGAAGAAAGACACGAACTTGGGATTACGTGAAACAAGTATATTGAACGAAAGTATAAATACAGCATAGGTAAAAGAGTGTTGAATGTCAGTCTGACTGCCAAAGTGTTAGGCTGTAGTCAACTCAACACCGAGATGAATATTCTGCCGGTATTCATAGTGATAGGAAGAGTTCATTATAGTCCATAAGGTAGGTACCATAACACTATTACTAAAGATTTTCTTTTGACTGTTATCATCTGAAGATACTTATACTTTGATTAGTTTGCAAGAGTTCAAGACAATGAAATATCCTAATATATAGCCGTGTCAGTAGGGCTTAGAATACTCTGACAGTTTTCTCTGTTGAGGGGGAAGAACCCATGCCAAAAGGTATCCTGAGTAAGACATTAAATGGCATCTAATGGTGAGGCTACAGTCCTAGGGATCTGGAGAGTTTGGAGTATGCCTTACTCCCATTACCTACAGATCCACTCTGATATGGAGTGGTTGTACTTGTAAGGGTACCTTCTATCTAAGGGTCAAATACATCTGTTTAAGAATTATTCATATTTGATATTGACCATATCCAAAAGGAAAACTCCAAAGAAATAACTACACAAAAAATGTAAATATGAATATATAATGAATGTGATTCCCTAACCTCTAGGTGTAAAATAATCAGAGACAAGTTGACATGCAGTTGAGATCAGTTATATTCTGATATGCTGTTATCTTAGAGATATGAAAAACACTGAAAGGCAAGATATCATTTTTGTCCTCTAAAAAATCTATACACCCTTCAGGAAAGGAAAAATCTGTAGGAATATTCTATAACCAAATTTTTATTTTATACAGCTGTATATATGTGTGAGTGTGAGAGAGAATTATCTTAATCCTGTGAAACAGCACATCATAGCAAGATCTTTTTTTTTTTTGAGAAATACAATTAAAAGTCTCTAAAAGAATACTGCAAAATCCAGGCCAATTTGTAGTTAAATAACTTTGTAAGGTTTGTCTTTGCAGTGAATGTCATTTTTAAACATCCAAATTCTCATTATAACTATGAAATTTTTATTAGAATCATTCACTCCTTTTTAAAGCGAAGCACCAATATCATCATGGATAGCTATTAGCTATAAAATGTGAGTTAGAATCAATTTACTTTTTCCTTAAGAGAAGCATCAATATCATCATGGACTACTGTTAGCTATGAAATGCTAATTAGAATCCTTCACTCCTTCATAAATAGGAGCACTGATATGATCATGGACTACTGTTAACTATGAAATGCGAATTAGATTTCTTCACCCCTTCATAAATAGAAGCATCAATATCATCATGGACAATTGTTATAATGGGAACCTAATGAGTTTATAAGTCATTTTGTATTAATGATTTTTCTTTTCTCTTTTATCAGGTCAAAATGTTTATACTGTTATTAGTTTGCTTGGGTGAAAGACTGAGCCGATTTGGTTTGGTTTATTTTTACGGCATATCAACCAATGTAGGTCATTTAATGCCAAACCATTTTAATAGATATATATCAAATATATGATTAATATCTCTAAATGAATCTGAGCTCATTTTTTGCCCCAGTTAAATGGTTTCACTTATTTCAATTGAATATGAATACACAGTTAAATGTAAAAACTGTTTTCGATTTCAAACAATTCAGTTAACATGTCAACAAAGTCAAATGGTTCCAAGTATTGCAATGTATCATAAACAATTCAATTAAACATCAGTCATTTGTTTACATACAGTTAAATGATCAAACAGTTCTACTTCAAACAATTCATTAAAGCATAATTACTGTTTAAATGGCAGTTCTATTTCAAACAATTCAATTTGGCCAAAGTACACAATATTTTGTTTACACTCAGTAAAATGTAAAAACAGTTCTATCCCAAACAACTCAGTTTAGTGTAAGTACACAGTTTAAATGTCAAACAGTTCTATTTGACCCATAGATAGGGCCCTATCAGGTCCTACAACACAGAGCCAAAGTGGATGGTAATGAAGGGGTACTCCACATTCCCAAAGCTCCAGCATAACTGAAGCTTCACCATGAGATTGTTTAATGTCATATAAGGACACTCCTTGGGAGAGTCTTGTTCTACTGCTGAGATGCTGCACCCGCCAACTAGGCTATCAGTCATTTGTTTACTTCCAGTTAAATGTAAAAATAGTTATATTTCAAGCAGTTCATTTGAGCATAAATAGTTTTTTTGTTTACACACAGTTAAAATGTAAAACACAGTTCTATTTGACCCATAGATAGGACCCTTATCAGGTGCTACTACTCAAAGGATCAAAGTGGACCTGGGAGTAATGGTAATGAAGGGGTGGTCTGCATTCTGATTTACAGTAATTTCTAGGTATATGAACACTGAAAACAAAAGACAAGTTTTTGCTCATATGGTTTGGATACTAAAAAATAACAAAGCAGGAATTGAAACAATGTTTACTCATTCACTATATTTTATTTTAGGAGTTTTTGTGCTTGTAAAATCTATGCTGTATATGTTATGAAAATATTTACATGTTAATCAGTAATTTTTTTCATCATACCTGACTTTTATCAATGTATAAAAATAGATAGCCTGGCAGCTTCCTTGGGAAGTAAAGCATACTAGTTTCAGAAATAACCCCCGAAAATACCATTATCCCAGTTTCTATGTGATTGATATACTATCCATAAATCTACTCAATGTCTCAATTTTACTATATATATATATATATATATATATATATATATATATATATATATAAATTCTGTATGTTATATTCATTTATAGCAATGTTCAGGAGAAGAAAAGTAGAAGAGGTGCGACTTGATAACCAGGATTGTAATACTGCCAAATATTTTGCCAAGGTTGAAGAAATAGTAAGAAAACAATAATAGAACCAATCAATGGGGTTCCTTTTTCTGATAGTTCAGAGGGCTTACAAAAAAAACTAAGTTATAGAATCTCTGTCCACTGGTGTTGAGTTCTTGGTTAGTAAATCGATAACTTGTTTTGAGCTATCCTTTGGTGTGTATGTGAATTAAGGTAACATAGTCCTGAAAAAGTATGTCCTGAGTGTTATCCATGCCTTGCCATTGAAGTGAGTGAGGGAATGAAGTACTGTTAAAGACATACACGGGCTGCAAATATGAGAAAAACCAATTGTGGAATGTTGGGGATTGTCTGGATATCTTTTTGAAGGGATCAAGAAAGCATCTACAGATTCACTCTATGGTACCTTTCAATTGGCCAAAAAGGCTCATAATTTCTTGTCATATTATTGCTCACTCCTCTATCTGCTATTTAGACAATGATCTTCAATGACCTAGAGACTGCTTTTTCTTACTGCAATGAGGAGTTTATAAAGCATAATGAGATTTGACTTTAAAAGTTAGATAATGGAAATCAGACCTAACCGATAAAATGAAACGCAGTTTCTTCCAGGCAGCGGTCACATCGATACTGCTATATGGATGCACTACATGGACGCTAACAAAACAGCTGGAGAAGAAGCTAGATGGCAATTACACCAGAATGCTGCGAGCAATCTTGAACAAGTCCTGGCGGCAACACCCCACAAGACACTGTACGGCCACCTACCTCCTATCACGAAAACTATTCAAGTTAGACGAACCAGACATGCAGGACACTGCTGGAGAAGCAGGGACGAACTCATAAGTGATGTACTCTTATGGACCCCCACACATGGCCATGCAAAAGCAGGACGACCAGCACGAACATACATTCAGCAACTATGTGAGGATACGGGATGTTGTCCTGAAGACCTGCCTAGGGCGATGGACGATAGGGAAAAGTGGCGAGAGAGGGTCAGGGATATCCATGCTACCAGCATGACATGATGATGATGATTTCTTTAATAAGAGTTATTTATTGATTTTAACATCATATAAAACCATTTGGAGTAATTTTATACCCAGAGGTTTGGGATTTGTGTAAATTGTATGCTTATGTTTACATTTTTGTGCTGTTTCCAAAGAGTTTTTTTTCACATGAATATATGTTATCAAGTTTTCCTATCATATGCAAATTTGCAAACATATCTTTTTGATCCATTCATGAGATCCTATCAGGTACTACAACTACATGTTAGAGTGGACCTGAGAGTAATGATAACGGTGTACTCCATGCTCCACAGATCTGGAAAATTAAAGCCTCTCCATCAGATGTAGTTAACTGTCAAACCCAGCGCACTTCTTTTGGAGGGTATCATCTCTCTGCAGGAGATAGTCATTTTATTCTAAGCCTCACCGACAGAGCAATTATTCAAACAAAATACAACAGAGAGAGGTATACATCATCACTATCCTCAAGAAAGGTGACCTTGGAATTACTGAGAAATATAAAGGCATTACTGTTACTACTAAAGTTTAAAATGGTCTGCTTCTCAGTCATATCCAGCTTGAAGTTGTGAAATTTCTGAGGAAAAATCAGAATGGTTATTGAAAAAAATCAAGCCACAACTTAACAGATTCATCAAAGAAGTATGTGGAAAAAAATCTTGAGGCAATGCTATTGTTTGTAGATTTCTCCAAGGCATTTGATTCTATACACAGAAGAAAGGAACAAATTCTATTAGCATATGGCCTCGCCAAAGAAATCTTGGTTTGGTTTGGTTTTATGGCATATCAACCATTGTTGGTTATTTAATGCCAAATCCATTTGTATATATATATAAACAGTTATATTTCAAACAATTCAGTTTAGCATAAGTACACAGTTTGAATGTCAAAACAGTTCTATTTCAAACAATTCAGTTTAGTATTAGTACACAGTTTAGTTCTATTTGACCCATAGATAGGACCTAATCAGGTGCCACTCTGGGCCTGAGTGGACCTGGGAGAAATGACAATAAAGGGGTACTCCACATTCACCAAAGCTCCAGCATTATGAGAGCCTCACCATCAGATTGTTTAGTGTAATATCAGGATGCAGTCAGTGTATTCTACAACCCCAGCCGACTGGGCCACCCAAAGAAATTGTTATTCTTATAATGATGCTCTCAAAAAACATGAAAAGTAAAATGGTTTACTTACCTATTGGTAACACTGATTTCTAAGGCATTGTTGCTGGAGTCTAGCCAGTAGATACATCAGGACTATTTCCATTTATAATTTGACTAGATTACATACTCTGAATGTCAATAAATATGTATAATGAAAGAAAATGGTTTCACACTAAAAAAGATAAGAAGCAGATGATATCCCATATGTATTAACAAGGAGGTGCCCGTGGTGTAATGGTTATCGTCGTAGGAAATGGACACGGCGACACGAGTTCAAATCCTGGACGAGGCTGATTGCATTTCACATTGTACTAATACCCTTGGGAAAGGTATGAATCCAATTATTCTCCCTCCAGCTATGGGTGAATAGTAGGGCAGACTAGGTTCTTCAGCCTTGGTGAGGCAACTAGTCTAGGAGAAGGAAAACTCTGAATTCAAACCTGTTAAACTCCGCTTAAAAAAATCGACCTTGTGTCATATCCTGCCCGAGCGGAGTGGTTGGTAAATAGGATCCCATATGTATTAACAAACCCCTCCGTATGAGGAGGATGTGACGCAAAGTCAATTTTTAAGTAGAGTTTAACAGGTTTGAATGCAGTGTTTTCCTTCTCTTTGACTGGTTGCCTCACCAAGGCTAAAGAACTTAGTTAGCCCAAGTATTTACTCATAGCTGGAGGGAGAATAATTGGATTCATACTTTTCTCAAGAGTATTAGTGCCATGTGATATGCTATCAATCTCATTGAGGATTTGAACTCGTTTCACCATGTCCATTTCCTATGATGATATCTGTAGAAACTATTACGGATGAAGACAATGTAGATGATTGAGTACTTCTCACAAATACACCGGCACAAGCCAAATCTCAGCTCCATAGCTTGGAACAGGAAGCAAAAGGCATTTGTCTCAATGTGAAGTCAGATAAAATAGAGTTCATATGTTTCAAACAAGACAGAGCTATTAGTAGACTAGTTCACATACCTCAGTAGCAGTATCTCATCAACTCAAACTGATGTCAACATATGCATAGGAAAGCCATAGACTGCTATCAACAAGTTATCAACCATATGGAAATCGGATCTTTCTGATAAAATAAAATGGTAATTCTTCTAAGCAGTAGCAATGTCAGTACTATTGCATGGATGCACCACCTGAACTTTAACAAAGTAAGTAAGTAAAGTTGGTGACCGTAGTCAAGGGCGACCAGAAGGCTCCGTTTTCAATAGCTACTACGCCGAGGTGTAGGGGAGGGCACTACACTTTACCCTTGATTGCTCCACTTTACCCTTGATCCTAATCTTTAAATGCAAGGAAGTATCAAAGAACATTTTAAAAGTTTTTGGTATGACGCGACCTGGGATTGAACCCAGATCCCCCGGAACATTGGCAAACACTCTACCCACTAGGCCAATGAGCCAGTTTTAAAGTACTTGAAGAAAAAGTTAATGGAACAACACAAGGATGCTATGTACTGTTTTGAATAAATCCTGGAAGCAGCAATCCACAAAACAGCAATTATATAGCCACCTATCACCCATCTCACAAACCATCCAATTTAGACAAACAAGATATGCTGGTCATTTCAGGAAAATAAGGAAGAACTTATAAGTGACGTTCTCCTGTGGACTCTCATACATGGATGCACCAATGTTGGCTGACCAGCACAGACTCATATTCATTAGCTCTGTGTAGATTCCATCTTGAGGACCTGTTCAGAGCGATGACAAATAGGAATGGATGGTGAGAGAGAGTCAAAGGAATCCTTGCTAGTAGTTCGATTTGATGATGACGGGTATATAGATTGAATTAGACAAAAAACCTTCATAGTAATATTCACATTAAAAAGTGGGGAGTCTCCATTTAATTATCAAAATAGTATAAGAACAGATTTTGTTTAAACACAGTTAAATGTCGAAACAATTCTATATTAAACAAATCAGTTTAGTGTAAGTACAGTTTCAATGTCAAAAACAGTTCCATTTCAAATAATTCAGTTTAGCATAAGCACGCTGTTTTAATTTAATCATCAAAAACATTTCAATTTAAGCTATTCAGTTTTGAAAAAAGTTCTAGTTCAAACAATTCTGTTTAGCATAAGTATGCAGTTAGTTCTATTAACCCATAGATAGGGCCCTATCAGGTGCTACTAATCTGGCCCAGAGTGGACCAAGGAACAATGACAATGGAAGCTCTAGCATCACTGGAACCTCACCATCAGATTATTTAGTGTCATATCCAGGACACTCGTTACGGGGGTGGGGATCTTACCCGTCTGCAGTCAGTGTATTCTATAGCCCCAGTTGACTGGGCAAATAAGTCTTCTTGTTATTTTTCTTGAGTTGGGATCCAGGTGGTAAAGGAATTGTTCCTTATCTTCAGCAAAAGTGCTTTCGACCATACTTTTGGTCGTCATCAGGGGTAATGTACTTTCAGTGGACAGTTTGAGTTTTTATTGTTTTAATTATTCATAGCGTTTTGTTTTGAAGTTGTGAGTTGGAATGTTTTCAGCGTTTTGTATTAAAACGTTCGGTTGGAAAGGTTTACCAATAGAGTTATTAACTTTAGTTGTCAAAAATATTTAATATGTTGGTGCCTGTGTTAAATGCTATTTTGTTAATATATGTTTTTTTATTTTTCATGCACATTGTTTATAGGATTTGTAATTGTTTTTTATTATTGTTTTTATATATAATTATTGTATCATTGGTAAGAATCTTCCTTACATTGGAAGATGTAAATTGGTCTAATGTATCTGACTGGAATTGGCTTAAAAATTTTCCATATTTAATTGGCTTCTTAGTTCTTTCAGACCCTTCTTGGCCCATCATCAGGGTGAGGGGTGTATATTGCAAAAGTACAATACAGCATTTTATTTATACTGGTGTAACTTTTTTTTTCAAATTTAGTTTTATACATGGCAACAGAAGCTAAAGAAATTTGAGTACAGTAGCACTGGTTTCAAAATTAATTTTATTGAGTTTGGGACTTTTGTTTCTAATATTCACACCCACTGATGATGGCCTAAGAGGGGTCCAAAGGTTTTTGGATGCCAATTAAATATTGAACATTTATTAGCCAATTCTAGCCAGATATCATAACATCCATTCAGTGATTTGAAAGGATTGAAATAAAAATATCTTGACAAAGGATATTTATAATATCTAATCAAATATATTTGTTGACTTTACCAAGGCCTTTGATTCCATTCACAGAGGAAAGATGGAACAAATCCTACTAGCATACGGCCTACCTAAAGAAACCATAGCAGTAATAACGATTCTCTATAGAAACACTAAAGTGAAAGTACGTTCACCAGATGGAGATAGAATACTTCGACATTGTAGCAGGAGTACTACAAGGGGACACGCTCGCTCCATACCTCTTTATCATCTGTCTAGATTACGTGCTTAGAACATTGATTGATAAAATCAGAGAAAACGGCTTCGAGCTGACAAAGAAAAGAAGCAGAAGGTACCCCGCAAAAACAATTACCGATGCCAACTACACCAATGACATAGCGATACTGGCAAATACACCCAGCCAAGCCGAAACACTATTGCATAGTTTGGAATGAGCTGCCGCAGGCATTGGCCTCCATGTAAATGCACACAAAACGGAATATATGTGCTATAATCAAACAGGCAACATCTCCACACCAGACGGAACCTCTCTGAAACTAGTAGACAAATTCACCTACCTAGGAAGCAGCGTCTCATCAACTGAAAAGGACATCGACACGCGGCTAATGAAGGCATGGACAGCTATCAATTGGCTATCGATCATATGGAAATCAGACCTGACCGATAAAATGAAACGCAGTTTCTTCCAAGCAGCAGTTGCATCGATACTGCTGTATGGATGCACTACTTGGGCGCTAACTAAATGACTGGAGAAGAAGCTTGACAGCAATTACACAAGAATGCTGCGAGCAATATTGAACAAGTCCTGGCAGCATCACCCCACAAGGCACCAACTATACGGTCACCTGCCTCCCAACATGAAATTTGGCAATGAGGAACCCCAGTTATAGGTATTTTGGGGGTATTCTAACTCGAAAAATAATAATAAGGTAAGTCTTGTTTCCCTTTGATATGATGATTAAGCATTGTATTTATAACCACACAACTTAAGTAACTTTTCGTTAAGGAAAATTCAAGTGTACGTATTGAGGTAGAATTATGTGTATTTTTCTCACAAATAGTCTGTGTTTGTTCCCTGTTTTAAAAGCTAGTATTTTGCATGCTGATACTTAAGACATACTGGCCAACCCTATTAAGATAACTGGTGCGACATAATCTTCCTACCCTCTTTTAAATGTCTTCTGCGTTAATCTAAGCTAAATAAATATGAAAAATAAAAATTTGAAAATAATTTTGCAGAAGATGATCCTAAGAAACCCAAAAAGAAATTACTCCGGTGAGTCAAAAGTTTTGCATTATTTTGGTAATGTGAAGTACAATTTGGCAGCTCCTGATGCTTTGCTGAAACCATGAAGGTGATGACCCTCACTGGATTGAGAGATGCCATGCCTATTTGATATTCTGTGAGCCTTGTTCACCAGATTTTATCTCTCGCTTCGAGGTAGGCTTTTAGGCCTAGCAGATCTTGTCTGATTGTCATGGTTCTTGCAACCTTCTGGTTACTTTCCAGTGATCTAGTGTGCATTTCACACAACAAGTGTTTTTGACTGCTTCCATGGTTGTATGGTTCAGTTCAAATTCATAAAGAATAAGTTACTGAATAAGAATTTTATGCATTCATCTGTATGACTTTCAAATCACACAGAATAAAGCAATGCTTCAACATGTCAACTCACCATCTATTGTGATACTACCAACTACCCTGGAGGCAGTTATATTCATAGGAAGTGAACACAGCGACCCAAGTTCAAATCCTGAATGAGAGTGTTTGCTTTTCACATAGTGCTAATACATTTGAGAAAGGTATACATCCAACTCTTTTCCCTCCAGCTGTTGGTAAATAGTAGGGCACACTGTGTTCTTGAATGTTTTTGTAAGGCAACTAGTATAGAAGGAAAACTGCTAAACTCAACTTAAAAACTGATCTTGTGTCACATCTTGCTTGGGTGGAGGGTTAATTGGTTGGTTTGGTTATATGGCATATCAACCTTTGTAGGTTATTTAATGCCAAATCCATTTTTATGCAAATAATCTGTTCTATTTCAAACAATTCAGTTTAGCATAAGTACACAGTTTAATTGTCAAAAACATTTCTATTTCAAACTATTCAGTTTATTCAAACAGTTCTAATTCAGCCAATTCAGTTTAATAGAAGTACAGATTTTGTTTACACACAGTTAAATGTTAAAACATTTCTATATTAAACAAATCAGTTTAATGTAAGTACAGTTTCAATGTCAAAAAACAGTTCCATTTCAAATAATTCAGTTTAGTATAAGCATGCAGTTTAAATGTAAGTACGGTCTAATTGTCAAAAATATTTCTATTTAAGCAATTCAGTTTAGTCAAACAATTCAGTTTAGCATAAGTATGCTATTAGTTCTATTTAACCCATAGATAAGGCCCTATCAGTTGCTACCACACTGGGCCAGAGTGGACCTGGGAGTGATGGCAATGAAAGGGTGCTCTGCATTCCCCAAAGCCCCAGCATTACTGGAACATCACCATCAGATTGTTTAGTGTCATATCCAGGACACTTGTTGTGGGGTTCTTACCCCTCTGCAGAGATGCAGTCGGCGTATTCTACAGCTCCAGCCGACTGGGCAATTGAGTGGAGGGGTCGAGTAAATGCATACGACTAATCACCCTGGTAAATATGAAAAATAAAACCAAGTTCAAAATAAGTTTTCTGGTGGCAGGATCTTGAAATTCCCAGAAAGAAATTATCTTTTTCTTTTTATTTGTCTTCCATATAACATTATTTCCCTGTTCCTAAAAATAAAGTCAAAAAAGTCTTAAAGATGAAATATCCTTCATTTCCCTGGAAATGCTTCATAGATTTTAAACAGATCTATTTTGGAGGTAGGGAAATCTGATTCATAGTAAGTGACCCTTGTGTTCATTTATAGGCTTGTTAGGCCTCAGGAAATCAATTTTGTATTCAATCTGAGAAGGACTTGTCTTTTAATTCAAGAAAAAAAAAGCAATAAAGATAGAAATTAAATATTTGTCCGATTAATACAAAAACTAATACCGAGCAATTTCTACTGTGCCATTACTAAAAAAACGACACGAGTATTTGTATTAAATAATATATTGAATTTTTTATTTGACATGTAGAGGAGATAAGTTTTAAAAGATTTTAACTGTTGGTGTCACTAAGTATGATTGACAGTTTCTGGTCAGTTAAAAGTTTGGCCCATCTTGGATGAGAAAGTCATGTAACTTTGTGATCCTAGAAATTTAGAAGTGGAGACTTTACTTTCAGAGAAATTGCAGAGAGCATAGTTGTTTAATTTCCATCTCTGACATCTGCACAGTTGGTAATGTAAGTCATTGATGAAGTGAACAAATCAAGTGCACATTAAAAACATTTTTGCTGTTCATCTCAGTAAGAACTTGAAACACCATAGAGTTAAGAAGACAGGGTGAAATAACTAGAGAAGATGATTGGATAAGAAAACAAGATGACAACAAAAGTGATGACTGGCCAAGAGTGAAGAACACAAAGAGAAGATTTGGGTGATCAAAGAGAGGAAGCAGTGATGTAACATTTACAATTTCACTTGTGGGATTGAATAAAATAAAATAAATTGAAAAAAAATTATAATTTTCCAGAAGCCCTTTAACAGGAAGCGCAATCTGTGCATACCTGAAAAAGATGGGCTTCCCAGAAAAGAATCTCTCAGTCCTTTTCTCTTTTCCCCTTCCTACTGGGTAGACAGCTTTTTCTGGTTCTAGAAAAAAGTTCCTATCATGAAATAGTTGTCGACCTGTAGAATAAAGGTTAAGTTTAAAGTATTCTTGTCTTTGCCTTTTTTACCATTTTAAATTCATTTGCAGCTCCAGCTCCAGGCAACCATAAGAGAACAAATAAATGGATTAATAAGAGAATCCAAGGAATCAGATACCAAAAAATACCAAAGTCATCACATAAAACCTTCTAATTAACTAAATGGACAACAACCAACAATCCACAAACTACCCATGGAATAATAACAACCACACATTCCTAATCCCCATTCACTGTCGTTATAAAATTGGAAAAAAGCTTTATGCAGCTCTGTATTTTCTAACATAATTTATTGGTCTCTTCAGGAAGACAGCCAAAAAAGAAAACGTCCAAAAAAACATTTTAAGAATATAAGCAAATAGCAGATCTGTGCATCCAACTGTCAACAGCTTTTAATGATGTTTCATTGCAAGATTGATGAATAATAGGTGTCTGTTGATATGATGCTAATGAAACCACTTTCCACTTCATAAATTTGGTTTTGTGAAGATATTTTTAATTTATTTAGATATGTAAATATGTTTGTAAATTTAAAATAATTCTTGAAAGAGTCATTTTGATTGAATAAACAAATAATTAATGATAATTTTGTCTTTTTTTTGTTTGTTTGCAGAGGTAAACAATAATAAAGATATGCTAATAATGATTTTAATAAATATGAATTTGAAAAGAAAATAACAGAATTAACTGTCAATGTATCAATTAGTTCTTTGGAATTAGAAAACATACATTGTATGTTCAAAAATTATCAAGACTGAAGCTGTATTTACCAAGATGGAAATAAACAATAAAGGAAACATTAATTTTCTTTAAAATGTGAGGTATGTTCAAAAACTATAAAGACTGAAGCTGTATTTACCAAGATGAAAATAAACAATGAAGGAAACATTAATTTTCTTTAAAATGTGAGGCATGTTCAAAAACTATAAAGACTAAAGCTGTATTTACCAAGACAGAAATGAACTATGAATGAAACATTAATTTTCTTTAAAATGCAAGGTATGTTCAAAAACTATCAAGACTGAAGCTGTATCTATCAAGACAGAAATGAACTATGAATGAAACATTAATTTTCTTTAAAATGCAAGGTATGTTCAAAAAGTATCAGAACTGAAGCTGTATTTATCAAGACAAAAACAAACAAAAAATGAAATGATTATTTTCTTCAAAACTGTCTTCTTAGCATTTAATATACTTATTTCACAGACCTTTTGATTGGTTAAAAAGCACCTCTGAAAATACAATTTTGATATGATGTTAAGATGCACTATTGTATTCCTTCTAATGTCATCCATGTACCCAAGTCTTAATCTTGGAATGACTTCCATTTTAGGTCTGATGAGTTTAGAGGGTGTTGCACTTGCATGATTCTGTGCTTTGCCATAAACACTTCATTCAAAATTTGGAATATAAATGAGGTTTATAAAACACCAAGCACAGAGAAAGTTACTTTCTATATTACCAAAGTTTTATAAAAGTCAAACAAAAGTGATTAAACAAATTGGAATAATTCTTTTGTATTATTTCTTTTTTCATTATCCTCAACTCATTTTAACCTTAGGTCAATGTCAAAAGAAAAAATTTTGTGAAAAAAGTTTCTTTTCAAAAGTTTTTAAAATAATTGATATATTAATACTATAAAAGAAGCAAAAAAATATAGAACTGGGCATATATCATGTCCATTCCTTGAATGAAAATTTTCTGGTATCAGAGTTTCTTCAACTGACCTTTATACGATCTCAGATATTGGAGACATCTGTCACTGAGCTCTTCATTTGGAAGATATATATCAAATATGAGCAGACTGTGTTTAAAAATTAACTATGACTCAGGTTGGTTGGACATTTTTTTATTCGGTTATTTATGCATCAACCCAAAACCTGTCCATCCTATTTCAAAGCAATGCTTTGAGGATCCTTCAGCTTAATGTTAAAGCCCTTTGGAATCAGTGTTTGGAGATGTTTTATCCATTTATCTTTGGGTGTTTGTTTCTCTAACTCTCTCTATATATCAAGGAACAATGAATGGAACACAATTTTTTTTTCAAATTAGTCTCCTTGGCATTCAACAAACTTGTTCCCGAGGTCAAAGCATATTATCTTTTAATCAGGTGTGAAGCCTTGCAGTCATATTTCTTTTGATATCATCCACAAATTTTTTCCTAGAGATGAATTTTCAGTTTTGGAAAAAAGAAAAATTGCCGCTTGATCTAGTGAGCATGGCAGGTGCTGCGTTTGCACCAAAAGACTTTTGTTCCAAAAACTATCAAGACTGTCTTCATAATTTTTTTCAAGTGGGACTGACTCATCTAGATTTCTGTCTAAATGTCAACATATCACTCCTTTATCACACAAGTTGTGCACATGTCTCTATATAAATTTTAAAATATAAAAAGAATTAAAGATTCCAACTCAATACTTACTTATCACACTTTGTATTTTCAGTACTTTTTGAATGATATTGGTAAGGAAATAAATTTTATTCCTACTAAATTATCAGAAGATTCCATTATGTAGAGATCAGTAAAATACTTTTTATCGCCATCACCCTTTGTTATGCAAATATATAAAATAGTATATATATATTATTGTACCCCTACGTATATGTGATTGTGTAAGTATAAGTATATATGCATAAGCACACATATACACCAACACACACACACGCATATATATAAAGATTCTGTGGTATGAGCAAAATTTTTAAATGTATTTTTTTGTCTGAGCGTTCTTCCCAGAGACTTTTCATTGGTCACTTACCCTATCTATCTATTTCCTTCTTACTGTTTGGAATTTTTCTCTAATGAGATGTGACTAAAAGGAAGCTTTCCTTTTTTAGAATTTTAAAATGCTTATGCATTTTAAAGCTATTTTCAAATATATATATATATATATATATATATATATATATATATATACAGTCATCCACAGACAGACTGTTTCATTGTATCACAACTCTTCAGTGTGGCTAGACACATAGGACACTTGAAGCTGGGATCGAAACCCACCCAACTTTACATTAGACTTAGTATCAGACTGCTCGACCAACAAGCGTACCATGTCAGCTAGAGAATTATAAGGTATTAAGTAGCAGCAGTGTTCGTTTTGTTTACATTTTATACCTTATCAGATACCAGAGTGCTCAATTCGTTCGAAGAGCTTTGCATTATGTGTGCGGCTGCCATATATATATATATATATATATAAGTATTATTCGGTCCAGTTAAACCAGAGTTGGGAGTAATTCCATCATGACAAAAAAAACCATTCAACAGTGAACATTTAAATTTTCCTGGTAAAGAGCTCAATGTAACTGACATTATAGAGCAATAATTTTCCATAAGACCTGAAGAAGTCCTGTTAGTTTTTTTCAGAAAAAACAAAAACCGGTTACATTAGGATTATAAATTTATTTCCATCCTGTTATGGGTTTTTGATATGAATCAAAAACATTAAAAAAAATCAACAGGACTTCTTCAGATCTTACTGATAAAATAATATATATATATATATATATGTGTGTGTGCATTTACATACTCTGACAATAACTGGCTTCAAAAACCATGACAAAACCTAGTTTTTTTTTATGTAAACCAGATGTATTATCTGAAAAATGCTTTGAAATGAGAACAAACACCATAAAGCTAACTAAAAATATAACTAATCTATAAAAAAAATCAAAATATATTTTAGATATATTATATATATATATATTAACTGGGTCATTGGTCTAATGAGTAGAGTGTTCACCAGTGGTCCAGGAGACCAGGGTTCAATCCCAGGTCAAGTCATACCAAAGACTTAAAAAATGGTACTTGATGCTGTCTCGCTTAATACTCAGCATCATCGGGTACATTTCGAGGGTGAAGTCGAGCAATCCAAGGAAAGGAGTAGAACCCTTCCCCTACACCTCGGTGTAGTAGCTATGGAAAAGGGAACCTTCGGGTCACCTTCGACTACAGTCTCCAACTTTACTTTTAACTTATATATATATATATATATATATATTTCACTGGTCCTGTTACCTGCTTAGGTTGTGGGGTTCTTCTCATAGCATGTCTTGGGTATAATAACTCTTATTGCATGAGTGCCTCCATATATCCATATAATGAGGTGCCTATAGCATAACATGAAATATTATATATATATATATATATATATATATATATATATCATATCATATACCTAAATACACACATTATATATATATATATATATATATGATGTGTATATATATATATATGATGTGTGTGAATATATATGTACTCACATCATGCTTTTTTATGGATAATCGGTGATATAGTTGAAACTGTTTTTCTTGAGTAATCAAATTAAGTAAAATATATTTTAGGAGAGATGAATATTTCTGTTAGTTTCCTTAGAGTCTTCCCAAAATAGTTTCTCTCACATCACACAATAAGGAAATGAAAAAAAATACTTACAAAAAAAGCAAATCAAATGTGTGATTATCTCCCCTGAGAGAACCACCTCCTTGCAGTGAGATTTACTTGTTAATTTCATTCTTTTACATTCTTTTCTTTTTTTTTTTCTTTAGAAAAAGTGGTGAAAAATGAAGAAAAGACTAGACATAAGAACTTATGAAAATTTCCGGAGGTAAACGAAAGGAAGTAGCTTCATTTATGGCAGGAGAGATTGGCAGAAAAAAGACAAAATGGAGGATGAGGTAACCTTTGAAGTTTGTTTTGTTTATATTACTTGTCTTAGTTCACCTGAGAGAATTATAAAAAAAACTGCTATCATTGTAAAAATGGAGACAGTCTAAGTCTGAAGAGAGACTTCTTTATAGTTAAGCAGTACCAATCTTATTTGTAGAGAAAGTTAATGTAATAACAATAGTAGATTTTCTTATTACAAGAATGATATAGGAAATAAAAATAACATTATTATGTGAATGAATATGGTGTTAAATTACATTGATATGTAAACATGCATGAATACTTACATCAATATTGATACAATCATGAAATGAACAGAGTGTGATTGATATATGTTGACAGTTGTTGATAGATAAATAGGTAGACAACAACTGCATAATTTTTCACAGATCATTGCAGTTCCCCATAATCTCACACTCACACCATTAGTATTCATCCATCTGGGTGAGTAGTGCTATTCTAAATAGGGCTGCTAAGACATAAGTGTCACCCCTGGAGTTAGTCTCTCTCTCAAGAGGACACAACAATGATGTTAGGATAAGACTTCGCCCACCCATGTGTAGATATGTAAGTGTATGCCTCTAACTGGTCAAGTTTGCATATGTTGCCACATCTTTATTGCCATGGGACTTTCGAGAGAGAAAGGTTGGTAGATAAAAAGATTGTTAGAGAACATTTGTATATCATTGTAGAAGTCACTGCTCTAACGTGCAGAATAAACAAGAATAACAACACTTAGAAGCCCCAGCAAGCATCCAGCTGGCAGACAAAAAGTAGAACGAGCGGTAATTTAACACCAAACCTGTAACACCTGAGACATGACTGAAGCAAGCCAGTGTATATATACACTAATATGCCCACTCACTGGGCCAGCAATTAATCACTGTCCAAGGAATGGACTTGGCCACCTTCAAATAGTGGAATGTCCCAATGTCCACGTAGGTAAACCATTACAGTGGTATTGATATGAATTGATAATGGTATGCAGCAGTGTTGTAACATCATATATAAATTAATGAAATGATGAAATTAATTGTTAACGTTTATAGGATGTTTGACACTAACAAGTACACTTTTAGAGAACAACAGCCATATAACTTTCTGCATTAAAATGCATTGTTAATCATTATTATCTATACTTTCTTTTGGTTGTACACCCTTCATCTTCTTCATTCTAGTGGGTTTTTTTATTGCAACTCACTCAATTCATCACTTCTACAACTGTCTCAGGGTATAAAAAAAATTTTAAATAAAGAAAAAATTTAAATTAAATTAACTTTGTTTTTTTTTTTCTTTTTTAAATAGGAATCGCATTTTTAGATTACAATTTCTTTTTGCTTTACCAAATTGCTTTAATGAATCTCAGAAAATCTGTTAAAGGCTCTAAGAGTCATTCTTTATTTCAAAAGATAAGATGTTCTTGGAGGAGAAAATTATACAGTTACTTGAAAGAAAGAAGATAGCCAAATGGGAAGTTGTTCACTAAAATTAATGTCGAAAATGAATTGTCTTTTATTTCTTACTTATTTCTCCAATATAATGTTTTTTATTGATTGTACAATCTTTTATCCAACTCAAATCCATATTTCCTTGAGTAAATTTTAGCATTTAGAAAGTAAATTTCTCAGAATTTATCTAAATTAAACATTAACTAATTTGACAAGCAAAGTTATTATCTCTTTTCCTTCTGAACAAGAAATATTTGTACTAATACAGAGTGGAATGATAAAATTGTTACCCTAGAAAAGACGACATGATTCCATTTCCGTTTAATGAAAACCGGTTTTCTTTTTTTGTTGCAGACCATCTACTAGTTGGCCAGTTGTGTACAAATCCCAAGAGCGATAGGAGCCTTCTATCATGTCTGAAAGTGACACAATGTTCAATGAGCGAGATCAGAGATGCGCCGCTGTACAACTCACGCTCTCTACTGATCCAAGTTATGACAGCCAGAACCATCACTGGATTGCCACGAATAACAGGGACATGCACAGGGTGATGAAAACAAAGTTTCAGGCTAATGTTATGGTCTTTGGTATGGTTTCAAGTGAGGGCCACATCATGCCACCTTACATCTTCAAAGTCGGCTTGAAAGTCAACACCAAAGTGTACCTGGATGTTCTGAACAGCAATCAGGTGGCCGTGGCAGACCCTGGGTGTGGCAGCAGGACTCGGCGCCGGCCCACAAGTCCAAAGAAACCCAGGCTTGGCTTCAGAAGGAGTGCTACGACTTTGTACCCTTCTCTCACTGGCCCCCCTCCTCTCCCAACCTGAACCCACTGGACAACTTTGTTTGGTCATACGTCGAAAACATCACCAACATGACCTCCCACAACACCAAAGCCAGCCTGATTGCCGCCATCCACCGAGTATTCATCGAGCTGCTGCAGGCGCTTGTGGAAAAGGCATGCTCCCAGTTCCGGATCCATATCGAGGCGGTGATTGAGGCTAAAGGCGGCTACATTGAATAGATGTCAACTCTACTACATAATCAAGTTACCTGAATTGATTTTTTCAATAAAAGTTTTAAAATAAAGCTGTAGTGTTGTTTTCTTTAGGACAACAATTTTATCGTTACACCCTGTATAAACCTCTTTGTTCATTGATTATGTTGCTTAGTATACAAATACATTTTAGTGTAATAAACATTACTTCCACCTTAGATATTGACATACACACATGTAAAAACCTTTTACACACACAAAAATTTATTGTCTAGTTTAAAGCAAAACAAAAACTGCTATATTTTAAAGGTACCAAACAATATTCTTGTTAACGAAAATATAGAGACATATTAACAAATTTACCTTTTCTTATCAAAAAGAAAACTTTGAAACTTGTTTTCAGCCAACCCCTTCACTCAAGTAAAGGAAATAAAAAATTCTAAATTCGTAGAACTATTTTTATTATCATATTCTTACACATTTCTCTGTCTCTGTCTCTCTTTCTGGCATATATATATATATATATATATATATATATATTAAAGGATTGCAGATACTTTTCAATGATTGCTGCGTTCAATTTTCTAATTGGGTACAATACTTGTTTCTGTCAGTTTTTTTTTTTTTTGTTTTCTAGAAGTACATCGTAAAAGAGGAATCCTTTCCAATCCCATTTTATACACAAAATCACTCTTTGTTCGTTTTTTTTTTTTCTTTAATGAAAATTGACTTTTAACATGGTGAGTAATGATTCATTTCATTTGCCCCACAATCATTTGCATTCCATATTCTTATAAAGTATCTACTTTTCATTATCTATCACACATTAAAGTAACTCACACAACCAAACTGATATTCAGTGTTAGTGTTGCAGAAAGAAAGAATTTCAAATAATTATTTAGTGCGGGAATCACCTTGCTGTTGGGGTTTCAATTTATATATTTCGTCCAATGAGAGTGACTTATGCCATTCTGCCCAGGTGACCTCCCTGAACCATATAAAAGGCCGCACAAACGCTCTCTCATCCTCTTCTCCACATATTTCTCGAGCAGGACAGACCGACTCTCTTCTTGATTGACTCCAGCAGCAGTAACAGACCATCTCAACATGAGATGAGCACATTCAACTTTTGGGCCAGTGTTTCTTTAGGAGTTCATTCTTTCCTCATTTATTCATTCCTCCTAGACACACTGGTCCTCAAAACGTCAAGGTTAGATGTTTAATTTTGGTTCTTTCTTTTGCAACTGTTTTCTTCCATGTACGAACTCAAAGTACAAGGGTTATCTTTCTGGCTGTCATTAAACGTCTTGAAACTCATCAATATTCTCGTCATCATTCCTGTATTTCCTTTCTTCTTAATGTAACAGGGCAGACTACAAATTTGCCCTTACATTAAATTAGATTTGGATATTTTGAGAATGTTGCCAGTCTCCTATATTCTATACATACATTATTCTTAAGAAATGTCTTTATACAACCTAAAGAAACATAATAAAAGTACAGATAATTTGTGACTTACTCTTACATATATATATATATATATATATATATAGAAGTCACTGCTCTAACATGCAGAATAAACAAGAATAACAACACTTACTGGCTCAGCCGGCCCAGCTAGCATCCGGCTAGCAGACAAAAAGTAGAACGGTGGTAATTCAACACTGAACCTGTAACACCTGAAACATGACTGAAGCAAGCCAGTGTATATATACACTAATATGCCCACTCACTGGGCCAGCAACTAATCACTATCCAGAGAATGGACTTGGCCACCTTCAAATAGTGGAACATCCCACTGTCCATATAATCTCACTCCAATGCGTAATCCATTACTAAGCAAGTGAACACTGACTCATTGCTACTGAGCCTTATGATAGAATTCCAACAATATATATGTATGTATGTGTATATATATATATGTGTGTGTGTGTGTGTGGTCTGTTTGAAAAGTAATGGAACTAGGGGTGCTGTGTGAGCTATATGTAAAAGAGAGATAACCAGTATGTGCTGGGGTGTCCTCGTGGTGTAATGATTAAAGCGATGGACTGCGGAATCGTAGTAAGCGAGTTCAAACTCCAGTTTACGTTCACTTTTGGGCAAATAGCCTTGGGAAAGGTATGAACCCCCTTATCCTCCCAGCTATGGGTTAAATAGTACCACTACTGTTCTTCTAGGAGAATGACTTTGGCATTAAATAACCTACAAAGGTTGATATGCCATTAAACAAAGAAACCAAACCAAACCAAACCAGCATGTGCTATAAATATTTGGGAGTATATAAATATGATATTAGCTTTTCGTAATCATTGCTTTTTTTTTAATGTTTTTTTTTTACACATTGTTTTTTCAGTTTATTCAGCTATGAGCACTGAGGAAGAAACAATGAACACCAAGCAATAAATAAACCTGAAATTTTAGGTTCAGTTCAGGAAAACTCTATCATAAGTACTTGATATGCTTCAGCAAATGTATAGAGAGAGTACCATGTTGCACACACATGTTTTTTGAGTGTCAAAAGAAGTTCAAAGAGAGGTGTGAGGAGGTGAAAGATCACTCCAGGAGTAGGAGGTCTTCAACAAACAGGACTGAGGTCAATGTCAAATGAGTTAGGCAGGTGGTCTGTGGTGATGATCAGTTGACAATTTAAATGATTGCAACTCAGCTGGACATGAAAAATGACAGTGTTTTGTTTAGAAGATCATCACTGAAAAGTAATGGGACTGGGTGTACTGAGCATCTGGTAGTTCCTGGCCAAGAGTAACTTCACCATATGGAATAACCTCTCTATTCATCTTATCTTTATCTGGGTGTCTTTTTTCTTCTCCTCAAGTTTAAAGAAACATCAACAAGATCCGTTTTGAAGGTATGGAGGCCACCAAAAGGTTCATTACAAGGGAGCTTAAAGGAACATCAACAAGACCTGTTTTGAAGGTATGGAGGCCATCAAAAGGATCATTACAAGGGAGCTGAGTGGTATCCCAGAAGAATCCTTCCAGCAACTGATAGAAGCATGGCAGAGAAGGAGGGGGAGGAAAGTGTATTAAACTTGAGATGAACTATTTTTAAGAAGAAACAATGTAGTTTGTTGTTTGTATTTGAAATAAATTATAAAACTAGTCTTGTGACTTTATAGACACATCTTGCATTTATATATATGTATATATCATTATGTATATGAAGATAGCAGAAAAACATAACCCAAATAGGTGAATTTATTATGAATTAAAGTCAATGTTGAATGTTTCGATTTCAGTAACCATCATCAGGATTTGGATATCAGAATAGTTCACATTGCGATGGATGCTTGCTGAGATGACAAGAGCAAATGAAAAGTATACAATGAAAAGATACAAATGTGCACATTCAAAAGTGTTAAGAACGTGTTTTGCACGTGGAAATATATTAGAAAATTTTGGGTTTTTATGCTATCTTCATACTGTCAGATTTTGATCCATATTTACTTTTATATATATATATATATATATAAGTAAACAGCAGCTTACTGAACACCTCAAAATGCTCTAATTTTTGTCTCAAAGTAAAAATAGCCATAATCCCCTTCCCAGAACAAAAAAAAAAACTTCTAAATAAATAATCAAAATTGATATTTAAAAGTATACATGAAAACTAACAACTTCAAAGACTAAAAGAAAAAAAATTGAAAAATCATTTAAAAAACAAAGATAAGCAAAAATAAATACCTCAAAAAAATATAATGATCATGATAATAATAATCAACTAACGAGTGAAATTTTATATGAAAAGACTTGAACATGACAACAGAAAGGAAACTATAAGGGAGAAATAGAATCTGTTCTAATAGCAATGCAAAACAACGCCATACAGACCGTACAGCCAGATGGTATATGCATAAACTGGAATCCATCCGAGAGAATCAGAAGCACAAAATTTGCTGGGATTCTGAGATACAAACAGATCACCTAATCGCAGCCAGAAGACCAGATATTGATAGTTAATAAAAAAAGAGAACCTGCCAAATAATGGACTTTGCTGTCCCGGCCGACCACAGAGTGAAAATCCAAGAAAACGAGAAAGAGAAATATTTAGATCTTGCTAGAGAAGCGAAAAAGCTATCAAATATGAAGGTGATGGTGATACCAATTGTTATTAGTGCACTTGGAATGATCTCCGAAGGCTCAGTAAAAGAACTAGAGGAGTTGGAAATTGGAGGACGAACAGAGACCATACAAACTACAACATTGTTGAGGTCAGCCTGAATACTTAGAAGAGTCCTGGAGACCTGAGGAGACTTGCTTTCCTGTATAACAGAGTTGAGTGAGGCATCAGAGACTTGAGCAAGAAAAATCTGAAAATGATTTTAGTAGTAAAGAAAATGAGCAGTGTGGATTTTAGAAGAATAAAATCAGTACATTGTTTTTTTTTTGTTTTTTTTTAAGAGTGATACAATATATTGTTAAAATGAAAAGGATGCAAGAAATATTGTTTAATTTTTGGCTAAACAGAAAAAATACAAAAACAAATGAAGTTGTTTTCTAACCAGAGAAAGAAAGAAAGACAGAAAAGAAAACTAGAACAATTATTTTGTCATCAGAGGAACAACTAACCAAAACAATAGCAGAGCTGGAGAAGTGGTCTGCCAGATGCAGGCTGATTGTATGGGAAATATCAAACTTTAGAAAATGAAAAATTTTGATTTAATTTTGCAAGAAGAGACCTGCCCACTGCAGAGAGAGGGCACAGTGGCCTACACATGGAAGTGGGATGAAACTCCTCCCCTCCTTGAGTGGCAGGCACAGGGACTCACCATTGAGGTAGCAGAGAACAACAGCGAATGGAATTAATTACTGAAGATTATTTAAGGAGAAGGCCATTGATGAGATACACCCACTAGGAAATAAGAGAAACAATTATATAAACTCAGTTTTTTGCCAAATATATTGTCAAAATGAAAAGGATGCAAGAAATATTGTTTAATTTTTGGCTAAACAGAAAAAATACAAAAACAAATGAAGTTGTTTTCTAACCAGAGAAAGAAAGAAAGACAGAAAAGAAAACTAGAACAATTATTTTGTCATCAGAGGAACAACTAACCAAAACAATAGCAGAGCTGGAGAAGTGGTCTGCCAGATGCAGGCTGATTGTATGGGAAATATCAAACTTTGGAAAATGGAAAATTTTGATTTAATTTTGCAAGAAGAGACCTGCCCACTGCAGAGAGAGGGCACAGTGGCCTACACATGGAAGTGGGATGAAACTCCTCCCCTCCTTGAGTGGCAGGCACAGGGACTCACCATTGAGGTAGCAGAGAACAACAGTGAATGGAATTAATTACTGAAAATTATTTAAGGAGAAGGCCATTGATGAGATACACCCACTAGGAAATAAGAGAAACAATTATATAAACTCAGTTTTTTGCCGAAAAGCGACAGTTATAATCAGTGAGCAGAAGTCAGGAGGAACACAGTCAAAGAGAGTCAGACAGACCAAAGAGAAACACTAGAAAAACCCCTAACACTTTGCATTTGAAGCCTGAAGCCAGACTTTCTGAAACTGAAAGGGAAGAATTATGAGTTAGTAATGGAAACCTGATGAACAGAAAACTTAGCTAAATTGGAAACTGCAGAACAACTTAGTAGTTTTTGAAAGGCTATGTTTACTGCAATAATTAGACTGACCGTTGTGATAAACAGGGCCAGGTCTCTGAATGGTATTACCTCATTCAACTGAGAAAGGACTTGTATGATCGGACTTATCCATTTTTGAAAAGAGAACTTAATTATTATTTTTAATGGATTTTGTTATTTTGTTTGTCAGCTAAACTTCGTTTTAATTATTGAGAACCCCATGTTCTTTTATCTTTGACCTTCGATTTCAATTTATTTTCCTTCAGATGATCAGCACTATCTGATTTGTTTGGTGATTGGCAAAAAGCAACTTCAATTATCTGGATCTAAAACACAATGTGAGCAGGTGACTGAACAAATCAATGTTCAATCCTTATTTGGAGCAATGACACCCTCAGACTCTAGTGAAAGACCATCAGCTGACAGCAGTGAGAAAAACTAGTAAGGAGTAATATAACAATTATAATAATTAATAAAGACGTGAAAATAATGAAAAAAGTTTGGTTTCTTTCTTCAATGACATATCAACCTTTGTGGGTTATTTGATGCCAAAGCCATCCTTATAGAACAGCTGTGGTATAATTCAACCTTTAGATGTGGAGATAAGGAGGTTAATAACTTTTTCCAATGGTATTAGTCTGAAAGTGGGCAAACAAATTATTATTATTAAATAGAATTATTTATGTCAGATAAAAATACTTGAAAGTCAGGTTATTTTGAACAAGTTACATGAGTAACAAGCCACAACTTGAGTAACAGGACTACCTAGAATGTGACTTGTCACTCATGTTACTTTCTCTACATTTAAAATACATTACTTACTTTATGATTTACTAAGATTTGCCTTATTTGATGCTCAAAGCTTTGTTTGCTTAGAGCATCTGGTATTACTAAATGGTCATCCACTTAAGTACATATCTGTCTCCATGTTACTGTTTTCATATTCCTAATGTTTGTTTATTCAATTTTTTTATCTGTCTATGGAGGTACAGAGGTGTAATAATTATCATCATCAAAAATGGACTGTGTGGGCCAAATTCTAATTTTGGACAAGGCTGTTTGCATTTCTCTAAATGCTAATGCTTCTGCGAAAGATTTAGCTTCTTTGTTTAATGGCATATCAACCATAGTGGGTTATTTAATGCCAAAGCAATGCTTGTAGAAGGAAAGTAGTGATACAGTTTAAACCATAGCTGGGGATTGGATAACAGGGCTCATACCTTTTCCGAAGGTTATTAATCTAATGGAGACGCACCCTCCCCTATGCCTAGGTGTAGTAGCAATTGAAAAGGGAACCTTTGGGTCACCCTTGACGAAGGTCGCCAATTTTATTTACTTATACATAATAATGTAACTGGAGTTCAGACTTACAACAAAGTCGCAATCCAACTTGTAAGCTACTATGGCATGTAGAGTAAATAATCTGTAAATAGATTAACAAATCTCAAAATCATCATGATATAGTCACATGAATATCCATGCAGTAGAAGTTAGATTGCCCTTTCTAGAATGCCTCACAAGCTCGATCACCCTTCCATTAGGCCTCACAGAACAGTAAATAAAGGAATACCCACCACATGGGAACTACTTGGTCTAATGATTGCATTGATGTATGCAATCCAAGCTTATATAAATATGTATGAGGGAGATTTGATACTTTTATTATTATTATTCATACACAGAGCACAAGAGATGCTTCTAAGCTAATTTCTAATTCTTTACAACAAAATGCTTCCATCAAAGATTTCCTAATCCAACTGATCCCCACAGTGAAATGAAATTTCTTCTCTGAGTAAATATCGTGTCACCTATTCTTAATTTTTTTTTTCTTTTGTTTGGTCCACTCTACAACTTAAGGGAAAATGTTAATGCATTGAAAATCTAATTTTCTTGATTATTGTGGATTGGAAATGAAGATGTATCCCCTGGTAAAGTTTGAACTCAAATCCTGTGTTCTTGGGAACCCATCTGGTATAGCTGCTGCCTTTGTGGTATCTACTTTATTTTAGATTCAGGCTGATTACTTAAGGGTCATACAAAGTGTGTTCAAAAGCCAGAAATAAATAATGAATCAAATGTTCATTTTCTTTGAGACAGTATCCTTCATATTCATCACAATTATTACAACATTTGTGTTAGCTGAAGTACCTCTGGAACACATACACGCAGGGCCAATACTGACACTTGTGCGCGCACACACACACACACACACACACACACACATACAGAGCCAGTATTTACACTTACACACACACACACATATACATACACAGGGCCAATACTGACACATGTGCACACACATATACATATACAGGCCCAGTACTGACACTTACACAGACACACATGCACATATACATACACAAGGTCAATACTGACACTTGCACACACACACACACATACATATATACATATACAGGGCCAATACTGACACTTGCACACACATATACAAGGCCAATACTGACACTTGCAGACACACACACACACACACATGAACATATACAAGGCCAATACTGACACTTGCAGACACACACACACACACACACACACACACACACACACACACACACACATGAACATATACAAGGCCAATACTGACACTTGCAGACACACACACGAACATATACAAGGCCAATACTGACACTTGCAGACACACACACACACACACATGAACATATACAAGGCCAATACTGACTCTTGCAGACACACATGCACATACACACACAGGGCTAATACTGACACTTGTACACACAGGCATACATTTATACAAATGGCCAACACTGACACATGTGCAGATGTACCTGCACATTGACTGAGTGAGATGAGCTCAAGGAAATTTTTAGTTTTTGTTTAACTATATAAAGTGGTTATTTAGTTGAAAATATCCAAACCAGAATGATGAGAGAGTGAGTCAAATGAATCTGTGCCATCAGTATGCCTTGATGATGATAATGATGATTATTATTATTAGATGGGACAAATATTTCAACAGTCACTGTCTTTATTATAATCCAAAATCTTGTCTCGTATTTAGACTTATGTAAAAAGCTTTCAAAATTCCCAAATATTTTTAATAGGTTTTGATTTCTCAACTATTAATCCAAATCCTTAAAGGACAATGTCTTTTGATGATGATCCTTTTAATATGAACAGGATAGGTTTCATGTAAAAACTAGTTTATCTGGATCACAGAAATTCAGAATATATGTAAAGATCAACTCCAAATGACAATGGAATTGTATCTTCTTTTGGGAGAGGCTAATCTCCAATAAATGACATGATTCTTGGTTTAGATAACACTGTTATTTAGGATAGTTATTTGGAAGTTGTTACTGCTACCACCAACACCGCCACCTTCTGAGGAAATATTGAATATCTTATCTTGAATGGTATGCCAAGATGAGCATTCCCAATAGATAATATGATATCTAAAATTCTGAACATGCAGTGAGCCACAAATAAGTGGTTATCATTGATGATTAGTTCATCT
>OY757906.1:121679613-121767113 GCA_963585895.1 Sepioteuthis lessoniana | reverse complement strand
CATTAAGATTTATATACTTATTCCTTTAGTACATAAGTACATATATTTACCCGTCATGAAAAATGGAATGTATTTGGAAAAGTAAGGTACTAAAATTTACTATCCAACACGTTTATCACTATTTAATCTATTTTCAAGTCTCAAACGACTGGCTTCATCTTGTTTCTTGTATTTACAACGTTTTAGCTGCCGTATTTTTCTTCAAGAGCTTCGTTAAAGTCCAGGTGTTGGAACCGTACTGTAGTTCGAACATGGCTACAGCTTGGAAGAATTCCTGGGAATTGCTGAAACAAGGAGAAGAGATACTAAAAGAGTGTAAGAACAAAAAAACAAATAACTGCTAAAAATTGACTGTCGATTAGGCTTTTATTTGCCTCTCTTATGCAAATTTACATTCACGTTTGTTTGTGTATAAATTGATTGATTTGTAATACTCTGTTCCTAACAGTTTTCTCATGATACGTCGGTGAAAATTACATAGGAGACTTCAGCTATTTAATTCGGGTAAAAAAAAACCCTGGTCTGTGCAAATACTGAGCACGTTTTTAAATATTTTATTGTTCTGTGACTGATTCGGATTTCTTTTTCTTTCTTTTTTGAATTGGTCACTTTCTGTTTTGACATATATATATATATATATATATATATATATATGTAGAGATAGATAGATAGATAGAGAGAGAGAGAGAGAAGAAGAAGAAGAAATTAATGTTTTATAAATTATACATGAGAGAAATTAGTTGATTAGATAGTTACATCTTAGATAAATATGTGAACTGAATGTCTTATATGTCGTACCATGTAGAGATTGAATAACTTGGTGAGACAGTTACATGTGACTATATATATATATATATATATATATATATATATAGATAGATAGATAGATAGATGAGCCAAACTGTGTTAGCCTACTACTGCACCTAGTTAAATATGAATTGATAATGGTAGCAGTTGTCTATGAGATTAGCTTCTGAACTATCACAATGATGAATTTCTGCATATCTCTGTCGTTCTATACATACATGCCTGCACATGTATACTCATATGGCAAAAATGAAAACACGAATGTATATAGATTACTTGATGACACATAAGGCATCTAGACACATTTTACCTTAACACAATTTCAGAAAAAACCGCCAGCAGTCAAATCTAAATATTAGTTTGCCAAAGAGTGTCATTTTCATTCATGGGATAGAGAAACGTTTGTTTCTTTTTTCTCTTCATATTTTCTCTTTTATTTTACAGGAAAACGCGCATCCAACTCTCTCAAAGACAGTATAAATAAATCAATAAATTCTGTGTAGGTGCGTGTGCGTGTAGCAGTTGTATAAGAAACACCTTGGAAGCAGGGACAAAGTATAGATTATATATAAAATTTCAAAAACAATTTTCCACGGGTAGCACTTGATGTAGCTGGAAGGAACAGTCATATCAAATCTTAAAGATAGAAATCTCAAGAGTTTCCACCATGAATTCTTTTAGAAAATACAAAATAAATGTTAGTGAGATTTCATCATATGCCTGTATCTCTTATTTATTTATTCATTTATTAATTCTTATTTTTTGCAGTCAGATCGGAAATGTTTTTACAGTTGCTCCTTATTGCCCCGATGAGGTTTATACATGGTTCTTATATTTGTATTTCTTCCTGTTTCAAAGTTAATCTTACTGATTATATTTGCTATGTATCTCCATGTGTTAGAATTCACTCTCTCCCATATATATATATATATATATATATATATATATATATATATATATATGATTGTGTGGGGGTGTAGAAGTAGCTCCAGTTTAATGACAAAGCTGGAGAAGCCTTCTAGAAATTAACTCCAAAATCAAAACTGGTGAAGGAAGCTCCAGCATTAAAACCTCTTCTAACTTGTTGGTATCCTATGACGGGAAAAGGTCAGGGTATTTGGTTTGATGTTATATCAACCCTTGATGGTTCTTTAATGCCAAATCTTATAAATACACGCATATATATATTGTGGCCTTGTTAGGAGCCAGAAATAAAGACACAAGAAAAGAATTGATTTAAACAAATATAATAACAAAAAACAGTAATACAACATATACAAATAAGAGGGTTACCGGGGAGACTGTTTCGGTCCGACTGCCAGGGCTGTCTGCTGGAATACTGCCCTCTACCTAAGAGCAGTACCTGCTTCGATTTATAGTTGGGAGAGTTCATGCGTGCATAGGTAAACCATAACAATATATATGATTTTTAAGTGAATAGTTCGTAGGTAACTTTATTTTTAAAAGAATTTGAACTCATTTATTTACACACAAATACTTTCAAGTATTGCTATCTAATACTAATAATTCTATTTGAACTCAGTTAAAGGATTTTTAGTATTGCTATTTAACATAAGAAATTCTATTTATTAAGTATTCCAATCTATTTTAGTACTAATCATTTGTTTTTTGACGGGAAAAGTCTAAGAGAAGTTACTCTGACATGAAACTTGCAGTTTGCATAGTCACCAGTTATCTTGCTATGCTTGTCCCTTGGTTGTAACTATGTAGACCCAGAGAATTGCAGAAGTGTCGTACAAGCGTATGTCACGATGATCCAATGATGTACAGATGTCTATCTTACTCATTTTGTATATTTTTTCACAAACTGAATGAGTTATTAATCAGGATGTTTAAGTTGTAATTTTTCAGATAAAGATAGCTATTATATGTTGAAATGTGGCATTTATCATATATATAGAGCACTGGACATTGGAATAGTGGTTAGAGTGCTTGCCAATAGCCCGGGAGACCTGAGTTCAATCCCAGGTCGAGTCATACCAAAGACTCAAAAAATGGTACTTGATGCCGCCTTGTTTAACACTCAGCATAAGGTACGTATCATTATAAGGTACGTAAGGTGGAGCAATTCAGGGAATGGAGCAGCTCCCTCCCTTACGGTGTCGTAGCTATTGAAAAGAGAGCCTTCGGGTCACCCTCAACGAAGGTCGCCAACTTTATTTACTTACTAGATACTACCTGTTTTACCTATGCAGAGGACTATTTCATCAAAGTCACTAGCTTACATGATAAAAGGCTGACTGCTCCATTACTGCCCAACAGAACTAATATCGTGAAAAAGTGTATCAACATCCACAGTGAGGAGAAGACTCTGTGAAGCTGGCCTATATGGCAGAAATGTTGACAAGAAAGCACTGTTGAAGAAGCAAAACAATATGAAAAGGTTCCAGTGGCCAAGGTGCACAAAGACTGGATACTAAAGGAGTGAAATAAAGTCCTTTGAACTGACGAATCAAAATTCGAAATCTTTGGGTCAAATGGTAAAGGAGATTTTGGCTAATTGCAAAGTCAGGGATTTGCACCAAGTAGGGAGCAAATTAAATCAGATCGCTATCATAGCACACTACTCCATACCCGATCCCATCTGGAACGTACAGGGTTTGTGGATCAAAGATTTGTACTCATGCAAGATAAGGACCCAAAGCATGCAAGTAAACTTTGCCAGAGGTACATTAAAAGAAAAGTGGAACATCACGTCCATCAACTAATGCCTTGGCCGGTGCAATCAGCGGACTTAAAACCCATTGAACTGGTGTAGGATGAACTCGACCGAAAAGTCTGAGCTAAACAACCCTCAAGTGCGGATCACCTCTGACATCTCTTGTAGGAAAGCTTGGGAGAACTATCTACAGTCTGCCTCCAGTCTTTGGTGGAAAGAATGCTGGGGAGAACTATCTTCAGTCTGCCTCCAGTCTTTGGTGGAAAGAATGCTAAGAGTCTATGAAGCAATGATAGCCGGCATAAGGAGTCATTATGATGAATCATAAGTTTAAGTTTTGTGTGTGTGTGTGTGTGTGTGTGTGTGTGTGTTTGCTTAATTTCTGTTTAATGTGGCTCAGGAAGACTTGTATTTAATATAATAAATAAAACCATTGTGGTGCCTAACTTGTTTCATTCAAAATAATACTTTTAGAATGAAAAATAAAATTTATTGTAGGTTGACAAATACTTTTAAGTAGGAGTATATATATATATATATATATAGGATGCTTCTATGGAAGTACCTTAGAAAACCCGCAAATGAATTTAAAGATTTCATTATTCGTGTCATCACATTCTTCGTTTCTTTTCCAGGTGTTCACCACAGGTTTTAGGCACAATTTTTAAATTTTTAAAAAGCAATTTTAATCATCGATATGCATTTGTATTTACTGTTTCTCTATCCCAAATATTGAGCATTGTCGAAAGAGAAGTGTTAGTTGTATTTATTTCTTACATTGTAAATGTTATATTGGTCTGGTGGGTGATCGCATTGGCGAGAAACTGAACTGACAGTCACCACGTACCATTTACTCTTTATCTACGCTATCCTAACTTGATATATATATATATTGTTGTGGCACTCGTGTTGTAAGGAATGGACACGGTGTTCCGAGTTCAACTTCTGGATGAAGTTGTTTATACAGGGTGGAACGATAAAATTGTCGTCCTAAAGAAAACAACACTACAGCTTTATTTTAAAACTTTTATTGAAAAAATCAATTCAGGTAACTTGATTATGTAGTAGAGCTGACATCTATTCAATGTAGCCGCTTTCAGTCTCAATCACCGCCTCGATACGGATCCGGAACTGGGAGCATGCCTTTTCCACAAGCGCCGGCGGGAGCTCGGTGGATGGCGGCGATCAGGCTGGCTTTGGTGTTATGGGAGGTCATGTTGGCGATGTTCTCGATGTATGACCAAACGAAGTAGTCCAGCGGGTTCAGGTCGGGGGAGAAGGGGGCCAGTGAGAGAAGGGTACAAAGTCGTAGCACTCCTTCTGAAGCCAAGCCTGGGTCTCTTTGGACTTGTGGGCCGGCGCCTAGTCCTGCTGCCATACCCAGGGTCTGCCACCGACCACCTGATTGCACCAGGGGATCACCACACCACTGGGGACTTTCATGAATGATTGCCTGGACCTTTTCGATGAACTCCTTGGTCCGGGTCTTCCTGGCTGTGTCCTCAGTCTTGGGCTTCCATTCCACCACCTCCAAAGGGCGTTGAATCGTTCGGATTTGCATTTTGAGGGTGCTGGCAATGGTCCTGTTGTCATAACTTGGATCGGTAGAGTGCATGAGTTGTACAACGGCGCATCTCCGATCTCGCTCGTTGAACATTGTGTCACTTTCAGACATGAGAGAAGGCTTCTATCGCTCTTGGGATTTGTACACAACTGGCCAACTAGTAGATGGTCTGCAACAAAAAAAGAAAACCGGTTTTCATTAAACGGAAATGGAATCATGTCGTCTTTTTTAGGGCGACAATTTTATCGTTCCACCCTGTATTTCACATAGCGTTAATACCATGGAGAAAATTAAGTATCCATCTCTTATCTCTCTCGTTATGGGTAAATAGTAGACTGAGCCTTTTAACCCATGGCAACTGGTATAGAAGGAAGAATGTAAATTCAAACCTGTTAAATTCTGCTTAAAAACTGACCTTATGTCACACTCTGCTCGTGACGGAAGGGCTTAAACACACACACACACACACACACAAATTTATACATAAGTAGTAAGTTAGCCTATCGTAGTCGAGGGCGACTAGAAAGCTTCCTTTTTCAATAGCTGCTCCACCGAGGTGTAGAGATGGGCTCAATTCCTTTCCTTAGATTGGTCTGCTTGTCCTTGATCTGTACCTTATTATACTGAATGTTAAGCAAGGGGGTATCAAGTACCATTTTTTGAGTCTTTGGTATGACTCGACCTGGGATTAAACCCTGGTCTCCCAGACCATTGGCAAACATTCTAACCATAATGCCAATATATATATATATATAGCTCAATTTAGAATCATATCATATTCAGCTGCGAAAGACTAAGGGGATGTGTAGTGTATTTTGGTGGTAATTCATTTGTCGTTTGGTTTGGGTTTTAGTCTTATTATATCTGTATATGACTCCATTTTTGGTTTCTTCTCAACCCCATCTTATATAGTTGATTTTTTCTTTTTATCAGTGAAGGTTGTAAAGGAATTACTGAAGAAAAGAAGGAGCCCAATTTATATTTTAATGTCAACTTTATTTCATTCGGGATTTCGCACGAACTCTGTAGTGAGGAAATGTCTTCATGGGCTATTTGAGAATCATATTTTTTTCCTAAATCAGGAGTTGAAATTAACTAGTTGTTTTCAAGATGGACATGTCCAAAATCAGTGTTTGTAGTCGTGGTTTGATAAGTCCATTTTTTGTGTGTTTTTAGTCGTGGGTTGCTGGTAACAAAGACGGTTGCTACTAGTGGAAATGTTAACTAGCGTGCCGCATAAAAATAGATACGTGGGGCTTTCCACCAGCTGCAAGAAAGATATAAGTATTTTCAATCCAACAGTCATCGCTGAAAGAGCACGAGATTCTTCCTTTTGCCGGGACGGTTTCTTTTCTTTGCGCACGAGTCGTCCATACTTCCTATCAGGGGCTTCTGGGAGTTTCTGAATTTTAAAATTTTATTTTAATTTTTCCATTCACAACGAGTTATGCAATTGCTACTTCGTCACCAGCAAATGAGATACTCACTCTCGATATCGGGGGTTGAATAACATAAGACCAGAAAACTATACAAAAAGCAATTTCTGTAAAATTGGTCACCCGTGTCGATAACAGCGTAAATCTTATGTAGAGATTGTAAAATCGATTGAAGAGATCCAGAGTCAAGAGTTCCCCACAATGCACAGGATTCTTTTGTTCATTGGTACGGGCTACCAGTTTTGAAAATTAGTCGTTTGAACTTGAACTAAATAGAAAGTTACCTCGACTTTCCAATGACATTATTATCTCGTCATCCAACTCAAATTAACATCATTGAATTAATGATTTATTACTGAGATCTCGTACATTGATTTCACGCGTGAATTTCAAGGAAATTGTCTTCTCATTCACGCTCAAAGTCATATTGTCAGTTAATTCAAATCTCACATCATTGAATAAATTCTTCATTACTGGAAAGTTGTGAACACGACAAAGGATTATACGAAGAGGCTGTGTCTGAATTTGGTATTCCAACGATTTTATGGATAACCATCAAAGTCTTTTGTTATTGTAATATACTAATAGCAGGCTCTGCTTTATTGGTCATGATGCATTGACCCCGAAACCATATATGACCGCAGAGTTATCATCTGAGGAAGATGTTGTTGGCCGCACCGCTGCTGCTTGGTTTGAAGCAATATGTGTATATAATACAACATAGTTATAAATTTAATTTTTCAACCATTTATCATGCAGTGGTTGTAAAATGAGTATTATCACCTATGTACATTATCTGGTTATCATGTTAGAGCCTTTTTTTTAATAAAATAAATTGCAGAAAAAAAGTAGGGGTTGTAGTATGTGCTACATTGATTTCGAACATGGACTATTCCTGAAACGTCAGGTTGGAACGAATGTAATGTCTGATTTTAGAGTATATACCTTAGATAAAATTTTAAAAAATGACGCTTCTAGAAATATTTCATCATTAACATAACCTTCATTGCTTCCTTGAACCTCATTCCATCAATCAAAAAGTTAAGAGATTCCACGTTTGTAAAATTCTTTAGGTTTTGATGCAGAGTATTAGATCAACATGTGTTCAATCTCCTCTTGATATCAACCAAAGACTATCCATATGATTCCGTAATACCCAAAAGAATTGATAGAAAGAGCAAGGTCAGAAGGATATGGAGGATGAAGCAATTTTTTCCAGCCGAGCTCATCCAAGGGATCTTAAGTCAACTGAGCTGTGTGAAGATGGGCATTATTGTAATGGAGGACAACTTTCTTTCTGATGACTTAAGAGGATCGTTTTTTTCTTTTTGTCCAAAGCTCTTTTCAAACGACGAAATTGATTGCTGTAGAGAAAAGAAGTGATTGATTATTGTCTGACTGTTCGTAATGGACAATTCATTGAATATCCCATCATACAACTCAACATGATCTTCTATGGATGAATTCCAATTCTCGGCCGATAGCAAATCAGTTTTGTCGATTAATCCACTGACGACAACGTTTAACGTTATGATGAAGGATCCACTTCTCATCACCCCCTCCCCCACAAAAAAAGGTATTTAGTGATATCGTTTCAGCAATGACTCACAAGCGATTTTGATTGAAAACACCTTTTAAAATAAACATTCTTTTTTAAGTTTTACCGAAACATTTGTTAAAATCTGAAAATTATCTGATTTTTTATGAACTTTTTAAAAATCGGCACATTGTGCATCTTAACAGGTGCATATTTTTCTTCATACCAAAAAATATGATATCTGATTAATGAGATTATTATCTACTATTGAATCACCTTAGTTGATGGAAGTACTCGCATTCATGTTATTTAAGTAAAATAGTGAATGTAGACACTCAGCACAGTTGGCCCATTTTGATACCTGTTTCATGACATGTTTTGGTGATTGTGGCAGGTGTCACATCAGCAAACATAAAGAAAAACTGAAATGAAGGTTTAATAAAAAAAAAATGAATTTTGATTAGTTGATGCAATCACGTGAGCAAAGGCAGAAGACAGTTTTTTTTCTTTTTTTTTTTTTTGCTTTCATTTTGTTAATCAGTTACTAAAAAACAGAGATGTATTTGAGTAGCTAAGGGTTTTAGTTCTTTTTTAGTCCATTTAAGCTACCTTACAAAAGATGGCTAGAGAACCTTTATTCTTTTCCTAATGACAGTTGGAAGCTACACAAATGCGAAATTTAGGTTTCTTTGTTTAATGGCATGTCAACCTCGGTGGGTTATTTAATACCTAAGCATTTATTGTAGAAGAACAATAGTGGAAGATTTACCCCATAGGGATAAGGAAGATCATATCTTTCCCGAGAGTAATTGTCTGAAAGTGAATGTAATAGCTCACTACAATGTTACAGTCCAGCATTCTTGCCGCTACATAACAGGGACTCCCCCAGCTTCGGTATGGCAACCATTCTAGTAGAAGGAAAACTCTGAATTCAAACCAATAAAAATTCCCTTGAGTCATATCCTGCTTGTGTAGACGGGCTGGCTAAATCCATTTATGAAGTATAATAAAAATAAAATATCAAGATTAAAGCTTTTAAATTCTTATAATTTTAAAATTCAAATGAAGATATGAATACAGCTGAGCAATTGATATCATAAAGTGATGATGTCAAGATGTGTCAGTATCAGTTATCAATACTTTTTGATTAATCTTGATAATTTCTAAAGAGAAGTTTTAACAAAACGTGATAAGACAAGTGCAGCAGCCTTCATACACATAAAACAAAGGGTATTAGTCCAAAAGTGAATGTGTGGGGATATAGGAATTAACAATAAAACTCCCAACCGGATGTTGACTCGTCGGCTGCCACATACAAAATGTATAAACGCGTCGCTACGCATAAGGCTCCACGCAACCATCCGGTTAAAAATCAGAAAAAAAGAAAAATAATAAAAAGTAAAGTAGCCAATGGGAAGTGGTCGCGCCAAAATTAGAAGGATTTAGGAGTGGCGAATTTGGAGCCGGTGGAGAAAGATAAATACTCAGGTTTTCTGTGAACCGAGTCTTGTCAGGGAGTGTCCGTCAAACCAACAACATCATTTTGCTGTCTGGTGTTTTGGGCACCACGCTACGTCTTGGGACGTAGCGTTGGTTAGTCCATTCACCAAGTAAATAAAGGAAAGTATGGAAGAAATGTTTTCGTCTCTTATCTGTTTCTATCTTTTCTTTTTGTATATTTCTTTTGGACTTTCTTTGGACAAGGCATTGCGCCGGCCAATCAACGTGGGGTAAAATCATCATCATCATCATCATATCGTGCTGGCAGCACGGATATCTCTGACCCTCTCTCGCCACTCCTCCCTATCGTTCATCGCCCTAGGTAGGTCTTCAGGACAACAACCTGTATCCTCACATAGCTGCTGAATGTACGTTCGTGCTGGTCGTCCTGCTTTTGCGCGGCTGTGTGTGGGGATCCATAAGAGTACATCTCTTATGAGTTCATCTCTGCTTCTCCAGCAATGTCCTGCATGTCTGGTTCGCCTAACTTGAATAGTTTTCGTGATAGGGGGCAGGTGGCCGTACAGTTGGTGTCTTGTGGGGTGTTGCTGCCAGGACTTGTTCAGGATTGCACGCAGCATTCTTGTGTAATTGCCATCTAGTTTCTTCTCCAGCCGTTTTGTTAGCGTCCATGTAGTGCATCCAAATAGCAGTATCGATGTGACCGCTGCCTGGAAGAAACTGCGTTTCATTTTATCGGTTAGGTCTGATTTCCATATAGTCGATAGCCTATTGATAGCTGTCCATGCTTTCGTTAACCTCGTTTCGATGTCCTTTTCGGTTGATTCGACGCTGCTTCCTAGGTACGTGAATTTGTCTACTAGTTTAAGAGGGGTTCCTTCTAGAGTGGAGATGTCCCCCGTTTGGTTATAGCACATATATTCCGTTTTATGTGCATTAACATGGAGGCCTATGCTTGCTGCTGCTCGTTCCAGGCTATGCAGAAGTGTTTCGGCTTGGTCAGGTGTATTTGCCAGTATTGCTATGTCATCGGCGTAGTCGGCGTCGGTAATTGTTGTTGCGGGGTATCTTCTGCTTCTTTTCTTCGTCAGTTCGAAGCCATTCTCTTTGATTTTGTCAATCGATGTTCTAAGTACGTAGTCTAGACAAATGATAAAGAGATACGGAGCCAGCGTGTCCCCTTGTAGTACTCCTGCTACAATGTCGAAGTATTCTGTGTCTCCATCTGGTGATCGTACTTTTACTTTAGTGTTTCTATAGAGAATCGTTATTGCCGCTACGGTTTCTTTAGGTATGCCGTACGCTAGTAGGATTTGTTCCATCTTTCCTCTGTGAATGGAGTCGAAAGCCTTGGTAAAGTCGACAAATATTAATGTCGCTTGTAGGTTCTTTGCCCGTACACCTTCAAGGATTCTGCGGATGGTTAGTATTTGTGAGGTCGTAGATCTATTTCTTCGGAAGCCATTTTGGTTTTTTTCTAAGTATGTTGTCGATTTTGGGTTCTATTCGGTTTCGTAGTAGGGCATTGTAGATTTTGGCAGCTATGGATGTAAGTGTTATGCCTCAGTAGTTTTTGGCTAATTCGAGGTCCCCCTTTTTAGGGAAGGGGAGTATGCATCCCTTCGTCCATCTATCTATCGGATTTTGATTGTATACTGCGTTGCAGTGTCGGAGCAGTATGTCGTCGAATTGTCTGGTCTTCCATACTTCCGGGGGAATTTCGTCCAGTCCTGCAGCTTTCCTATTTTTAATTTTTCTGAGAACCGAGTCGAGTTCTCCTTGTGTGAACGGTCCAAGTTTAATGTCTAATTGTTTGCTAATTATTCTGGTGATTGGTTCATGCGTTATTTTTGGTGGGTTTCCAAGTAAGTTTTCGAAGTGCTGTTTCCACAGTTTTATTCTTTCTTGTTGGTTTGCTGCTTTAAGTTTTGCTTTGGCTGTGTTCTTCTGCTCACTTCGTTTATTGTTTGCCAGGCAATTCTAGATTGTCTATCTTCTACCGAGTCTCTAATCTTATCTATCTGATTTTGAATGTATTCTGTCTGTTCCTTTATATATATGCCTGCTAATTGATATTGTGCTGTTTTTAGTTTTAAGGCATTTGTGTTTGTTGGGTTTTTTCGATAGTTTTTGGAGGCTGTTTTCACTAGTGCACGTTTTTCTCTCACCGCTAAGGTTTCCCATGGGACTCTATATTTAGTTTTAATTTTTGTTGGAATGTATTTTGCTGCTGCCTCAAGGTGTGCATTGACGAAATTTTCGTATTCGTCGTTTGGTGTACTTTTTTCCGTCTTTTCTTGTAGTGTTTCGAATCTGTTTCTTAATTCTAATACGTATTTATCTCTGACATCTTTGTTGTTTAATAGGGCCCAGTCATAGTGTTTGGTGGTCGCTGTTCGTTTGTCGTTTTTTCGTAGGCTTAACCGTATTTTCGCTGTGACTATTCGGTGATCGGTGGACACACCCTCAAAAGAGGAGTATGCCTCGCAATTCAATGCACTATTCTTCCATTTCTTGTTTATAAGGACGTAGTCTATCTGAGCTTTAGTATTGTTTGCGTACGTGTATGTCCATAGTTTGCCCTCTCTTTTTTGGTAGTTTGTATTGAGGCATGCTAATCTATTTTCTATCATGAAATCTGTTAGATGTTGCCCATTTCTATTTGACGTGTTGTGGAGGCTGTATTTGTTGTTTCGGTTTTTCCCGATTTGTGCATTCATGTCTCCGCCAATGACTAACATGTTGTGTTTCGGGATGCTACGCACTAATGAGGATAACTCATCGTAGAAGGTGACTATTTCATTTTCTTCACTAACATTGGTGGGGCTGTAGCATGAGACGATTGTTGCTCTGGGGTTTCCGTTAAATGTAGCTACCATCATTCTAGGTTGTATTTTCTCTATGCTATTAAGCGTTTTTAGTGCTCTAGGTCCTATAAGCAATCCTACCCCTCCCACTGCGGCGTTGACAGAGTTTTTCCATGCGGATACAGTGGCGAGCGACCATCCATTGCCAGTTTCGTGATATTTGATATCTTCTGTGTGCGTGTATCTGTGTTCTTGTATGCATATTATGTCTATTTTATGTTCTTCGGCCGATGCGATTAGCTCTGGGAGTTGTCCTATTCTATTTAAGGTTCTTACGTTAAATGTGGCTATTTGTAGTGTTTGCTTGCATTTTAGTAGTTTTGATTGTTTGAGCTCTGTAGCTGATTTTTCGAACACCGAGGCCAGGGCTCCAACCTCAGCAGGACGCGCCCCTTTTTTACCCGCGCGAAGAGCGATGCGGTTTGTGTAAGTGGTTTGAGTTTATGGTTATCTTTCGATGGCTGTTTTATTCTCTTCTATAGAAGCCACTCTTATAGAGGAGCAGCAGTAGTTCCCCGATCGAACTGTCGATCCTGAGCGAAAAGTCGTCAAACTCACGTCCAGGACCCATTTGGGTATTGAGTTTGGTCGTCCATTGGTTTATTCAAATACCTTAACGTACATCATGCTGCTTCCCATGTGTACATAAAATAAATTAAAAAAAAAAAAAATAAATAAAATAAATAAATAAAAGGGGGGGGAATTTGTTTTAAGTTTTAACTTAGTTAAAGTCCAACATTAAGGTACTTATGACTTTCACTAGTACTGACTTATACTTTTTTGCTGTATTGGGACTTTTCCAAGGGTTTTTCATTTTTTTTTTTTTTCCATCCTACAGTTGGGGACCTAGCAGGCTTCAGGAATTATAGAGCTCTGTGGTAGCATTAGGCGTTCTAGGCTTTTTCTTCTAAACTACTGTTAGGGCTTTCTTTACGAATTTTTAAATTATTCGATAGAAGATATTTAAAAACATTCTGCCTTGTTCGCTGACATGTGGATAGGCTTAATATCAAATTGGCTTTGCAGTAGAGTAAGCGTGCCTTTACATTTAAAACGCATAGTTTAAGCATTATTTTACAAACAAAATACAGCATAACATTTTGTAAAATTCAGCATTTTAAATTGGAATTAAAGACATACTGACCAATATTGACATATTTCTTCCACTTGGCTCCTGAGTTCAAATGCTCTTCTTCGTTTGGACTTTTATTTACTACTGATATTTTAGGTAGCTTTGGGGGCGGTCTAGTGGGGTGAAGGGGACAATTCGTTTTTGTTGGTTTTTTTTTTTTTTTTTTTTCTTCCCTTTTTCCCTTTCTGAGGGGGGGGCCTGTGGTAGCATTCTAGGCTTTTTCTTCTAAACTACTGTTAGGGCTTTCTTTACGAATTTTTAAATTATTCGATAGAAGATATTTAAAAACATTCTGCCTTGTTCGCTGACATGTGGATAGGCTTAATATCAAATTGGCTTTGCAGTAGAGTAAGCGTGCCTTTACATTTAAAACGCATAGTTTAAGCATTATTTTACAAACAAAATACAGCATAACATTTTGTAAAATTCAGCATTTTAAATTGGAATTAAAGACATACTGACCAATATTGACATATTTCTTCCACTTGGCTCCTGAGTTCAAATGCTCTTCTTCGTTTGGACTTTTATTTACTACTGATATTTTAGGTAGCTTTGGGGGCGGTCTAGTGGGGTGAAGGGGACAATTCGTTTTTGTTGGTTTTTTTTTTTTTTTTTTTTTCCTTTTTCCCTTTCTGAGGGGGGGGGGCTGTGGTAGCATTCTAGGCTTTTTCAACCAAAATATGGAGTCAGATATCTTACGGCAACACAGCCTTGCCCTTAGCCCCTGACCTTCAAAAAACTTATAAACCCCACAAATGTAATAGTGTGAATGATGCCGCAGTCAAGTATGTTAGCTACAAGGCCACGGAGACTCTTCCCAGAAGAAGATAGAAAACAATTAGTAATGAAATGGGAAGGTATATAAATTCAAAAGCGTATGTTTGTCATCTTTCACGACAGGGTGATTGATAGATTTTGATGGCATGTCAGGCTTTCTGGGGTTATTTTATACCAAGAGTTTAGTTGTGTACATTGTACATTTATATTGGATCATTGTTATATGACATCAAGTATTACCATCAAATACGAATAATTTTTAAACAAATTTGACCTATAGATGGAACCTTAATAGATTCCACCACTCTGGGTCAAAGTGGACCGGGAAATAATGGCAATGTAGTATGCCACTCTACACAAATCTTCAAAATTAGAGCCTCATCACCAAATGCCTCTGAAGTGTATTTCCAGACATATTTCAAGTCATGAAATCACCACACAAGACGAAATTAAATTAGTGAAAATGACAAATAAACAACCACAACATGGTCGCTTACTGCATGTTTATTTTCTGGGAAAAATACAGCAAAAGGGGACAGAAAAATGAGAGTGCCCTCTCTTTACCAGGGGCCGTAATCTGTATATATCTATTGTAACATCTAACAGTCTCATACACAGGACACTACATTGTGAGGGTCTTATTGCTCTCTAAGTGATAGTCAGCAGACCCTAAGACCTACCGACTAGTAAAGAATATGAATCATGTACCTCTCTTAATAGATAACCACTTTGTATCATTGGAATCTGATGCAGCTAGTATCTTATCATACTTATTTCTCCATTTATCTTTTCTCTCGACAGGAGATGCAGTCAGCATCTTCTAAACCCTGATGACTGGGTGATTTCATGACAGGGTGGTCAAGTAACAACATTTATACCATTACATCAAATACAAGGCTGCTTCACTTGTTCTTTAACACATTTAATGTTATTAACTGTAGGCCAGATACACACCAAAGTATCTCAGTTAACATTAACTATATAGATACCCCAGGTGTGAATATAAGACTCTAGAGAAAGTTTTCTTAGTTCGAGAAAGTGGGAAGTCTTATATGTGATCAAATACTTTGAAAATCCAACACTCTTTGCTTGCCTGAGACTAAGTGACTTTATATCTCAGATTATTTCATACTCAATCATTTAACAACTAATTGTTGGAATTCTATCATAAGGCTCTGTAGCAATGAGTTAGTGCTCACATGCGTAGTAATTTACAAAGCTCTTTGCTTCGATGTGGCACAAGGCCGAATGAATGGGGCGCCCAATGAGACTCGAACTCACTCGTGTAGGTTTGCTAGTCTAGCTTGCTAACCGTTACACCACCAGAGGTGCCCCTGCTCACATGCGTAGTAATGAATTACGAATTGGAGTAAGATTATATGGACATTGGGATGTTCCACTATTCGAAGGTGGCCAAGTCCATGGACAATGATTAGTTGCTGGTCCAGTGAGTGGGTATATTAGTGTATATATACACCGGCTTGCTTCAATTATGTTTTAGGTGTTACGGGTTTGGTATTGAGTTATCGCCCGTTCTACTTTTTGTCTGCCAGCCAGATGTTAGCTGGGGCTGCTGAGCCGGTAAGTGTTGTTATTCTTTTTTATTCTGCACGTTAGAGCAGTGATTTCTACACTAATTTTGGATTTCTTACCTCTTTTCTCTCATCTTTAGATATAGTTGATATTTGAGTTGCCTGAAAGTAATGCCCCTCATTTTATCATGTTGATCCATAATGACAAAGGTAAATGTTGGCAATTGAAGTTCGGACTTCCTACCAATTGCTATAATTTTTTTTTTTTGCCTTCTTACACAGATAGCAGCTGAGCAGAAGTTTGCAAAAATGCCAATGATATAAAAGTGTATCTACAAAGCTGACTTATCAAGGGAAAAAGTTACACCCACTTACATTTATGGATCTCTGCTAAATATTTATGAATATCAAAGAGTGGAGTCCTGGGTATGATGTTAAACTGCATCTGGTGGTGAGGCTACAGTTCAGGAGCTTTAAGTAGTATGGAATATCTCTTTGTGACCAGGTCCACTCGGACATGGGTCAAATAGATCTGTTTACAAATAAGAATGCATGAAACCATATAAATGTTTGGTTTAGCTTGTTTAATGACATATCAACCTTTATGGGTTATTTAATACTAAAGCCATCCTTTTACAGGGTGGAACGATAAAATTGTCGCCCTAGAAAAGACGACATGATTCCATTTCCGTTTAACGAAAACCGGTTTTCTTTTTTTGTTGCAGACCATCTACTAGTTGGCCAGTTGTGTACAAATCCCAAGAGCAATAGAAGCCTTCTATCATGTCTGAAAGTGACACAATGTTCAACGAGCGAGATCGGAGATGCGCCGTTGTACAACTCATGCACTCTACCGATCCAAGTTATGACAACAGGACCATTGCCAGCACCCTCAATATGCAAATCTGGATAGCCACGAATAACAGGGACGTGCATCGGGTGATGAAAACAAAGTTTCCGGCTTCGGTTATGGTCTTTGGTGTGGTTTCAAGTGAGGGCCACATCATGCCACCTCACATCTTCGAAGTCGGCTTGAAAGTCAACACCAAAGTGTACCTGGATGTGCTGAAGAGTGTGGTGATCCCCTGGTGCAATCAGGTGGCCGGTGGCAGATCCTGGGTATGGCAGCAGGACTAGGCGCCGGCCCACAAGTCCAAAGAGACCCAGGCTTGGCTTCAGAAGGAGTGCTACGACTTTGTACCTTCTCCTACTGGCCCCACTCCTCCCCTGGCCTGATCCCGCTGGACTACTTCGTTTGGTCATACGTCGAGAACATCACCAACATGACCTCCCACAACACCAAAGCCAGCCTGATCGCTGCCATCCGCCGAGTATCCGCCGAGCTCCCGCCGGCGCTTGTGAAAAAGGCATGCTCCCAGTTCTGGATCTGTATCGAGGTGGTGATTGAGACTGAAAGCGGCTACATTGAATAGATGTCAGCTCTACTACATAATCAAGTTACCTGAATTGATTTTTTCAATAAAAGTTTTGAAATAAAGCTGTAGTGTTTTTTTTCTTTTGGACAACAATTTTATCGTTTCACCCTGTAGAAGGACTTGTAGTACAATTTAACTTTTAAATGTGGAGATAAGAGGGTTAATAACTTTTTCCAATGGTATTAGTCTGAAAGTTAGCAAACAAATTTTTTTTTATTAAATAGAATTATTTATGTCAGATAAAAATACTTGAAAGTCAGGTTATTTTGAACAAGTTACATGAGTAACAAGCCACAACTTGGGTAACAGGATTACCTAGAATGTGACTTGTCACTCATGTTACTTTCTCTACATTTAAAATACATTACTTACTTTATGATTTACTAAGATTTGCCTTATTTGATGCTCAAAGCTTTGTTTGCTTAGAGCATCTGGTATTACTAAATAGTCATCCACTTAAGTACATATCTGTCTCCATGTTACTGTTTTCATAATCCTAATGTTTGTTTATTCAATTTTTTTTATCTGTTTATGGAGGTACAGTGGTGTAATAATTATCATCATCAAAAATGGACTGTGTGGGTCAAATTCTAATTTTGGACAAGGCTGTTTGCATTTCTCTGAATTCTAATGCCTCCAGGAAAGGCATGAATCTACCTCTTCTATGAACTATGGGGAAAATAGTAAGGCAGACTGGGCTCTCTGGCCTTGGTTGTGCAACGAGTCAATGTGAAGGAAAACTCTAAATTTTAATCAACTGTAACACATTTAAAAAGTCAGCAGTGTTTAATAGTTGTCCATGAAAACAAAGATAAAGAAAATGGCAGATTGTTGACACCATCTCCCTATGACACCTTTGAAAGGGTGAGAAAGAAAATAAAAATCTGTCTCATAAATTGGCTTGAGCCTTTGTTTCGTCAAATATTTCTTTTTTTTTTCAAAACTACTAGCATCTTTCTTTTTAAAAGAATATATCTGCTAATCTGCATATCATGCTCATTCTATTATCACTCTATCTGGGTTTTTTTTGTTTTTTTTTTTTGTTTATTTTGGCAGGTCTCCTCTTATTTGAATGTCTTTATATTCTTCCCTCTCTTTGTATCTACGTCTCTCATCAATAGATTTATTGAGATTGTGTCTGTTTCTCTGTTCGTCTTCAGTCTATCAATATATTTTTGTCTGTCTATCCATTTCTGTAAACTCTTACCTTACCTGCTATCAGTTTAATCAATGTTTTGTGAATTTAATAGTCTGTTTTAATTTCTGTTTATTAATTCATTCAAACTGTCTTTCTTTCTATCTCATTGCATTTATCTTTTTTCAATATTTGGAAATATGACCTTCTCTATTTGCAACCTGATTATCTTTTTTTCCTTCATTTTTCTTTTCCATTATTTTTAGATTTTCTTTTTTTCTCCATCTTTAGATTTCTTTCTTTCTTTCTTTTTCTATAGTTTTCCTTACATTTTTCTTTCTTTCTCTCTTTAACCAGTGATTAACAATAAAATTCTTTCTTTTTTTTCACTATCCTTAGATTTCTTTCTTTCTTTCTTTTTCTATAGTTTTCCTTACATTTTTCTTTCTTTCTCTCTTTAACCAGTGATTAACAATAAAATTCTTTCTTTTTTTCACTATCCTTAGATTTCTTTCTTTCTTTTTCTATAGTTTTCCTTACATTTTTCTTTCTTTCTCTCTTTAACCAGTGATTAACAATAAAATTCTTTCTTTTTTTTCACTATCCTTAGATTTCTTTCTTTCTTTCTTTCTTTTTCTATAGTTTTCCTTACATTTTTCTTTCTTTCTCTCTTTAACCAGTGATTAACAATAAAATTCTTTCTTTTTTTTCACTATCCTTAGATTTCTTTCTTTCTTTTTCTATAGTTTTCCTTACATTTTTCTTTCTTTCTCTCTTTAACCAGTGATTAACAATAAAATTCTTTCTTTTTTTCACTATCCTTAGATTTCTTTCTTTCTTTTTCTATAGTTTTCCTTACATTTTTCTTTCTTTCTCTCTTTAACCAGTGATTAACAATAAAATTCTTTCTTTTTTTCACTATCCTTAGATTTTTTTCCTTTTTTCTTTTCCAATGATTAACTTTAGATTCCATTTTTCTTTCCCCACAATCATTTGATTTCTTTCTTCCTTTTTAGATTTCTTTCTATTTGTCTTTTTGTCATTATTTTCTTTCTTTTCCAGTAAATCTCCCAGTCCTGCACGATCCACCCTTCTCTTTTGCTCACAACCACACATACACACACTGTACATATCTTAAATTCATTCAGGTTATATCCTTTTCTCTCAGCCTGTCGAAATATTCTCGTCTGTCTATTCATCAATATAAGCTCTTAACTTCATTTACACTATCTGTTCATTCAGTTTTTAGTCTGTCAAAAGTAATCTGCTTGTTTAAACATCTATTTATTCATATCATATTTTCTTTCTTTTCAGACAGAATTCCCTATCACAATAAGTGCATAAGGACCTTTCATTTTCTTTCACCAATAAGTGGATATTCAGAAAACCTAGATTTAAATACCAAAATTTATCGATGTTATATGTCCTCAAAGATCTGTAGGTAGTATAATGGTTATTGGCACATAAATTGAAATCAACCAGCCAAATTCAGATTCCTACTGAGACTGTTTTAAGGTGTGTCAGTGAGGCTTATAATATACAGATTGCATCCTCTGCAAAGGAATAGGACCTCTCTCCACCCAGCAAAAAAGAGCTGTCCTAGGTATAACACTAAACTGCATGGTAAGACTCCAGTTCAGGAGATCTTGGGAGTATGAGTACCTTTTTATTACTATTACTCTTCTGATGACTCTGACCTGGAGTGGTAATACCTTTTAGGGCCCCATTCATTGTTACTTGAAGGTAGAATTGTTTATTAAGGATTATTATTAGTTACTTGAAACTGTGTACAAATCAATTAAATAGAATAGTTACATAAAACAATATAATTGTTTATGAATTCTTATAACTAAATAGGAATACTTGAAACCATACATCTGTGTCCAAATTATTTATATTAGATAGGAATACTTTATATCATATTACTGTGTTTAAAAAGCACTCAAAAAATGTAAATATAAATGTACAATGAATATGATTCCCAACTCTTTCAGCATAAAATAACCGTTGATAATTTGACTGGCCATGAAAATCATTCTCTCAATCAAACCAAATTAGCACTCTATGGAACATGATCTTGTACCTGATTTGGTTATATTAAATAAATTTTAACAAACATTTTTTAATTCTAGACTCTGTAATATGCTTAAAAAGGAAAGAAAAAAATGTATGTTAAATTTATATTTTCATCACATCAGCCTAAAAGAAAATGTGACAGGAAATACTAGCAATAAAATCGTTTTTTTATTTTTCTTAATTAAGTTAAATGAATTCTTTTCTTGGAATGAGTAAAAGTTTCTAAAGTATTTCCACAGATTTTCACTGTATATTATTGATTCTCATTAAAACAAGTCATGTGTAAGATGACACGTTTCTTCTATCGACTCAGACATTCTTTCATTTATCCACCCTATCCCTCAGTTCAGCTTTCTTTGTCTGTGTTTGTCTGAGATTTACTTATTTAATTCCCATCTTTAATCACTTTACACTCAAGTCATTTCGTCTTTCAGTTGGGCTTTCTGTCTCTAACCTTTTGTTGAAGTGTTTCTTTTAAATCAAATTCAGTAAATATAATTGTCTTTAACTTATGGGCTTCTCTTGTAGAATGTTTTTCCATTAAGCCCATGAACTGTTGTAAATGTTATAGAGTATGGAGTGATCATTTTGGGAGGCTGCAAATACACATGTTGTCCAGTGGGTTGGCATGGTCTGAAAGAGACTATTCTTTTTGGCACTGGAAGTTAAACTTTCAGCACAAGTGGAATTGTGGAATATTTTTATTGCATTTTTTGTATTTTATCATCTGTTGGCATTTTTTAAATTTTTAAAATCTATTAATTTATTTATCTTCATATCACATCCTTACACAATTAGTGGTTGGTTGGTTGGGTTTTATGGCATACCAACCTTTGTAGGTTATTTGATACCAAATCTATTTTTATACTAATAATCAGTTCTATTTCAAACAATTCAGTTTGGCATGAGTACACTGTTTAATTGTCAAAAACATTTCTATTTAAGGCAATTCAGTTGAGTCAAACAGTTCAAATTCAAACAATTTAGTTTAGTATAAGTATAGATTTTGTATATACACAGTTAAATGTCAAAGCATTTCTATATAAAACAATTCAGTTTAGCATAAGTACAATTTCATAGTCAAAAACAGTTCCATTTCAAACAATTCAGTTTAGCATGAGTACATAGTTTAATTGTCAAAACATTTGTTTGAAGCTATTCAGTTTAGTCAAACAGTTCTAATTCAAACAATTCAGTTAAGCATAAGTATGCAGTTTAGTTCTATTTAACCCATAGATAGGGCCTTTACCATTCCGGGCCAGAGGGGACCTGGGAGCGATGGCAATGAAGAGGTGCTCTGCATTCCCCAAAGCTCCAGCATCACTGGAATCTCACAATCAGATTGTTTAGTGTCATATCCAGGACACTCGTTGGAGGTGGGGGGGGTCTTACCCCTCTGCAGAGGTGCAGTCGGTGTATTCTACAGCCCCAGCCAGGTGGGCAAACAAGCTGAGTGATTGATTTTTATGCCATGTCAATCCATCTAGGATTATTCTATGCCTAGAGAATAGGGAATCGTATTTATTGTATATTTATATTTACATTTTTTGTGTAGTTGCTTTTTTAAGAGTTCTTTTTTGTTTGCACACAGTTCTATGAAATATAATGGTTTTAGTTTCTATGTTTAATGGGTTATTTAATGTTTAAGAGTTCTTTTTTATTTGCACACAGTTCTATGAAATATTATGGTTTAGTTTCTATGTTTAATGGGTTATTTAATGTTTAAGAGTTCTTTTTTGTTTGCACACAGTTCTATGAAATATAATCGTTTAGTTTATAAATCATTTGTTTGCACAGTTATATGATATCAGGTATTCCTATCTAATACCTAACATGCATACAGTTGTATGGCTTCTAGAATTCCTATATAAAAAGAAGATATTTTCAAATTCTAAGCCAAGTAATTCTTATGCATTCTTAAATAACATGACTGGATTACATACTTTACCTTAATTCATGGCTCTGTCAACAGGGCTTTGAGTATGCTGACTGTATCACATGCAGAGGGGTAAGACCCCTTGAAAAAAAAGTGTTTATCTTGGACATGACACTAAACTGCATCTGATAATGATGCTCCAGTTCTAAAGATCTGAAGAATGTATAGTGTATAGTATCTATTCATTAACATTACTCCCAGGTCCACTCTGACCTGGAGTTGTAGTATCTAATAAGGTACGAGGATCATTAAATAAGTTGCCACACTTTTTTCATATGAGCACTTTTACTGATAGTACACACATGAAACTCAAGTCCCCTTCAAAGTAATCTCCTCTGGCTGCAATGCACTTGTTGTACCATTCTAACAACTTCTGAAAGGCCCCATGAAAGTCCTCTTGTGTGAGTATGTCAATGACCTTCTTCACAGCCTCTTTCATCTCCTCAATTCTCTCCAAACGACAGCCTCTGAGCTTAGGGAATAACCAAAAGTCACAGAGAGCAAGGTCTGGACTATAGGGAGGGTGAGGAACTGTCTTTATGCCCATCTTGGTCAAATAGTCTGTGACAAGGATGGAGTTGTGGACTGGTGCATTGTCCTGGTGGAAATGCCACTGACCCGATTTGAAGAGTGCCCACCTCTTTCGACAAAATCTCTTCTTGAACTCCCTTAAAACCGCAACATAGTAACCCTAACCCTTTGGTCAATCAACTCTGGTGTATTGACTTCCTTACTCCTCCCACACCTCTCATCATCCCTCACAGACTCCCTGCCTTCCTTGAATCTCTTATGCCACTCAAAAACTGATGCTCGATTCATGCAAGATGGTCAAAAAGCAGTCTGAAGCATTTCATACGTTTCTGTGGCATTTTTTCCAAGTTTAGAGCAGAATTATATTGCATATCGTTCTTCTAAAGTGTCCTCACATCCAGATTGCATTTTTGAAATTCACCAGCTGTGACAATTAGGCTTTAGTAGGGTGTATTTCAATTGCTGCTGTAGCTGTTCATTTGAACCTGAAATCATAAAAATTGGTCAGTCATCTCATAAGATGTATAGTAATAAGATACTGGATTTTCAAGAGTCTACGACAATTTTAAATGCCTGTACAAAAAATGTCTGGAAACGTATTGAATGCACCACATACATATATATCAAATATATATGATTTAGTTTGGTTGGGTTGTAGAAGAACAGTAGGAGTACTATTTAAGTCATAGCTGGTGATGAAGATTCCTGAATTGTATGTGTGCATGCTCATGCATTTAATGTTAGGGATTTTTTGTATATATATTAGTGAAGTAGAGATAATCATTATTTTTTGCTGTGAATCATACGTGTCTGCCTAAATGAGTGACTCTTCCTGTGTAGACTGTTGTTAATTGGTGTCTGGTCTGGTTACCAATTGTGGAACTTTTTTTCATTAAGCCAATAAATTATTGGTTTTATTTTTGTATTTTATTATTTGTTTTCTTTTTCTTTTAAAACTTTATAAATTTATGAATCACCACAAACTTCTTCTGGCAGCTTTTCTGATCATATGCTCTTAACTCACAGCTTATCTGACACTTGTGGCCCCAGTTTGGGAATCCATATTTTAGTCTCCAGTCAATAAGTGCAAAAAATATGACCCACCGGCTGGATCAAGCCCACAGCCATTGTTCATCTGGCTCACAATTCAATTCTATTTTCACCCAGATATGCTGTCTACGCAAGAGTAAGAACCTCTCCCCACCCACTGCAAAAAAAGAGGTGTTCTGGGTATGACACAAAACTGCATCTGATAGTGAAACTCCAGTTCTAGAGATCTAAGGAGTGTAGAATAACCCTTCATTTTCATTACTCCCAGGTCCACTCTGACCTGAAGTAATAGTACCTGTTTGGGTCCCATCTATGGGTCGAATAAATCTGTTTAAAAATTGTTTGTATTTGATGGAACTATGCAAGAAAACCAAAAAAAAAAACTTGTAAAAAACAACATGTAAAATGCTAATATGAACATACAATGAATGCAATTTCCTAATCTCTAAGCATAATGAAGAAGAGTCTTTGCAGTGCAGTAGCTAAAGTACTGGACTATTGTCTTGAAGTGTGCAAGTTCAAAGTCCTGTCATGCTCACTTTCAAACTAATACCCTTGGAAACGGTTTTGTAGAAGTCAAATGACTCACCTGCTAACGTGGCTGCCTTCTTGAATCTTCTTGTCAAAAGTGAGCCAGACAAGCTTACCTCGTATATAGGAGATTACCTAATGCAGCAGGTGGGTTGGTCTATTTTGCTAGGATGGACCTACCCAACACATTTGCAAGAACGGTGTCTATTCACCCATATATTCATCCAGTAAATGGCAATGTGAGCTGCATCAGTCGACTTGTGTGTCAGACCACTTTCAAGTCAACCAATATTCATCAGGTATGAACCTCCTTATCCTCCAACAATGCATTAAATAGTTTCTCTGCTGTTCTATGATAATAACTGCTATTAACAGATTATTTACCATATGGAAATCTAATCTATACGATAAAAGAACACAGTTATTCTTTCAAGCTGTAGCCATGTCAACTGTATGGATGCACCACAATGAAACACACTAAGAAAAATTTAAATGGGAACTACAGAAGAAAACTACATGCTGTTTTCAACAAATCCTGGAAGCAACACCTTACAAAATAGCAGGTGTATAGCCACTTGCCTCTCATCTCACAAACAATTCAAGTAAGACAAAAAAAATGCTGGGTATTGCTGGAAAAATTAGAAATCATAAGCAGGTACCCACACACGAACACCCCAGTGTCAGCAAAACAGCAAAGCCTTATTTCATTAGATCTGCTCGGACACTATATGCCGTCTAGAAGACCTACCAAGAACCATGGACAATAGGAACTGATAGCAAAAGAAAGTCAAGGGAATACGTGCAGTCAGTATGAGTAGAGGATGATGATCAACTATGTTGAGCATTCTTTACTAGTAAATATAGCAAACTCAATTATATATATATATATATAAAGGTATTTCTGTTCTGTTTTTACAAAAGATAAATGGGAGTATAAATGTAGGAAGGAAGGTAATGTTCCACCAATTTTTCAAAATGGAGAAGGTCTGTCTGCCTTGAAAATCAGCATTTAATATCTTGGTTTTTACTTGTACTCAACAACCAATCAGAAACCAGTGGCAAATCCATTCTTTCTATCATTTGGCTGATCACTCGTCAATTTTAATCTCCAGCAAATCACTACAAAAATCTCTCAATTTTTTAATGAAGTCAGGCTATTTCATTATCTCGTATTCCTTTTTTTTAAATATATATATTTTTCTTTTTCTTTTCTTTTGTCATTCTTTTTCAACAGGGTTAGTACAAAAGTCCTGTGCAAAACTAATATCAGTCTTATAATTGAAATAATTATATACTCTTGCTGCAAGAGGTTAGAATTCAAGACTAAGATTTCAAATACTGATTTTCTTGTTAAAGGGGTATTCTCTTATAGCATGTCCCCCATGTCCTCGTGTCATATTTAGCAAAGATTATACAAGATGATATAAGCGAGGTATAACCCAGCCTTTCAATCCCCCATTATGTTTCTTTTTATCTATGTAAATATTAAATCCATTACATTAATTTCCTACATTTGGATATTGTCCTTCATTTTTATCTCATAATTTTTTCTTATTGTTCTTGTTGGAACAAGAGGGAATTATCTCCCTTGTTCCAGATAGAGTAAATGGCAAGTCAGCTGCATTTTCGGTGAAATATGAATTAGACAAGTGACATATATCAGTTCTACAGTCTCATTTGTTTTTCCCGGAAAGTGCAGCTGATTCTGCTTTTACACAATCTGGAAAATAGGAGATAATTCTCTCTTGTTCATACAGTTCTTCATCTTATTTCATCTTGATGGTCATAATTTGAGGAAGCAATCTTTTACTGCTGCTTTTTATTTCTTTAACCCTTTTCATGTAAAGTCATAAAATTTTCTCTTTTTATCATAGTTTCAAGTGAAACGTTTTGAACTATTAAGAATCAATTCAGGAGAGTTCCCAGAGTGTAATGGCTAAAGCACTGGATTGCAGCCTGAAAGTAAATAAGTTCAAGCTAAGGTTGTACTGTTACACTCACTTGTGGACTCATTCCCTTCTGAAAAGTATGAACCCCATTATCTCCCCAGCTATGGTTTAAATAGTATCACTAATGTTCTTTTATAAGGATGCCTTTAGCATTAAATAACCCACAAGGGTTGATATGCCATTAAAGAAAGAAAGAAAGAATCCATTTTGTACACTCTGGTTTAATCTATCATTGCCTTAATTTTTGCTTTTTTTTTTCTTGCCTTTGAGCAGTCTACCTGGCATTCGTGCCAGGTGTTCAGAAAAGTTATGATCACTTAGCCTCAAGGGGCCCATCCCTCAGGCTTTTTACCTGTTTGCTGGACTAAGTTCTGTCAAAGTTCTGCTGTATATTATATTTGAGTGTGGTTCACGTGCTGAATTACATGTCAAAGTGAATACTCACTTGGGCACGAGGAAGAGAAGATTATATGTGCTTTGGGGCGTTCCACAATACATAGGTGGTCTAGTCCATTCCTTGGCTAGTGATAGGCAGCCAGCCCAGGAGTGGCTATACTAGCATGCATATATACTGGCCCACTCATTGACATATTTGTCTGCCAGCTGGGCCGCAGAGCCGGTAAGTGTTGTTTATCATTTTATCCCGCGTGTTAGGGCAGTAGCTTCTTCAAGATCATTGCTTAGCATCTAAGGTACCCCATTAAGGGTGTACTAGCCAGGTTAAGTTATTTTTGCAACTGCTGTGTATGTGTTTCAATTTGTGAATTTTGCTTCCAGAAATTCCCTGAGAGTAAAATGTGCCCATGTCATGTCTTCTTGAAGGATTAAAGATACTTTAAGCTTTTAACTTTACAACCATAAAATAAAATATTCTTGCCGATATATGAACTTTCTATGAAATATGTTTTAGTCTTAACAAATAGAGTCGGGTTAACCCTTTAAGCCAGAACGATCAATATTTGTGCCACAAACTAAAAATGCATAAACCCAAGGGGGTTTAAATTTTTGACAGGGAATTCCTCATTTTTACATTGCCAATAAAATTTTATATTTCATAAATATTTTGTATATAATTTGATATTTTCTTTTAAATGTATCTTACATTTTTACATACCCTTGAGAAAGGTATGAAGCCTGTTATCCCCCCTCCCACAGCTATGTGTTAAATACTATTCTTCAACAATGACAGCTTTGACATTAAATAACCCAAGAAGGTTGATATGCCATCAAGCAAAGAAACCAACCAAACAATTATATTTTATATAACAATTATATTTCATATAACAAAATATATTCTTTGAATATATTTTGTTATTTTTGTATCATATTTATATTATTTGTTTTTTTAAATATATTTTTTATTTCATATATATGTATTTTTGATATTTTATTTTTTTTAAATATATTTTAGATATTTTTTTATAAATTCTTTTATATTATATAATATTATTATTCTTTAATATTGTGTGCATTTCAGAAAAATTGATATTATTTTGTAATCTAATAACTTAATAAAAATGTTCTTGAATTTTAACAGCATGTGTAGAAACAATTCAAATTTCTCTTAAATGTTTTATGTTGTTTCTTTTCAGGTAGAGAAATGCCATTCACTGGAAAAGAAAAGGTATTTAAACAGAATTTTGAATTGTTTCTACACATACTGTTAAAATGTGAGATCATTTGAATAAGAATTGGTCAAGATATTAGATTATGAAATTTTATAAATTTTTCTCAAATACACTGTATTTTAAATTGTTTACAGAATTTTGTAACCCATTATTTAACAGCCTGTGAAGTGGTTGTATAACAGATGAAAACATTTTACATTTTCAGTGATTTTTCAAGCCAGGAGCCCAAGGAATTGGCATATGATTGTGGGAGGCTCAGGTTAGTTGGTTGGTTGGTTGGTTGGGTACGTTTTATAGTATATCAACCCTTGTAGGTTACTTAATGCCAAATCCTGTTGGTACATCTATTAAATATATGATTTGCAAACAAATAGTTTGCTGGTAACATTTTAAATGGGCCAGAGCTCATTTGTTTGCACACAAATACATGGTTTCAAGTTTAGCTAATTTAATATTAACAATTCAATTTAAAATCAGTCATTTGTTTGCACACAGTTAAATGAATAAACTTACATGATTCATTTTTTTTTATGTTAGAGGAATTTGTTAGCACCTAATTAAGTATTGTTATTGTTTGCACACAATTAAATTGTTTCAAGTATTTCTAACATTAATAATTCTATTCAACACTATTCATTCATTTTTACTCAGTTAAATGGTTCCAAGTATGGCAGTGTTGTAATACCAATAATTCAATTTTTGCATCTAATTAAATGCTTTCAAGTATTCCTATCTAACCTGAATAATTCTGTTTAGTATAAATCATTTGCTTGCACACACTTAAATGGCTACAAGTATTGCTATCTAAAACCAATGATTTAATTTGCGTACAGTTAGATGGTTTCAAGTATTGCTATTTAACACTCTCAGTTCAATTTAACTTCAGTTGTTTGTTTGCACTCAGTTAAATAATCAAACAGTTTTATTTGATCTGTAGATGGGACCCTAAAAAGTACTCCCACTCTGGGTCAGAGTGAACCTGGGAGTAATGGCAATGAGAACATACTCCACATTCCTCAAAGCTTCACCATTACTGACGCCTAACCATCAGATAGTTTAGTGTCATATCCAGGACACTTGTTTTCTTACCCTTTGGCAGAGATGCAGCTGAATTATTCTGCAGCCCCTGCCAAATCGATACTAAGGTTCAGGGTTCTGAGGATTAATTTTAGGCTAGTATTATTGAACCTTTCTCCTTCACTTCTCGAGAGACTCTGTTTTGAATTTGGTCTTCTCTATTTTTGCTGATAAAGTCAGATAAGACAGCTAAGTCTGATGTTATTAAGCAAATCATATAAACTTTAATAATTCAAACTTGGTTTTAAAAATATTGTCAAATTAAAAACAATCAATTTAGATATCAAAATTAGGCCAAAGTTAAAGTTTTGGGTTTTATCAATATAAGTAATTGAAGTTATTTGATGTATTCTAAAATAAAGGTGCCAACTGAAGTTACAAGGCAAAACCAAAATACGTAATAACATTTTACTTCAATAAAAAGGTAATAAAATCATCAAAAAATGATCAATACTTATAACAAAGCAAATAACAAATACATATGATGAGTCTTTAAATCTTTTACATTTTACATTCTCAACATTTTTAATTCAGCAGGTTCAATTTCCAACATGGTAGTTCTAATTGCTTTCTATTGGTCAGCTTTGTTATTATATTATTTGCCACATTCAAATACTTTTATTGTCACAATTAATCATAGAATTTTGATGACCATTCCATTAACTTCTCTCTAATAAATCTTTCCTCCTTAAAGAATTCACGGGTAAGCTTAAATTCATGAGAAGAAGCATTGTCATGCTTAAATACACACACTTCACATTGAAACTGAAAGACTGGCACTTGTAACAGGCAAACAAAGCCTTCTTCATAAAATTGCAATAATTAGCATTGTTTAGTTTAACTTCATTGACTTTAAATGGTCCAATAATGGTTTAATTGTCAATTCTAGCCCATATCACCAAACTATCATCTCCTTATTATCTTCTTTTAGCCACAGTCACCTCTGAATTGGATAAAATTCATCCTTTGGCCCATCTATCAGGTTCATTAAATATCACTCAAAATCCACCCATAAAAATTACTTTAGAAAAGACAATTTTTATGTATTTCTTGGCCCAAATTTGATGCTTTAAAATATTTGTTTTTGTGAGAAGAGATTGCTTAGGAGATTTTTTTACAAATCCCAATTCATAAAGTATTCTACACCTTTTGTCCTTTTTGACTCCCTCAATTCTAGATTTTTCTGAGCACAAGTCAAAAGTGTCTTTTTTGTTGCTATAATTTGTTTTAGTTGATGTTCATCTCAAAGAAGCAAATTATTAAAACCTTTTCCTTTGCTGCATGTTCTCAGCTGTATTTTCAACAACCTTCTCTATTGTTTGACAATCTTTGCAAAGTTCCTTTGATATCTCCAAAGTGGACATAACATCTTTCAATAACTTTATTATTTTCTATTTAAAGAAAATTATTTTTTTTAGATTTCAAAAGTCTTAAGCTAATATTAGTTTATCTGCATAATAACTTCAGCCAGTTTATTTTTCTGAATTCCAAATATCTCAAAAAATAACCATTGAAAATGGCAGAAAATTTAGATAAATATTTTCCTAAGGGTGGAAACAGATGAGTTTAAATTTGACAAATATTGGTTCAGAACTTTTTAACTTATTGATGTTTATTTGATTTGTGTAATAATTTCAGACAAGCTGTAAAGTGACAAAAAAATGACTGATTGATGTTTATTTGATTTTTGTAATAATTTCAGACAAGCTATAAAGTGACAAAAAAAGGACTGATTGATGTTTATTTGATTTGTGTAATAATTTCAGACAAGCTGTAAAGTGACAAAAAAATGACTGATTGATGTTTATTTGATTTTTGTAATAATTTCAGACAAGCTGTAAAGTGACAAAAAAGGACTTATTGATGTTTATTTGATTTTTGAAATAATTTCAGACAAGCTGTAAAGTGACAAAAAAGGACTTATTGATGTTTATTTGATTTGTGTAATAATTTCAGACAAGATGTAAAGTGACAAAAAAGGACTGATTGATGTTTATTTGATTTTTGAAATAATTTCAGACAAGATGTAAAGTGACAAAAAATGACTTATTGAATCATTTACAAAAATTGATAAATAAATTAATGAAAAATATATAATTCTTCCAAGAATTTTATTCCCTCATCCATTTTATTTGTTTATAAGCCTGGATAGAATGAATGGGTGGTGAAATGTTCTCAGCCAAACCTTGAAAAGAATAACATTTTCTTTTCAATTTTTATTGAAATTTTTTTAAAAGGAGTAAAGAAACTTGAGAAAAAATGTGCTGAGGGATAAATATGTGGAATAGACATGTTTGTTTTCTGATACTTGGACATTCCATTTTTGGCCTGCAACCACCAATATATTTATAATTGACCCAAAACTGATGCCTCATTTTAAATATATCACTATAATTGTAAACAAACTATGTCCACAGTCAAAATAACATGTTTAAAAAGATGTCTCAGTATTATACATTGTTGAATGAAGGAAAATGATTGACTTTAATGGCATGTCAACCCACCTCGTATTATTTTATGCCAAAAAGTTAGGAAATTACATACATTGTAAATTTATGGTAATATTTTTTGTGTAGTTTCTAAGAAGTTTTTGTGCACATTTATGATATCAAGTATTCCTATCTAATACAAATAATTTTCAAACAGATCTATTTGACTCATAGATGATATGTACCTTATTAGATACTACAACTCCAGGTCAGAGTGGACCTGGGAGTAATGTTAATGAATAGATACTATACATTCTTCAGATCTTTAGAACTGGAGCATCATTATCGAATGCAGTTTAGTGTCATGTCCAAGATAAACACTTTTTTTTCAAGGGGTCTTACCCCTCTGCATGTGATACAATCAGCATACTCAAAGCCCTATTGACAGAGCCATGAATAAAGGTAAAGTATATAATCCAGTCATGTTATTTAAGAATGCATAAGGATTACTTGGCTTAGAGTTTGAAAATATCTTCTTATTATATTGGAATGCTAGAAGCCATACAACTGTATGCATGTTACATATTAGATAGGAATACCTGATATCATATAATTGTGCAAACAAATGATTTATAGATTTTTCAAAAGAGCAATTTAAAAAAAATGTAATGGAAAATTGTTATAATTTCAATTAACCAACTCATTGGACTAGTGGGTAAAGTGTTTGCCAATGGTCTGGGAGACCTGGTTTCAATCCCAGGTCACATCATACCAAAGACTTTAAAAATGGTACTTGATACCTCCTTGCTTAACATTCAGCAATATAAGGTACATATCAAGGGTAAAGTGGAGCAATCTAGGGAAAGGAGTAGTGCCCTCCCCTACACTTCGGTGTAGTAGCTATTGAAAAGGGAGCCTTCAGGTTGCCCTCGTCTACGGTCGCCAACTTTACAATTTTACTTTACTATAATTACAATCAAACATTTGAAAAGGAATGAAGTTTTAGCATTAAATTACTCATCAGGAATTGATATGCTGTTAAACAAGCCAAATCCAACCTCATAGACAATTACTATCATAAAGTGAGTTCAATCCTCACTAGCTGCCCAACATTTATATGCATCTACCCAACCCCTCAGCCCTGAGCAGGATGTGACACAAGGTGTTTTTAAGCAGAGCACAGTTGGTTTGAGTTCAGAGTTTTCCTTCTCCTAAACTGGTTGTCAAACCAATGCTAAAGAAGTCTGTCTGACCAACTATTTACTCATTGCTGAATTCAGGTCACCAATTCCATTTCCTAGAAAACAGTCATTACACTAAGTACCCAACATTTGTTGCCTTGTGCCAGACAAATCTAAGCAAATCAATGCTTATATGGTGATAGATTATTTTATAAAATATCTGTTTAATCAGCTTTTGAACTTGGATTGCCAGTTCTATAACCATATTATGCTAAGTGCCCAATATTTACAGCCTTGTGTCAGATAAATCTTAGCTTATCAAATGCTTATAAGATTGTAGATTATTTTATAAAAAACAATTTAATTAATTCTTAGTCTATTAAATGATGTTTCTTTGAATCCCTGTTTACTTATTCATATATATTTTGTTTCTATCCTTCTGTTGGCATCTCTGTTCTATTTGGCAATATTGTCTGTTCACCTTTCTCTTCATACTTCTAATTATCTCTCTCATTCTTTCATTGTATTTTTCAATAAATCTCTCAACATTTGAATATCTCTACATTCTTTCTTCTTTCATCTAAAATTTATTTAGGTTGTGTCTGTTTCTCTGTCATTTTTCTGCCTGCCAGTAAATTTTTTGTCTTTCTCTTCATTTCTATGAGATCATACCTTGATGAACACAAAATGTTTTTATTTAGTATTTAGACTATGAAATGGTCTATTTGTTTTGACCTTTATTTATCATATATCTATTGTTGTGAGATGATTTACATCTTTTCATTTTATTTAGAAATATTGGCTACTGATCTGTTTATTCACCCATCTAATTATCTCCCTTTTTTTTTCTTTCTGTTTGGCCATTGTTCTTTCTTTTTCTTTCTTTCTTTCTGTTTTCTATATCTCTTTCACTCAGTTTGGATATTGTTCTTTCTTTCTTTCTGTTTTCTTTATCTCTTTCTCTCAGTTTGGTTATTGTTCTTTCTTTCTTTCTTTCTTTCTTTCTGTTTTCTTTATCTCTTTCTCTTGGTTTGGTCATTGTTCTTTTTTTCTTTTTCTTTTTTCTTTCTTTCTGTTTTCTTTATCTCTTTCTCTCACTTAGGTCATTGTTCTTTCTTAGTTTTTCTTTTTTTTCTTTTTATTTTCTCTCTCTCTTTTTCTCTGTTTGGTCATTGTTCTTTCTTTCTTTTTCTTTCTGTTTTCTTTATCCCTTCCTCCCAGTTTGGTTATTTTTCTTTCTTTCTTTCTTTCTTTCTCTGTTTGATCATTGTTCTTTCTTACTTTTTTCTTTCTTTTTGTTTGCTTTAGTTTTTCTCTCCATTTGGTCATGATTTTACTTTCTTTTTTCTTTCTTTTTATTTGGCTTTCTTTCTTTCTTTCTTTCTCTGTACTTTTCAGTAAGTTTACCACTGTTTGAACATCTCTCTATTCCAATTCTTCTCTGTTTCTTATCCTAACTTCACTTTCTTCTTTGGATGATGTCAGCCATTGGTATATTTTTCTAGCTTCTCATTTATGGGTTCATCAATGTTTCTCCTTGCTTCACTGATTCACTGCTGCTCTTCAAAACCTGCTGATTTGTTCATTCGCTGAAAAATTTGACTTTTCTATCAGTGCAAAAAGTTCTACAGTCTGAGCTTTTCTCTTTTCATTTGTCAGTCACTGGTGATCTAGGCTGTCAGAAATTACATTTTTTTTTTCTTTCTTAACATGAATTTAATAATTTCAAAATTGAAAGTAAACAAAAAAAAAAAAAAATCTTTGCTCATTTAACCTTTCAGTGATTTGTTATCTCAAGTGTTTAAAATATCTTAAAATTAGGTATATAATTTTAGAACATCCTGATTATCTATCTATCTCTCTCTCTCTCTCTCTCTCTCTCTCTATATATATATATATATATATATATAGACAGAGAGAGAGAGAGAGAGAGAGAATGAAAGAAGGCTGCATTCTTGCACCACGGCATCTAGGAATCTTTTCCGTGACAATTTTTACTTACTTGAAGCAAAATGATTGTGCTACTTTGGATTGTTTTTGTGTGAGTGGCCATTTGTAATATGATTTGTGCGCATGTATATGAGTGAGTCCTTGATATTATCACCGCTTATGAATATGCATAACTTGTTATGTATATAAGGACTCCAAAGCAACAACTAGAGTAAACAATACAAATAATTTACAAATAAACAGTATCAAATATTCCACTTTAATAATTTTCAAATAGATCTATTTGACCCATAGATGTGATCCTAACAGGTACTATCACTCCAGGTCAGAGTGGACCTGGGAGTAATGTCAATAAATGGGTACTTCACATTTCCCAGATCTCCAGAATGGGAGCCTCACCACCAGATGCTGCTAAGTGTAATACCCATAATGCCCCTTTTCTGGGGAGGTATTGCCCTCTGCAGTGGATATATAGTCACTATATTCAAAGTTTTGTTGACAAGACTGACAGATTTTTCTGAACCAGTTCTTTCCAGTCATCCACTGATATATTGATTTCCTTAAAGGAACTTTTCAGATAATCTGTATGAGCAGGATATGAAACAAGGTCATTTTTTATGTGGAGTTTAACTGGTTTGAATTCAGAGTTATCCTTCTCCTAGACTGGTTGCCATACCAAGGTTAAAGAGTCCAGTCTGTCCTGCTATTTATCCATAGCTGGAGGGAGAATAGTTGGTTTAATACCTTTATTAGTGCTATGGGAAATGCAAACATATTCAACAAGGATTTGAACTCAGACCACTATGTCCATTTCCTACCATAGTAACCATTACACCACAGGTGACACCGCAATCATTTTATAGGGATACAATAAATAATTATATCCGTTTTGAATGTTTAATAGGAGTCTCATAGGGCGTTATATAAAAATTTCAAAAATCCTTCTTGATCTCTTTTCGCCTCTGTTCTGTGAACAAAAGAGATATTGTCTCTGACCCTGCCAGGGAATGGTAAGGCCACGTGGCTATATCAGGTAAACCTTTTCCTCTTTTGCTGCTCTTTTACATACTACTTGTTCATGGAACAATATATACATATAGTTTTAGGTGTTGTGACATATTTGTGTATTCATTCTTTTAATACTAATTGTAGGATTATTGTGTATATAAAATATCAAATGTTATTGGTATATTGAGATGAATTTATCATGTCTTTCTTTCTTTTAGGCTCTGTGTTAGTGTATCATAGATATACTCATGCTAATATTAGTCCTTGGAGAGTGTGGACTCAACTAAAACATCTTCCCTATCACTAAACATCCAAACATCTAATAACACAAAATTTCCTGGATGCAATAGAGTTGGCAAAACAGCTAGAGGCTTAAAACACCACATATGGACAAACAGCATCCATTCTACTCACTTGCTCACTTTGTAACAGTTTGTTTCTCTTTCTGACACACAAAAGATGGTTGGAAGCTTCGAAAATTTATACTAGCAGCAGAAGTAGCGATTTGGTTGCACAGGTTATTTGGTTAAATGGCATATCAATCTTCGAGGGTTATTTAATGCCAAATCCTCTTAATACATGTTTTGATCTGTAAATAAATAGTTTGTTAGTTTGCTTTTGTTTCTTAGCATATCAACTTTTGTGGGTTATTTAATGCCAAAGCCACACATGTCGAAGAACAGCAGAGATACTATTTGTCTTATAGCTGGAGGGAATCAGTAGATTTATATTTTTCTCCTAAATTTATTAGTCCAAAAATGAATATAATAGCATGACTGGAGTTTGAACTCACTTACTTAGATGCTGGTTTGTTGGTAATTTTATTTTAAAATGAGTAAGAGTTCATTTGTTTGCACACACTTAAATAGTTTCAAGTACTGCTGTTTAACATTAGTAATTTTATTTACCAAGCATTCCAATCTAATTTGATATTAATCATACACAATTAATAATATTATTCATTTACTGGCACAGAGTTAGATCAATTATTCTTATATAATACGAACAAGTTACACATAGCGTTATGGTTTCAAATAACTAATGATAATCCCGAGTCAAAATTAAACAATTATATTTGACACATAGATGGGACCCTAACAGGTACTAATACCCAGGTCAGAGTGGACCTGGGAGTAATGGTAATGAAGAGGTACTCTATATTCCCCATATTACAAGATACTGTTTAAGGCCATACTCATGATATTAAATGGTTTCAAGTATTGTTATCTAACACTAATAATTCTATTCAACATTATTCATTTGTTTTCACAAAGTGAAATGTTTTGAAGTATTGCTATCTAATACTAATAATTCAATTTAATATTAATCATTTGTTCGCGCACTGTTAAATGGTTTCAAGTTCAGTAAATGATTTATTAGGTCAATTTGACCTAAAGATTGAACCCTAACTAGTACTATGACTTTGATTCAGAGTGGACCTGGGAGTAATGGCAATGAGGAAGGACTTTACTTTCACCAACCACCAAGACTGGAACCTCACCATCAGATGGTTTAGTGTCATACCGAGGTCACTCGTTGGGGGAAGTGTCATCAAAATATTCTACAGCCTCCACTGACAAGGTGGACAGGTTTTAGAGCTTGCAATTTCAGAATTAACTTCTTGGTCAAAAAGGAAACAATCTCAACTGTTCTCTGACTTTTCTTTGCTTGAATTCTTTTTAGCTTGAGATAGTTGGTTTCCTCTTGGCTAACTGTTAAAACAAACATTCATTACAATGCCAAACATGGTAATCCTTTCTTTTGGGACTTCTGGTGACAAACTGCTCTTGTAAGTTTTACTATCTGTTAGTTTGAAGATTTCTTATTCCACTAACTTGGCCTAATGGTTCGAGAAACCGGGGTTCAATCCCAGATCGAGTTATACCAAAAACTCAAAAAATGGTACTTGATACCACCTTGTTTAACACTCAGCATTATAAGGTAAGGATCAAGGGTAAAGTGGAGCAATCCAGAGAATGGAGTAGCACCCTCCCCTACACTTAAGTGTGGTAGCTATTGAATTGGTGTTATATAGTCATTTACACGTTCATACAGCATCACAACGACACAACAATAAAGACGCATGAAGAAAGGAAGCAGGAATGAAGGACGCATGAAGACTTCTTTAGAAAATATATACCTCTCACTTTATTGCAAGGGTTTGAAAGTGTTGTTTAAGGTTTGCATGTGAGAGGATGCTGGAGACCGTACGTAAACTTCATATTTTGACCCACTGTTATGACCGTCACGTTGTGTCTTTCTTGTTCTCTTAGATGCTCAACCAGAGGTCTTGGGGTCCACTCCATCGGGGCTTTTCCGAGGGCCCCCTCGGTCGGGTGTGGCCTTCCCTACCACATCTGGTCTCTACTGTCTGGGAGTCTGCTGGCAACTGCATCGGGGGTTTCCGAGGTCCCCCTCGGTTGGGTGTGGCCTTCCCTACCACATCTCGTCTCTAACCCTCTGAGAGTCTGCTGGCAACTGCCTTGGGACCCAAACTCAACTGAGTTAAATAATAATTCAACGCCCACACGATCGCCTACTGGATCTTTGAAATCGGATGTTTAATCGTCATCAAGCGGAAATAACTGTCATGCAGTTCAGAGGTCACTCTCTTCCGGTGCATCAGTCTGTATTGGCAAAGTGGGACCTTTACCTTGTCCCATATTATTAGCCTTAATCCGCCCACGCGATCTCTTTCGATTACTGGCCATTGGAATGTGTCACTTCCTTCCGGTGTATCACCTAGGAATAGCATTTTTGGGCCGGGGCGAAGGTCAAAATATAACATTGGGAGCCTTTGGGTCCCCATCAACTAAAGCCGCCAACATAACTTTCACTATATATATGGGCACCTCAGGTGGTGTAATGGTTAGCAAGCTAGACGTGCAAACCCTCACGAGAGAGAGTTCGAGTCTCATTGGTGGCCTCATTCATGCGGCCTTGTGTGACATCAAAGCAAAAAGCTCAGTAAATTACTATATATATATATATATATATAAATTTTTCTTTTTGTTGGCCCAATGAGAGACAAGTAAATATTTTTAAATGAATAGGTTGGCAAGTGAATTTGGTTCTTTAGATTATATTTTATATAACTACATTGTACACGTGTTTCAGACTTTATAGTCATCTTCAGGAACCTATTAATAGTTAGAGCAGTTTTTATTTCCCAACCATGATTAGCCTCCTGAAGATGACAATAAAATATGAAACAGGTTGAGTAAAGTTTTATAGAATAAGATCTAAAGTATTAAATTCACTTGCGGACCTATACTTTTTAATATATATATATATATATATTATAAAAAATTGAAATAAATTTGACAGTTAGTAGTTATATAAATATGAAAAAAACAATATATCCAAAGGATGTATATGGATAATATGCCTATATCAAACATTTTTAGTTTTTTAAATCATCTTCAAGGTAATGTTATCATATGATGTACTCTCATCCATAAAGATTAATTTTTTGAAAAAGACACCATCACATAATGGCATTACCCTGAAGTGGGTTTTTAAAAAAAGAAACATGCAACTTATCATGGTGTAATGGTTAACAAGCTAGACTTGGAAATCAGTTATAACTGAGTAGTGAGTTCAATTCTCACTAAGTGGCTCATACTTGTGGCCTTCTGTCAAAAATGAAATGTTTAACACTTGCATATTATCTACATATATACATCATCCTCTGAATATATTGTTTTTTCATAAATATATGATAGAATCTCCCATTGATTTTTTTGCATGAGTGCTCAACAGTTCAGTTATAGTTGTGAATTGTTGGATGACCCACACAGATGATTTGTTTATTTTGATAATGGTCTGTTATTGGAATTTGTTTGTAATGCTCGTTAGCTGTGAGGAAATACTCGTTTGTGTAAAAAGCAATGCTACGACTTGAGGTGAGATTAAATGGACATTGGGGCATTCCATTGCTCTCAGGTGGCTAAGTCCATCCTCTGGACTGTGATTAGTTGCTGGTCCAGGGAATGGGTATATTAGTGTGCGTATACACTGGCTTGCTTAATATGTTACAGGCTTGGAATTGGGTTACCGCCCATTTTATTTTTTGTCTGCCAGCTGGATGCTTGCAGGGGCTGTTGAACCGGTAAGTGTTGTTCTTGTTGTTTATTGTGCACATTAGAGTAGTGACTTCTACAGTCTGTGAAGAACTAGCCACACATTTTAAATAAATTGGTAACAGAAGAATAGTATACTAATGTCCCACAGATTCTCTGGAACAACTCTCCTCGGGTTTTGAATTCAGAGATTTTCCTTCTACTAGCCTGGTTGCTTTGCTAAACCTAAAGAACCTTACCCATAGCTGGAGTAAGAAAAGAAGAATCCATGTCTTTCTCAAATACATTAACATGAAGGGAAACAAAAACAGTTGTGTCCAGGATTTGAACTCAATTCCTCATTTTTATTTCCTCATAAGAAGGAGTCCCTGTGGCATAGTAGATAATGTGCTTGACTGTAACATTGTAGTAAACAAATTTGAACTCCAGTTGCTCTTTTAAGTTTACTTTCATTGGAAAGATAAGAATCCTCTTATTCCTTCTAACAATAGCTTAAATAGTACCACTACAGTTCTTGTAAAATGTCAGCTGAGGCATTAAATAATTCACAAAGGTTGATAAACCATTAAATCAAGAAATTAAATTTATTTCCATAGAACTATGTTGTATGACACTTTTATATATATATATATATATATATATATATACACACACATTAGAAGACACAAATATACAGATATCCAAGTACTTCTTGAGTTTCATAAGTGATTAACTGTTTGATTGGGAAATGGAAAGTACTGAAAATATTGAAAACAAAATATATTATTAAGTTGGTCAAAATTTAAATTTCACCAATTCAAAAAACCTTTGTTATGATGTTATTTAATATCTTAATATTTGATCTGTATGTTGTGTATTGAGTGTTCACTTACTTTTTACAAATTAGATATCATTATCAACATATTTAATCACATATATGTATATGCATTTACTAACCCTGTCATACGAGCAGGATGTGACACAAGGTCAATTTTTAAAGGGGAGTTTATCATGTTTAAATTCAGACTTTTCCTTCTCCTTGACTGGTTAGCAAACCAAGGTTAAAGAGCCCAGTCTTCCCTATATATATATATATATATATATATATATATTTACATAAATTGTCATCCATAGACAGACTGTTTCATTATATCACAACTTTACAGTGTGGCTTGACATGTGAGATGTTAAAGCTGGGATTGAAACCCAGCTGACTTTTACACTTGCCAGAAATTCTACTGCACAGACGTGAGGAAACTTTGCATGAGTGAAGGGATTTTTAATGCATATGTATCACTTTTGTTTTGTTTACATATGTAGAGAATGAATAAATAAATAAATAAAAATTTTAAATTAAATTAAAAATCAAAACAAAATAAAATAAATAAATAAAACTATTAAATTTGCAGAAACTCCCAGAAGTCTCTAACAGGAAAAGGAGATGATGCATGCGTAAAAAGAAAAAGGCATTCCTCTTGACAAAGAGGACCATAAGAAATGGACACAGTGACCTGAGTTGAAATCATAAGTAGAACACCCACAACCAAACCAAGTTATGGGAATGTCTTTTTCTTTTTTTTTTGAGAAGACAAAATTGTAAATAATAATTTTAATCTGTTCTCCAAAAGCTACTCTAGGTCATTTATATTTTGGTTAGGATGAAAACCTTTCAGTATTACCTGATTATATATATATATATATATATATAATAGAAATAGAAAGCAATTGCACTAATGGGATGGAGGTTGTAATCTTATCCCAATTGACTCTATTCTGACTTTCTGCAATATATATATATAGTGAGTGAGTGAAAGAGATAAGTGTGAGTCATATGATATTATCCAGATCAGAATAGCTTCTATAATCATAAAAGTAATTTTTCCGCTGAGAAACTAAATATGGAAAGATTAGAAAAACAAATCTAGCAACAAAATAAATACATGTATTCTATTTGTTATTTTCACTCTACTTTCCTCTCTGCTTTTGATGTTGATTATTTTTAATCAATGCAGAGTATCTTCAATTGTTTTACTTGGGGAAATAAATAAAGGACCAATATTTTAACAAGATTCTACTGATACAGACATATGAACCTGACAACAAAAAGAGTTTTAAACAACAAAGAAAAATCTAATTTAGTTTCTGAAAGCCTCTTTCTACACAATATTTCTTTTGTGTCTTTTGCTGTCTTGACCACTTATGAGGTCATAAGATATTTTTACAATTATGAATCATTTTGACTGGTATTATCTTTTATCTTCCTGATTTTATTTGCTTTTGATCACAACTCACTTTGGTTGTCACTTCTACAAAAGCAGGAAGGCTCAGGAGAAATGAGAATAAAGAATACAAAAAAACATTTTTAATATATAAATAAGCAAATAAAAATAAACATCTTTATACTTCCTACCAAAATCTCAATCTCACTCTTTTTGGCAAAAAGTGGCATATTTTGTTATCTGATGACCTCCAGTGACCTGAAATGAATTCAGAGGTCAACCTTATATTGTCAATATTGCAGCCTGTGGTCAAGTCAATATTCATGAGAAAATCAGATCCCTGAAACTTTCTTTTCATCTGTGATCCTCAGATACATATATAACTGAACAAACTTCAGTATAATCGTAAAGATGAAGAAAACTGGCAATAGAGACTTTTTTTAAAAATCATGTAGTAATTCTATTTTGTGGAAGAACTTTTAGTCTTTAATTCAAAAGTAATTTCAGTTTTAATTATTCTGAATACTTTTATACTGTCTTTTTTAACAAAAGGTTCAACTTACAATCGTGCTAAAAGTTGACCCTTTCCTCGTGTCCATCAGTTGAGCCAAATGATTGATTCATTGATTTATTTTAATAGCAAGTCAAACTGTCTGGGGTCATTTTATGCCAAAAGGTTAAGGAATTGCATTCATTGTAGATTTATATTTATATTTTTGTGTAATTGTTTCTTCTAAGTTTTTTTTGCACTGTTATATATACAAATAATTTGCACACACTTGTATAGTCTCAAGTATTCCTATCGAACCTGCAACCTAATATACATTATAGAACAACAATAAACAGCACTCACCTTCACAAGCCAAAAGTAACATGGCAGCCTCCTTGGAAAAGCTAGCCAGCTAAAGCTCACCTCTTTTATTGAAGAGTGCATGAGCAGCATGTGGAGCAGCATGTGGATTGGCTCACTTTACAGGAATGGACCTATCCAACACATTTGCATGAGTGGTGTCCATTCATCTACTAATTCTCAACCAAATTACGCAGAGGTAGTTTTGGACAATACTCTACTTGAGTTAACCAATATTCTACACTTATTCTTATTTCTACCCAATAAGTTTACAGTTACTTTACAACTTTAATCATTTTCCACTCTAGATAAACTATTTCAGTTAGTAGTCATTTATTAAGCTAAGTTTAACGCAAGGCCAGAAATATGATGCACTGGGTGAAAATTGAATTCATTTGCAATGATTGATAATTTAGCTTGCTAAACATTACTCTATACCAAGCACTTATAGTCATTTACTAAGCTTCAATTAGTATAATAGTTATTGTCTTCAGTAATGGAATTGGCAACCCAAGTTCTAAATCTGGTCAATGCTGCTTGCATTTCGGTTCCTTCTCTTATTAATGCCTTTGGGAAAGGCATGTGTCCATGTGTTCTCCCCTCCTGATATGGGTAAATAGTAAGGCAGAAACTCAACCAATGTAGAAGGAAAACTCTGACCTATCCAACATATTTGCATGAGTGATGTCATTCATCTACTTATTCTCAACCAAGTTACTCAGCGGTTGATCTTGGACATCACTCTACTTGAGTTAACCAATATTCTACATACATGATCTCTTCAGTGTCCACCAAACTTTTCCAATTTAAAAAAATAATTCAAGAATTAAAGGTGCATTTGCATCTATAGTTTATTGGTTATTTTCTCATAAATCGCATTAAACACTGGTAAATTAGTTATGTTTTATAATATGCAATTAATTAATGTTGAAGTTCTGTACTTGAGTGTAGTTCACATGTTGAATTACACATGAGAGTGAATACTGACTTGAGCATCAGGAAGGGAAGATTATATGCACATCGGGGCGTTCCACCATGTTCAGGTGGTCTTGTCCATTCGAAGGGTATTGATTGACTGCGAACCCAGGAGTGGCTATGCTAGCGTGCATACATACTGGCCTGCTCATTGGCATTTTTGTCTGTTAGCCGACGCCAGCTGGGCCGCCGAGCCAATAAATATTGTTTATTATTTTCTCCTATGCATTAGGGCAGTAGCTTCTTCAATTTATTTGGAGGGCAATAGAAATTAGATTTGATTAAAAGAGGTGTAAGTTACCAGTAAAAAATTTGAGAAGCCTTACTTTAGACCTTTTGTATAGATCTGGCCTTCACCAATCAATTTTTTCAAGGGTTAAAAATTTAGAAAAACATTTTAAAAAATCAGTGTCTTATTGTATCCATTGAGGCTAAGAAAAGACATGAGCAATATTCAATTAATTTATTTGGTTTGGTTTTATGGCATATCAACCCTTGTGGGTTATTAAAGTCAAATCCTCTTTATACATAATTAAATATGCTTTGTAAACACATAATGTAAATAACATTTTTTAACAAACTTAAGCTCATTTTTTACACTCAGATAAATGATTTCAAGTATTGCTATGTAACACTGACAGTTTAATTTAGCATCAGTCATTTGTTTACACACAGTTAAATAGTTTTAATTATTGCAATCTATTACAAACATTTCTATTCAATATTATCATTTGTTTACACACAGTGAAATGGTTTCAAGTATTGCAATATAATGCCAATAATTCTAATTTGAATACAGGTAAATGGTTTCAAGTATTCCTCTCTAATAGTTTTATTTGCACACAGTGAAATGGTTTCAAGTATTGTTATGTATCACTAATGATTCATTTAAACATTGATCATTTGTTTACACACAGTTTAAATGTCAAATGGCTCTACTTGTCTCATAGATAGGACCTTATCAGGTGCTACCAACTCCAAGTAGACCTGGGAGTAATGGGAATGAAGAGATACTCTATATTCCCCAGAGCTTCAGAGCTGGATCTTCACCATCAGGTTATTTAATGTCATTTCCAGGACATTCATTGGGGTGTCTTACTTTTCTGCAGAGTTGCAGTCAGTGTATTCTACAGTCCCAACTAACTGGGCTGAATTTATTTAGGAGTGAATGAAAATTAAATTTGGTTACAAAAGGTGAAAATCACCAGTAAAAATTTTAAGAAGCTCCAGTTTAGTGTGGTGTCCCTGTGTTTATTGATACAATAAAAAGTGGGTAAGATAAATTTAGGATCAGTTTACATAACTTAAAATCCTTCTTCTAATACTAAATATTTCAATAGTCTAAATGAAAATAATATTTCTTAATACTTAGATCATTGTCTTCTTTGAAAGTTTTCACAGCACTGAAGAGTATCCCAGGTCCAAGTTAGAAAAAAAAAAGCTAACACTCTGTCAATAAAATAACTGCAAGAAGCTGTTGTAGAATTTCAAGAAATATGTTTTCTGGTTAGAATATTCAACTGATTTGTAGGTGAAGTCAAAGGTCATGATATTTGTGTCTGGTAATATTTTATTTATATCAAATGAATTAAATGGACATTTTCTCTGTAGGAGACAAATTCTAACCTATAGATCAATATCAATGTGTCATATAAACATTTTTTTCATAAAATGTCAAAATTCTCATTCCATAATTATGGAAAAAGTATTTCTAAAAAAGAAACAAAAAAGAATTTCTATATGAAAAAGAACTTGGAAGAATTCAAATCATGTAAAATGCCAAATTGTCTTCTCATGATTAACTCAAGAAATATCAAAGGGGAAAAAATGAGATAAAGTTCACATATGCAAGACATTATTATAATAATTATGATATCATACATGTTTGTCAGCATATGTATATAAACACAAATCTATATTATCATGATAAAATAGAAATTATTTCCAATAAATATGTTTTCTTGTTTACAGATGCCATTCACATTAATTTCATAAGACCAAAGAAATTTCAAAAACTCTAAACAAGATAAATTTGATACACACACATAATTATAATAATTAGGATGAATATATATATATATATATATATACACACATACATTTATGAAAGACATCATTATTACAATAAGCATAAGTGTATGCATAAACATGTCGGATTATTATTATTATTATTATCGCATGATATGTATATATGTTTGTAAGACATTAATATGATATCATATATATATATATATATATAAGGCATCATAATTATAATATGAAATACATGCATATCTTGAAAGTATCTAAGACATTATGAAGCAATATATGAATGTATGTAAGACACGCTGACACACTTACGTGTGTATATACAGTAGATATCATACAATAACTGATGTTTATACAACAGCATTGCTTCTAACAAAGCCTTCATCAGATGATGACTCTGGGTTCAGGCATGATTTCGGGGCTGAAGCATCATTACCACTAACCCAGAGCGCCCCAGGAGTATCTCACGACACCAACAGACTTTGTCAGATTGTTGTCGTTCTATGGAATTGCCAGATCCACGTTGATGCAGTTAGAGCCATATCTTAGATCTTTTCCATCTATTTCCTCTTGTCTGATGGAGGAAGTTCAAGATTAGTAAAAAAAAGGAGGTTGAGTTAGCAATAAAACGTCTGAATCCGACTTCGATTGGAAATACATTTGTTGTCCAGCTATTTCTGACACACTGTTCTTGCAGATCCTCATATTTTTCCAACTAATGCTGATGTGCCCAGTCGAACGGACCAAATGTCAATATCTGGACGCTTTGTCGTTAACGCTATTTCAGTTGGAAATATGAAGTTATGTTTTAAATCGGTTGCGACGTGCCAGTCCGTGCAGCCCTCAAGCAATGATAGTTTACGCATATTTTCACGTGCAATCTTCGAAATATTTCCTTCTTTAACGAACTGAATTGCTCTGTTGTTGATTATATTTAGAGCTTTATTGGCAGTCTCACAACATGTTTTTGATACCACAGAAAAAATCTCCAGGACTTCGTTATGTCTCCAAGTATAGCTTCTTAGAGCGTACTCACATCAACTGAGAATATGTTTGAGGCTCGCAGTTTTCCCACATGCTATGCATCGGTCGGATGTAGTTAACTCCCAAGCATGAAGGTTGACTGGTGTTGGTAAGACATCGTTGACTGCTTTTATGAGGAAACTTAATTTCTTTGGTTCCATGTGCTTGAGGTCTCTCCATGTGACAGCTCTGTCCTTTGCACTCTCCCACATAGTCCATGCTCCTTGTTTCCTTTGTCCTACAGCTGTAGCAAAACGCCTAACTTCCTCAAGATGATGAATTTCTTCCGACACCATTTTTCTTCTGTTTGCCGTCGATTCTTTCGACCACCAACGCTGTGGATATAGGCCTAGACCTGCTTTTCCATTTGCCACAGTGCCAATTATTTCTTTCATTCTGAGGGCCGATTCTGCATTCTCGACAGCTATTTTTGCCTTCCATTTCTAACCGGTTATCACAGGAGGCTGGGCGTTCTTCAACAGTGGGTCACTACAGTCATGCAGCATTTGGAAGAATCACACTTTTCCTAATTTATATTCCTCAACAAGTGACAACGTTGGAAGTTTTGGTTTTGTTGATGAACTATATAGTACCACGATTGTTTACGAGTTAGGTACTCCCAACCATTTTTTTAATAAATTTACTGATTAATCGCTCTATTGTTTCAGCTTTTGTAAATGATACCTCATATATTTGCAATGGCCATGCTAATTTAGGAATTAATCCAAAATAAATGCTCCATATTTTATTTTTGTTCATGAGGTCACATTTATCGATGGAGCGTAAACCATCTTGTAGCTGTTTTCTTAGGTTCTGCCAACGACGTCGATCAGTAAGTGGTCGGGAGTAGCAGCGACCGAGACTCTTAACGCTTTTTTCGCGGATCGTAGGGATTTCGTTTCCACTGAGATAAAACTTTATTTCTTTGCAATTTCCTTTCAGCAACGATAAACTTCGGCACTTTGAAGGCTTTATTTTCATAGCAGCCAATTTGAAGAGCTCTTGGAGGCGGGTCACCAGTTTTTCCATGAGTGATCTAGATTCTGCAATTAGAGTTACATCATCCATAAAAGCCTTCATAGATGGACTGGTTATTTGATTGGTGTTGACATCGGCACTACGTAATATCATCTCCATTACCAGTAGGAAAAGTAGTGGAGAGATAACACAACCCATCATGATACCAATATTTAACTTTTGCCAGTTAGTTGAATATATATTATTAGAAAACCTTACATGAGTACGTTTAAAGTACGTTGATATAAGGCTTTTAATGTCCTCTGGAATCCAAAAGAACTCTATTGCTTTCTCAAGTAGTTGGTGTCTTACTGAGCCATATATATGTATATATATACAATTATGTATGACTGTTATTATATATCAACTGGCAAGTGGGTAAAGTGTTCATCAATGGCTATGGAGACCAGGGTTCAATCCCAGGTCGAGTAATGGCAAAGATTTAAAAAATGGCACTTGATAGCTCGATGCTTAACGCACAGCACTATAAAGTACGTATCAAAGGTCAAGTGGAGCAATCCAGGGATATGAGTTAGCACCCTTCCCTACACCTTCGTGTAGTAGCTATTGAAAAGGAGCCTTCAGGTCACCCTTGACTACTATCTCCAACTGTACTTACTTTTCTTCATATATATATATATATATATATATATATAGTAGTACAATTTGATAGAGACTCAAACTCGGTTAAGTCGTCATAATAAATTTATTTCGGCGGAGAATATTATTATACTCTTTATTGTAATATATGTATATATACCTGTGTATGCATACATATATATATGTATATACATATGTATGTAAGACAATAATATTATGATATAGATATGTGCATATATGCATTTACTTTAATTATTATAATATGATATATATATATATATATATATATATATAGAGAGAGAGAGAGAGAGAGAGATAGATAGATAGATAGATAGATAGATAGATAGATAGATAGAAAGAGAGAGGGTTGAAACTGCACAGACAGTTTATGAATCAAGCAACTCAACATTATGCCACATAAATAAATGATATTATGGTGTGTGTATATATATATATATATATATATAGAGAGAGAGAGAGAGTTGAAACTGCACAGATATTTTATGAATCAAGCAGCTCAACATTATACCACGTAAATAATATTATGATAGATAGATAGATAGATAGATAGAGAGAGAGAGAGAGAGAGAGAGAGAGATGGGGGATTGAAACTGCACAGACAGTTTATATTGAGCAGCTCAATATTATGCCACATAAATAAATAATATGATATGTATATATACGTACATATATCCATTTACTTTAATTGTAATAGTATTATACATATATATATATAGAGAGAGAGAGAGAAAGATAGATATAGAGAGACAAAAATGTATATACATATAGAGAGAGACAGAAAGAGGGTTGAAACTGCACAGACAATTTATGAATCGAGCAGTTCAACATTATGCCACATAAATAATGTTATATATATATATATATATATATATATATATATATATATATATATATATATATATATATATATATATCCATTTACTTTAATCATAATAATATGATATATAGATCGTGAGAGAGAGGGTTAAAACTGCACAGACAGTTTATGAATTGAGCAGCTCAACATTATGCCACATAAATAAATAAATACAAATATGAGTGGTAAAAAATTCTAATTTCTATGATGCAATCGTTTTGAAAAATTTCGTTAAATGTTACTGCCTTATCATTTTTTCCATTAAATTTTTTTCTCAGGTGAAAGTCTATTGAATAAAAATGATTTTAAAAAACTGAACATTTTAGAATTTGAAAAAATATCCTAACAGAAATTTTTAATCTCATTAATTCATTTTTTCTACAAATATTTCCCCGTACCAATTGAAGTTTTAAAGAAAATCTATTTTTAAAAAATCATACATTTTTCAAAATAACTTTAACAATTAAAAGTTGTTTCAAATATTAAATAATCCTATTCTTATTTGATAAAATCGCTTAGAGAATAGAAACCAGATTATGAAAAATAGTTTCTTATTTACATTCTGTTCAGAACGTTGTTTTATGAAATACGTTCAACAATCTAAGTTGTTCTAAATTTCTAAATAATTTAAGTAAAATACCTTGAGAATGCTTTCATATATATATATATATATATATATATATATATATATATATATATATATATATATATATATATATATATATATATATATATATATATATATATATATATATATATATATATATATATATATATATATATATATATATATATATATATATCAACCGGTCCATTGGCCTAATTAGTAAGTAGAGTGTTCGCCAACGGTCCGGGAGACCGGGGTTCAATCCCAGGTCGAGTCATACCAAAGACTTTAAAAATGGTACTTGATGCCGCCTTGCTTAGCTCTCGGCATTATAAGGTACGGATCAGGGGTAAAGTGGAGCAATCCAGGGAATAGAGTAGCACCCTCCCCTACACCTCGGTGTAGTAACTATTGAAAAGGGAGCCTTCGGGTCACCCTCGACTAAAGTCGCCAACTTTACTTACTTACTTATATATATACATATATATAATCGGCTCATTGAGTAGAGTGTTCGTCAATGGTCCAGGAGACCTGGTTTCAACCCCAAGTCGCGTCTAACCGAAGACTTTCAAATGGTACTTGATACCTCCTTGCTTAACACTCAGCAATTTAAGGTACGTATCTAGGGTAAAGTGGAACAATCCAGGGAAAGGAGTAGCACCCTCCCCCACACCTCAGTGTTGTAACTATCGAAGAGGGAGCCTTCTGGTCACCATCGACTAACACTAAGTTATATATATGTGTGTGTGTGTTTGTGTGTGTGTGTGTGTGTGATAAAAATAAGTGGAAAAGTGGGTAAATCAACTACTTACAACGGTATTAATGGTAATATTTCTTTCTTTATTAACAGAAGAATTTCATCAGGCTTAACATTTTTTGAGTTTTTAGCAATTTTAGCAATTGAGTAAAAAATAAACTAATGGAGAATGTAAAAAGGTATGAAGGGAGGGAAAGGGTCTAAAGACAAGAGATAGATAAGGGAAGAACAAGGAGGGAAATAGATATAGATTTGAGTGATGGTGGTAGGGGTTAGTTTGGGTTTTGAGTTTGACTGACTGGGTAGATGGTGGGAGCTAGGTAGCACCAAAATGTATCAAGTTTCATCAGATTTGATCAGATAGAAGTGAATTAATTTCAGTGAGTGAGAAAGAGGAAAATATGAAGAGGGAGAGATTTCTTTTAGAGAAGAAAGCAAGAAGAAAGAGGGAATAAGAGGAGACCAACGTCCTGGCGTATATTGTTTCATCAAAGACATTGACTCTAATGGAGTATCTAAAAGGGTGGGAAAAAGAAAGAAAAAGACAAACGATAAAAAGATAAAAAGAAATTCAAGAAAAAAGTGTTCATATTATGGTAATATTGAGCGTAAAAAAATGTAATTTTTCTTTATTTATCCATTCTTCATTCAGATATTGTTTTCATGTAACATAATGTCTGCTAAGTAGGGTGAAATCTGATAGAATCTGGACGTTGCTTTAAGTGGTTTGTTTTGGAAATTACTGCAGATTATAACAATTTGCGGGATTTTTTGCCATGTACAGATTTGATTAGAGTGGCTTGGGAAAAATTAAAAATGTGTTTGAGCTCTAACGTGTGGAAGAAAAGGGCATTTCGGTCGTCATTTAATTTAAACGATAGTTTGTATACGTAGATTCTTTTTTCTATATTGCATTGGGTTTCGTCAATGTAATGTTTGTTACAATCTTTGCATTGGATAGAATATATGCCTTCGTGGGAAATTGTTGCATTGTTGGTTCGTTTCGAGTTGTTAGTGAGATGTTTAGTGGTTTGTGATGTGGTTTGTATGATTGATATTCCTAATTTGATTAATTTGTCGTAGAGAGTTTTGTTATGTATATTAGTTGGTACAGAGAGAAATCTGTGGGTAATGGGAATAGTGGGAGCGTTTTTCTTTAGTTGATTTAATGAGTGTATATTTAGGGTTTTTTTCAAGCGTTTGATATGAAAAATTTAGAGTATTTTAGGCTTTTGAGGGAATGTTCGATGTACTTAAATTCTTCATCAGTGGGCTACATATCCTAAGTGTCCGTAGACAGAAGCCAATTCTGAAGCTTGTTTTGATTTTGTTGTTGTGGTGGGAGTAAAAAATATATATAATCGTTTTTGCTTGTGGTTTTGTGGTAGACTTTAAAAGTTAAATCATTGTGCGAAATCATTTTCCACATATTTTTATCATTTTGTCTGATTCACCAAAATCTACCATTTCTCCAAATATATATATATATATAGATATATATATATATGTGTGTGTGTGTGTGTGTGTGGTTTAATATAACTGTTATCTTTAGAAGAAATAAAATTGACAAATCAAGTTTAATGCCACCCGAGGTCCTTCATGCTCATTAAGCAACAATATCTCTTGGAAAGGCATGAATCTACTATGCCTTACGTTCTATCTCATTGCCAGATACTTTGAAAAAATACTCTGCTAGGGACATTCCACCATATCTATCTATTACTAAAGTCTTCATTATGTTTTTATATAAATGTAATGCAGCAAAAATGGCACATCATAGTGAGATTTCTATTAGAGCAATACACTTAAAATAGTAAGTAAAGTTAGCGACCATAGTCGAGGGTGACCCGAAGGCTCCCTTTTCGATAGCTACTACACCAAGGTGTAGGGGAGGGCGCTACTCCATTCCCAGGATTGCTCCACTTTACCCTTGAACCGTACCTTATAATGCTGAGTGTTAAGCAAGGTGGTATCAAGTACCATTTTTAAAGTCTTTGGTATGACTCGACCTGGGATTGAACCCAGGTCTCCCTGGCCATTGGCGAACACCCTAACCGCTGGGCCAATGTCCCGGTTGACTCGACCTGGGATTGAACCCAGGTCTCCCGGGCCATTGGCGAACACCCTAACCGCTGGGCCAATCAGATCAATTAGGCCACTGAATGTTTATTCTCTAGGATCTGTATTCATAATGAAAATCACTTTTTATCATTCAGATTCTTGATATAACAAAGATAAGAAAAATAAGTTATTTTTCATTCTTTCATAAATTGTAGCATCAATATTATGATTTACTGTTTCAATGAGAATGCAACAACTTCAGGGGTTAATTTATATATATATATATATATAGCATTCAGTAATAATACTTACAACTACTGAAAACTTCATAAAATCTTTCCAAATGTCATGACTCTTATACGCTTTAATATGAAATACTATACAAAAGTCTATATGCTGGATAACAGCCTGCTATCCGTGTCTTTCAATGGTTGATGGTCGTAATCGCCAGGATTTCCATGCTGTGTTCTGGCCCATACTCTTTAACTTAAAAGACATCTCTGGCTGGGAAGAATAAACGCTAATAAGCCTAAACACTTTTCTGTTTCTTCTATGATGTATTTCTTACATTTTTTTCATGTACAGATGTAGGTGGAAAAATATGTACACACCATTATATACACACGTGTGCCTCTTGGAGCCTAGAAACCAACTAACCTACTTTCTCAGTGTCACTGATCACATGACATCTTAATCCAATCACAGCCATGGATTCAAATTCTACACAACAGGTTTATGATAGTTTGTTTCATTTTATTTTGTAACCCATATATAGATGTATAAGAATATCTAACTTTTATCTATTTATAAATTTATACATAGAGAGTAATATACCCTATAATATATCCTTTTCTGACCAGCCGTTCAGGTTCGGTGGTTAGGTCGAGACGGGACTTGTTCTGCTATATTACAGTTGGTCTGAACTGCTTGACGCGACTGCAGGGATAGTCCAACAGTCGCTATGTAGTTTTGGACTGACCTATTACTCGAGCTCAAGTCACGCTAGTATGTTTACTTTTCGGACTAATACCCTTGGGATAGGTATGAACCCCTTTATCCTCTTGGTTTATGGGTTAAATAGTACCACCACTGACCTACTACATGGATGACATTGGCATTAAATAACTCATGAAGGTTGATATACTATTAAACAAAGAAAGTATGTCTCACCCTTTTGGTTCAAGTGGCAGTGTGCGAGTGTATGTGCGCAAATGTGAGTGTAAGTGCTTGAGTGTGTGGGTAGGTGTGAGTGAGAGTGCGTGTTTGTGGGTGTATGTGTCTGTATTAGTGTGTGAGCGTGTGTATAAGTGTATCTGTGAGTGTATATGCGAGTTTATGTGTGTGTGAATGTGAGTATGTATTAGTGTGTGTGAAAGTGTATGAGTATAATAGTGTGTATGTGTATGTGTGTGTTAGTGTGTGTGCGCGCGCATGTGCGCGCGCATGGATAATTAAGTAGAGTTTGTCCTCTATCAATGGTCAAACGGTTTAATGAACAGCTCGGGCTAAAATTATCGCCTGGCACCTGACGCGCCCCTTTTTAGGGGAATGCCAACGGGATCTGCGGCATTTTTGTGTCCGCCAGGCGTGTCTGGGCAACGGTTTAGCGCTAGATATTGTGTTGTTATTTTTAACGAGGGAAAGTTTTGTTTTTAGCGAGGAAAGGTTGTGAGTAAAGAGACGAAATGGAGTTATGAGAAAGTTGAGAAGGCAGACGTGCGAGTGATTGTGTTCGCCGTAGTTTAGCGAAAGTCTTGTTTGCCGTCGGAGGAAATAAACTTTGGAGTCACCGTGAGTTTTGTGTGTCTGGTGGATTTGGGGAGAGGCGTGCGTTGTCTCCATTAAAGCGCCCCAGAGGTGAAATGAGAGCTAGGTGCCGAGTCGTGATTAGGCATCGCATTGACATAGCCAATTTTGGGAGTGACATAAAATTGTTCCTATGGTGGCGTATTGAATGTATCTAATTCATATTCAACTGGGATTCCTTGGTCTAAAAGATATAGACGCAAGGAATCCATAAATTATATAGATTCCCTCATGTGTCCATGTTGCTGCTGCTATTGAAGAATGGCCAGTGGGACGTCTGCACTGGACGGCGTTGTTCAGCCAAATAGAGTGTATTTGGCAGCTTACCCAATTTCTGCTGCCCGGAAAAGAGGTCCGAGTTGAATAGGATAGGTCATCCTGATTGGGTGAAATTATGCGTCGAATTAAATTGCGCGCCAAACCAAATACCTTCTTCTACAACGACCCTGTGCCTGGACTCACTTAAAAAACAGCCTTCTGCTATATCCGTGCATTAGTGGGGCGCTCGTTAAATAACTATATAGGGAGTAATAATATACAACTCATACACATATGCAAATGAGAAATTTGCAATCCTCTAATCTCCAGATCTTAGAATTTTATCACCTTCCAATCTCCACACCTTCAACATAACTATTTTCACACTTTGAAGTATGAAGTTTATATATATATATATATATATATATATACGGTCATAATTTCTGCTTAGTTATGATGGTCAATGGCTTGATACCACTATTGTTATGCAAATTAGTTAATTTGTGTCATTTGTCTTGATCATTGACTTAGTCTAGACCTCCAGTCATCATAGAGGTATTCTGTAAATTGCTGCATACAAGTCAATATAGCATATCAATCGACCGCCAGGTTTTTAGCTCAAAATTCTGGGTTAAACTATGGGGTCTCAGGGCAAGCTGTGTTGCCGTTTACTATCTGACACCATTCCGGTTTATTCTATTCTTATCCCATTGTAGCAGAAAGAACTTCGTATTTTTGTTTGGCGCGTTGATTAATTTGACCGTTAGGGTCAACACATATTTTCACCCAATCAGGATGACGTATCCTATTCTTCCCGGCCATTTTTCCGGGCAGCACCAAATTGGGGAAAAGCCGCCAAACACTCTCTTCCTCAGAAGCTTTCGAACTGGACAGACGTAATTACTGTCCGCTCTCTTCATTAGTAGCAGCATCACGACACCATGAGAAAAGCCATATAATTTATGGACCTCGAGTCTATTCTCATAGACCAAGGGTTCCCAGTTAAATATGAATTAGATGAATTCAATCCGCCACACACAGGAACAACTTTAAGTCGCCTTCAACTTTGGCTATGTCAACTGCGACGCAAAATTTCGCTCAGACACCCAGCCACTTCATCCCTAGACAACATTTTCTGGAGACATTCACGCTTCTCTCCCTAAACAACCAGGACCACACATCCATGGGCGACTACATCATTCCTGTCCTCAACCAGCAAACACAACTTTTGCTACACCTATGGCGACCATATCTCACTCACACATTCAACAATGCCTTAACCGTAACGCTGCACATTTCGCTCAAGCATTTAGCTGCAAAAATTCCTTATCAACTCCATAACTATTTCCTTCCTTCCTTCCTACGAGACTTGCAGCATAAACGTAAACCCTTTATTCCACGCTGCTATTAAAACCTTCATATAAAAGCTTTACGGCATCCTCGTCATCTCTCTCCTTTATTTTTGTTATATTCTGAGTTGTTGATATCTGTGATATGAATGTTGTGGGCGAGAAATGCGTATGGTTGCAAAACAAAGAACGTATAGATACTCACAATAACACGGTAATGATGTTGTAGAAAATTTTTATAAATAGATTAAGCACAGAGAATAGAATGGAGAAATATGTTAATAGTTAAAGAATGAGTTCGGGGTGATAGTTACAAAGTTCATGTACTGTACTTGTCTCGTGGTGAAGGGATGGTTTTCTTGGAAACAAGGGCGGCGTTCCTAACGGCGGCGATCGTTTGATGTATCGGATGACAGGCGCCGGACGGTGGCGAAGAATCTTTAACACGAGTCGTGTGAAGGAACAAGTCTGACTGATAATTATTTGGTCCGTCTATTTATATATTTTCTGTAGGCTCAGAAACGGCAATTTTTGTGCCCCGCGGGAAGCGTTCCGATTGGATATTTATTAATGTATTTTTTTTTTGTTAATTTATCGCAAACGGAAGTTCTGCGCGGTGCCGATGCGTGAGCGACTAACTTTTCATTTTGAGTTGAGAACTCGAAGTGGTAACTTATGTTTTTGTTTTTTTTTTTGTTTGTTTTTTCTCTTTTCTTTCTTTTTGTTTTTTCAAATCAAGGCAAGATCTCGTCTTGTAACATTTTCCAACAACATCTAGCAAGGAAATAACAACGTAACCACACGTAACAATATTTGTTTCGCTAAACATCCTACTGCACAGAAGGTACTTAGTTCCCTGACTCACTCTCTCTCTCTTTAACTTTGTTATATGGGAAAGAATTGTTGTAGGGGTAATATTGTCTTTGTCAGCATGTATGTCTCCGAGTCGGTATTGGGAGTGTTATGATGTATATAGCTCCGTAAAACACGGGTACGAAACGGCCCCATGAAAGTGAGGCCGGCTCTGTAGGTTTAGCTCCCTTGAATGTAAATAAACAGTCTCCCTTATTAGATAGCTTGCGTGTTCACGTGTTATTTATTATCGCTCGCCATCGGCACCAGAACATGGTATCAGAGTGGGATTTTTTTTCTACATTTGGCGAAGTCATCTCTCCACACCTCGGATAAACACACATTACTTCGGAAAATAACTAAAATAGTGTATACGCACCGGCAAACTAATCCAACTACTCTTCGGACTCCACGTGAACACGGAAGTCGGACCGGATCATTACACAGCACAAATCGGATACAATACCTCGGAGATAAGACTAATATTTCGGAATAATGGCTTACCCCATCCCACCACAGGAAAAAATGGACATGGACGGCGATTTGAGAGAGAACTGGTCCCTATTTAAACTCTCATGGACGAACTACGCCGACGCTACGCGCATTGATACCAAACCGGCTAAAGTCCAGGTAGGAACATTTCTCTCTATCGTTGGCAAGGAATGCCTAAAAATTATAAAAAATCTGCCCATGACAGAGGAGGAACGTGTGGACATCAACGCCACCATAAAAAAATTATCGGACTATTTCGAACCTAAATTAGATACGACATACGAACGCTACGTATTTAATTCATGCGACCAGGAAATAGGCGAACGTTTCGATGCATATTTGAACAAGCTGAGAAAACTAATAAAAACGTACAGATACAGCACGCTGGAAGAGGAATTACTCCGCGACTGGATAGTGATGGGAACAAATAAAAAAGAAATTCGGACCAGACTCCTCAGTGAACCAGACCTAACACTAGACCGGACAATAGATATATGTCGGAGCACTGAACAAAGGGACAGACAAGTTGACGTGATAGGCAGCAGAAAAACAACAGAAACAGTGCATTATACCCAAAAAGCAGAAAAATGAAAGCAGAGACGGGAGCATATCAAGGACTGTAAATTCTGCGGACTAAGCCATGACAAAGGCAAATATCAGGCCTATGGATTAACCAGCGCAATCTGCCTAAAGCGTAACCATGTTGCAAGGATGTGCCAATCCCAAGCGCATCCACCACGGTCAAATAAACTGCCAGCACATGCAAAGGTCCGTTACGTCAACGACGAACTTGCCAGCAGTGATGGAAGCATATATGCCTTGGACCCTTTGTCAGACCGCAAACACTACTACGCAAACATCCACGTATCCCCCGTAGGAGACCAGAAAGCTCTAACCCTCAAGTTCCAAATTGACACTGGGGCAAGCTGCAGCACTCTTGCTCTTGTGGACTACAAACGCCTCACCACTGCACCCTTACAGCCCTCCCATATAAAGCTGAAGCTGTACGACAATTCCATTCTCCAACCCCTGGGAGCTGTAACACTGTGGTGCGAAGCAAACAACATCAAGAAAAAAGTCCATTTTCAAGTAGTGGACAATAATTCGCCATCCTTATTATCTGGACGGGTCAGCTCTGCACTCCAGCTTATAGCCTTCAACGTTGAATGCGTCAGACACCTGGACGAAGTTAAATCACTCACCAAGGAGGGTGTTCTCGACAACTGTAAAGATGTATAAAGATGCATATTTGAACAAGCTGAGAAAACTAATAAAAACGTACAGATACAGCACGCTGGAAGAGGAATTACTCCGCGACTGGATAGTGATGGGAACAAATAAAAAAGAAATTCGGACCAGACTCCTCAGTGAACCAGACCTAACACTAGACCGGACAATAGATATATGTCGGAGCACTGAACAAAGGGACAGACAAGTTGACGTGATAGGCAGCAGAAAAACAACAGAAACAGTGCATTATACCCAAAAAGCAGAAAAATGAAAGCAGAGACGGGAGCATATCAAGGACTGTAAATTCTGCGGACTAAGCCATGACAAAGGCAAATATCAGGCCTATGGATTAACCAGCGCAATCTGCCTAAAGCGTAACCATGTTGCAAGGATGTGCCAATCCCAAGCGCATCCACCACGGTCAAATAAACTGCCAGCACATGCAAAGGTCCGTTACGTCAACGACGAACTTGCCAGCAGTGATGGAAGCATATATGCCTTGGACCCTTTGTCAGACCGCAAACACTACTACGCAAACATCCACGTATCCCCCGTAGGAGACCAGAAAGCTCTAACCCTCAAGTTCCAAATTGACACTGGGGCAAGCTGCAGCACTCTTGCTCTTGTGGACTACAAACGCCTCACCACTGCACCCTTACAGCCCTCCCATATAAAGCTGAAGCTGTACGACAATTCCATTCTCCAACCCCTGGGAGCTGTAACACTGTGGTGCGAAGCAAACAACATCAAGAAAAAAGTCCATTTTCAAGTAGTGGACAATAATTCGCCATCCTTATTATCTGGACGGGTCAGCTCTGCACTCCAGCTTATAGCCTTCAACGTTGAATGCGTCAGACACCTGGACGAAGTTAAATCACTCACCAAGGAGGGTGTTCTCGACAACTGTAAAGATGTATTTTCCGGGCTGGGAAGACTACCAGGAGAATGCAAAATACAGATTGATAAAAACATCAAACCAGTTCAGAACAAACCCCGCAGAGTTCCACTACCACTCAAAATGGAGCTGAAACAAAAGCTGGAGGAATTGGTTGAACAAGGAGTGATAGCATGGGTCACAGAACCGACACCCTGGATCGGCAACATAGTTGTCATTCGGAAACCCCACAAATTGAGGATCTGTATTGACCCATACCATTTGAATAAGGCAATCCAGCGTAACCACTACCCAACTCCAACAGTTGAGGAAATAGCGACAAAGATGAGCAAGGCCATGCTCTTCTCGGTCGTAGACACTAAGGATGGATTTCTTCAGGTTGCACTGGATAAGTCGTCTTCATACTTGACAACGTGTTGGACTCCATTTGGCAGGATACCGTGGCTTAGAATGCCACTTGGAATTAGCTCAGCCCCAGAGGAATGGCAACGACGACTCGACCACTGTTTCGAGGGACTGGACAACACTCAAGTTATCGCAGATGACACCATAATATATGGTTCTGGTGAGAATGATGCGGAGGCCGACAAAAGTCACGACACAGCATTCAGATCACTTATCGAAAAATGCCGGGAAAAGGGTTAAAAACGCAACCCCAGAAAGTTAAACTTCAAACAAACTTCTGTCAGTTACATGGGACACATCTTCAGTGCACAGGGCTTAGCAGCAGACCCGGAGAAAGTTAAGGCAGTTTCGCAGATGCAATGCCCCACAGACGTCCAAGGTGTTCAGAGAGTCCTAGGAGTCACAAACTACCTTACTAAGTTTACACCCAAACTAAGCACTGTATGTGAACCGCTGCGACGCCTACTGGACAAGGACTCTGTATTTGACTGGTTGCCACAACACGAAACGGCTTTCAGTAGGATGAAAGAACTCATCACCCAAGCTCCAGTCCTCCAATATTATGATGTTAACAAGGAAGTCTCACTGGAATGCGATAGTTCGGAGGTTGGTCTTGGAGCTGTAATAAAACAGGGTGGACACCCCATCACGTATGCGTCCAGAGCACTTACTAAAACGGAGCGAAACTATGCTCAAATTGAGAAGGAAGACCTCGCCATAGGACAACCTATCAGGGTGAAGTGTCATCCACAAAACCCTAACAGCGACTGGACGCCTGGTATAGTCACTAGCAAAGCAGCACCACGCAGCTACATGGTCCAGGTAGATGGACAATAGTACAGGCGAAACAGGATCCACCTGCGCCAACAGGCCACATTTCCTGACCGGGCACCCACTGAGTCCCTGAATATTCGCCCCCGGCTACTAGATACATTACCCGGCCAAACACCAGCTGACCCCCAATACACTCCCATACAAACATGCACATCACAGACACATGAAATCCAAACCCGTAGATCTAGTCGTCCAGTCCAAGTGCCAGCACGATTAAAGGACCACGACCTATCGAAAGGTAGACGCACAAAGCAAAAATTGAGGAGAAAGGGGAAGAAAGGAAAGAAAAAAAAAGAAAAAAAAAGAAAAGAAAAAAGCACATAGGGACCTTACTTGATTACTCGGAATTTTACTAGCTTCATTCAAAAATGAACTCACACACAATTACAAAGTATGGACTTTTACAGCATCACACATCACCTTGAACTCAGTGTAAACATCACTTGATAAGAGGGATGTTATGATGTATATAGCTCCGTAAAACACGGGTACGAAACGGCCCCATGAAAGTGAGGCCGGCTCTGTAGGTTTAGCTCCCTTGAATGTAAATAAACATACTCCCTTATTAGATAGCTTGCGTGTTCACGTGTTATTTATTATCGCTCGCCATCGGCACCAGAACAGGGAGGTTGCGAACAATAATTTTAAGAAAAACGAAAACTCAACAAAAGTAAATAAAACGGCAAAAGCCATAAACAAGAAGTTTAAGTGCAACAAAAATTGTCTTTCAGATATATTATTATTATTGTACAATTTATACAGGCAATAAAGATGTGATAAGCTTATGAAGACAGAATACTTTTCAAAATGTGTTCCTATTGCCTCTTTCTCTGCTACTGCCAAAGAATTTCTCTTGACCGTTGTCTTGACCGTTAAAATCTTACAAGACAAAAAAAGAGATTCGGTCGGTAAGAAGAGCTCTCTATATTCTCTTCCTTCACCAGATAGAGTGGGGGTGAGTCGGTGTATGTTGTTCTTAGCTTGCTGGCTTACGTGTCACGTGGTTTTTATTAGGCGTCAATGATCTTTGATTTCTCCACATCTAGACACTAAAAGGTTTTTAAATTGGGAGTTAGCGTTGGTTCAATCCGTCCTTGACAAAAATTTATATATGTATCTACTATCTATGAATCATTACACATTCATCGCCTCTGGCAGGTTCTCTAGATTGCATCCAGTGTGCACTCAGAGCTGATGACCTTACAGAAATATGAGAATGCTGCTTCAAACCATATCAAAATATTTCGGTTTTATGCCATATCAATTGTTTGATTTCGTTTGGTTCGATGGCATATCAACTCTTTTCGGTTATTTAAAGCTAAATCCTGTTAATACATATGTATTAAATATATATGATTTGTAAACACATTTTCTCGATAACATTTTTAATGAGAATAAACTCATTCTTTTGCATACAGTTAAATGGTTTCAAGTATTTCTGTTTAACGCAAATAATTCTATTTACAATCAATCATTTGTTTGCACAATCTGAAGTGATTGCAAGTATTGCTATTTAATACTAATAATTATATTCTATATTACTCTTTTGTTTGCACACAGTTAAATGGTTCCAAGTATTGAACCCCTAACAATTCAATTAAATATCAGTCATTTGTTTACACACAGTTAAATTTTCAAACAGTTCTATTTCTAACAATTCAATTCAGCATAAGACATTTATTGGCACCCAGTTTAGATATCAAACAGTTTAATTTGACCCATAGATATGACCCTATCAGGTGCTACCACTCTGGATCAGAGTGGACCAGAGAGCGATGGCAATGAAGGAGTACATATTCTCCAAAGCTCCAAGGTTAGAGCCTCACCATGAGGTTGTTTTTTGATATATTCAGGATACTCGTTGGTCGGGGGGGGAGATGCAGCCAGTGAATTCTACAGACCCAGCCGACTGGGGTTTATTAAAATAGTTGGTTCAAAGGTGCTTTGACCAATGGGAAACTCGCTGGAATAAGTGTATTGACTGACCAGGGGACTTTTCTTTGAAAAAAAAAATGACATTTCATTATTTATTTCTTCTTAAATACAGCTTCTCAGTCTTGATACATTTTGTATAATTTAGAGACTACTATGCTCCAAGTCTAATTTATTGTGATATGTCAATATTAATATCAGTATAAGAATCAATGTTTACAAGAACTATTTTTGTCATAGCAAAGGTCAACATAAAATATTTTTAAAGGCCCTGTCAGTTGGAGCTGTAGAATAAGCTAACTGTACCTCTGCAGTGAGGTAAGACCTCACTTTAACCATTGTCCCGGGCATGACACTGAACTGCATCTGATAGTGAGGCTCCACTCCTGGAGCTTTGAGGTATGTAGAGTACCCCTTCATTGCCACTACTCCTAAGTCCACTCTAACCCAGATTGGGAGTATCTATGGGTCAAATAAGTAAGTTGGTCGACCGTTGTCGAGGGGGACTCGGAAGCTCCCTTTTCAATAGCTTCTACACCGAGGTGTTGGGGAGGGTGCTACTCCTTTACCTGGATTGCTCCATTTACCTTTGATCTGTACCATAACATGCTGAGTGTTAATCAAGGAGGCATCAAGTACCATTTTTTGAGTCTTTGATGTGACTCGACCTGGGATTAAACTCTGGTCTCCCGGACCATTGGTGAACACTCTCCCACTGTATCAGTGTGTCGATTAAGTAAAGTTGGCGACAGTCGTCGAGGGCAACCTGAAGGCTCCCTTTTCAATAGTTACTACACCAAGGTATAGGGGAAGGCACTACTCCTTTCTCTGGATTGCTTCACTTACCCTTGATCCATACTTTATAGTGCTGAATATGAAGCAAGGAAGTATCAAGTAGCATTTTTTGAGTCTTTGGTATGACTTGACCTGGGATTAAACCCCGGTCTCCCGGGCCATTGGTGAACACATTACCCAAAAGGCCAATTGTGCAATCATTTAAGTATGATTTGAAACAATATAGCTATGGGCAAATTATTTATATCTCATAAGACTACTTGATAAATAGAATTACTAATGTTAAATAGCAATATTTGAAGCCATTTAATTGTGTGCAAAAATGATTAATATTAAATAGAATTATTAGTATTCGATAAGAATACTTGAAACCATTGTTAGAGTTCAGAGAACATTGGTTATACGTTTGTCCATGCTTTTCCAGCGGTGCTCAGATGTCTTAGATTTTTCATGAAAATAAGAAATTCATAAAAATTTCCAGTCAAATGACTTCGAAACTGCAACCTCAGAATGGTATGCTTTTTATCTCTCTCTTTCTTCTACAAAAATACAACAGTTTAATATATTAATCGAAATGATTACAAAAGTTCAAGCAATAATGAAACAGTCAAGGTCTTTTACCTAGAAAATGGTTAGTAAGATGTTTTATGGCATATCGTCTTCTGTGGCTTATTCAATATTACATTTTGCTATATATATATATATAATAGTTTGTATTCTACAGTTCCAGCTAACTGGGCTCTTTTTATGTTTCTCCTCCTCTGTCCTCGATGTGTCTCCAAGAAAATTAGCATATTTAAGAATAAAATCTTCCAAAGCTCTTGTTGAATAAATTTTGTTTCACAATATGTACTTTTGGATATTACACTGTTTATACCGGTTAATGTCAGGTACTTCTACTAGTGACTTACAATAACTTTCTCATTGGAAAAGCTTTGAGCATTTTGGCTTTTGATTTGTCAAAATGTAGTGATAGGAGAATGTTTGTTATTGTTTATGGGCGAAGAAATGTATTCTTGCGCATGTGTTATTCCCTCGCTAATTGTTGTTGTTAATAAAGGCGATGAAGACGTAAGAAGACGAAGATGCCGTTAGCTTTTACATGAAGGTTTTTAATGGCAGCATGGAATAAAGAGTTTACATTTATGCTGCAAGTCTCGTAGGAAGGAAAGAAGTAAGTGAATGATTGGAAGTTATGATAGAGTTAAGAAAGCAGCGCGTGGCGTTGGACGTGCGAGGGATTATGTTCGCCGTATGTTGCAAAAGTCATGTTTGCTGTTTGAGGAAATAGACGTTGGAGTCACTGTGATTTTGGTTCTGGTTATTGGTGGAGAAGCGTGCATGTCTCCAGAAAATGTTGCCCAGAGGTGAAGTCGTAACTAGGGGGCCTGAGCGGAATGAGACATCGCAGTCGACATAGCCGATTTTGGGGGTGACATAAAGTTGTTCCTGTGTGTGGCGTATTGAATGTATCTAATCCATATTCAACTGGGGAAACCTTGGTCTAAGAAAAATAACCAAGGAGTCCATGAATTAGATTGCTTCCCTCATGGTGCCATGCTACTGCTATTGGAGAACGGACGGTAGACGTCTGTGCAGAACGAAGTTGTTCTACGAAAAAATGTTTGACGGCTTTCCCCAGTTTGTGCTGCCCGGAAAGATGTTCCGAGATGAATAGGATAAGTCATCCTGATTGGGTGAAATTATGCGTGGAATTAAATTACGCGCCAAACCAAAATTCCTTCTGCTACCAAAAGAATAATACCCATTGCTGGAAATAAGGGATTGAGGGTAGAAAATTTCACTACCTATGTTAGACTGGTTTATTGCTTGATTGATTTTAATTGAATGTCTCTATATCTATGTATGGTAATGAAAGAATATTATTCGAGGACGTTTCAATAAAGTAACACCGCCAGTTAATGAATATGCTTATTTATACGTACACTCACGTGCTATCCAAATATGGCCATACAGCACACATATAGAAAATACATTTGTGGCGTCCATTAGCAGTCGTGGTTGTACAGATGCTCAGAGTTGGTCACCTCAGGCGGTGTAATGGATAACAAACCCTCACGAGTGAGTTCGAGTCTCATTGAGTGCCCCATTCATACGGCCTTGTGCCATATCAAAGCAAAAAGCTTAATAAATTACTACTGACGCTCAGAGTCCAGTGGTCGAGTGGACACCACGCCATATGCACCACCAACGCTCCAGTCCGATCTCAATCAACGCTGCCGACCTGACACAACCCAACATAACGTCGCCGATAGGATTCGAAACTATGGAAGATCCGACACTACCGCCAACTACTATGGAAGCTCAGCCGTACTTACAATTGATACAACTGATAGAGCTACAAAGAGAAACTATTGAGCTACGGAAATTAGGGTCTTATGACTAACCAAGCAGAAATAGCTTTTTAGCGAAGGAAATGTCAATTATTTTTAGCGTGGGTTTTAGTTACGTGTTTCCTCGCTAGGTTGTGAGAAATAAAAGAAGTGGAGAACCCAGATGTCGGAAAGTTTTTATGATAGTTTTTAATGGCAGCATGGAATAAAGGGTTGACGTTTATGCAGCATTTCTCGCAGGAAGGAAAGAAGTAGGGAAACGAAATGAAGTTATGATAGAATTGAGAAAGCATTTTAGCAGCAAAATGCCTGAGCGAAAAGTGCATCGTTAGGTTAAGGCATTGTTGAATGTGTGAGGAAATATGTTCGCCATAGTGTAGCAAAAGTCGTGTTTGCTGTTGAGGACAGAAACGATTGTAGTCACCGTGAGTTTGTGGTTCTGGTTGTTTCGGGGAGAAGCGCGAATGACTCAAGAAAATGTTGCCCAGAGGTGAAATAGCTAGGTTGTTGCGGGGCCTATAAGTATGTCGACCCCGCAAATGAATTTATGTGAGTGAGGACAGCCAAAGCAATAGGAAGGAACAAAGGTGAGATTATGATGATTACAAATGACAATTTATTTCGTCGTATTTACAATCGTGAATGTAAATGTCCGTGGCGGTTGTATGTGTTCGCAGCTGGGCGTTCGACGAGGGTCGCTGGCGTAGGTCGAGTCGTTGAGTACATCTAGATGTTGGATGCTGGTAAGCTGAGGTCGGTCGAGTCGTTGAGTTCAGCTAGATGGTCGGTTCTGGTCGTTGGGTACAGCTAGATGGTCGGTGCTGGTCGTTGAGTACAGCTAGATGGTCGGTGCTGGTCGTTGAGTACAGCTAGATGGTCGTTCGAGGTTGGTAGATCGATATCCCTGGTTGTGACGGTATGTTGTGGTTAACCAAGGGTGTGTCGATCGGGTTGGTGACTCGTACGGCGGGTCGTACGTGAGTCGGGTGTTTGCAGTGGTAGGACAGTCCGTAACAGCGAGTCGTTACGTGGACTGCGTGGTACCTTGCAAGAGTGTCGAGGTCGAGGAAAGGCTAGGGCCTTGCTGGGCCCCCTAGCCGTGCGGACGTATCGGACGGGAACGAAAGCTTTGCCGTGTCAAAGCCGTGCGAACGAGCGGACGAGAGCGAAGGCTTTGTCGGGTAAAAGCCGTGCGGACGGGAACGAAAGCTTTGCCGTGTCAAAGCCGTGCGAACGAGCGGACGAGAGCGAAGGCTTTGTCGGGTAAAAGCCGTGCGGACGGGAACGAAAGCTTTGCCGTGTCAAAGCCGTGCGAACGAGCGGACGAGAGCGAAGGCTTTGTCGGGTAAAAGCCGTGCAGACGAGCGGACGGGAACGAAGGCTTTGTCGGGGCAAAGCCGTGCGGACGAGCGGACAAGAGCGAAGGCTTTGTCGGGTCAAAGCCGTGCGGGCGAGCGGACGGGAATGAAGGCTTTGTCGGGGCAAAGCCGTGCGGACGAGAACGAAGGCTTTGTCGGGTCAAAGCCGAACGGACGAGCGGACAGCAGCGAAGGCTTTGTCGGGCCAAAGCTGAGCTGACGAGCGGACAGGCCAGAAGGCCAGGCTAAGATGGGCGTTATCTTAGCGCTGCGCAGATAGCGAAGTGGTAGCTAAAGGCTGGACCGTGCCATTAGCGCTGCGCAGCTTATCGGACTATCGGAACCGAGTGAGAGTTAAGACCGGTTGGTCTTAGAATCCGTCTTCGTGTTTGCCGCCTGGCCGTCTACTTCGACTGATCATTACTGACCGCCAGAGATGCTCTGACCCGCAGACAGAGAGCTCTTATGGTCCTAAAAAGGACCTTTGTGCATACCTATGTAGGTGGAAAAAAAAGGGGATCTACCACGAGAAGTGGGATCAACGTCGGAAGTTAAGGTGAATGCGACCGCACAGAATGCAGGATTCCTCCTTAATGAGCTTCGCTAGGAGCGTGCTGTATTTATCCTACGTCCCACCAACGTACGAATATGGCACAAGGCCGTGTTTAAGGTGGGTCCTGTGGCAGGGCCGTAGCCCAACGCGATAGGCAGTTCCAAAAATGCCTCGGACCCCGTCGGCATTCCCCTTTTCGGGGCGCCTCAGGCGCCGGGCGATAAACCCAACCCCTCCGAAGAGGGTTAAAGCCTGGGGGGACGGCCCCCTGAGGCCAGAGGTGATGTATCCAGTGGTGGAACACACCCGACCGAACCGTGCAGCACGCAACCACAGCCGGTCGAGAGCGCCCCACCACAGGACACAAGAGAACGCTCGCTAGGAGCGTGCCATATATTTGTCACTGCCTCCCACCAGACACGACTTGACACAAGGTCAAAAGCCCGAAGGCCAATTAAAGTGGGGATAAAGGGGAGGGGAAGGTCGGGAACGAGCCGAGACTCGAACCCTGCTTGTCAGTGCTGCTCATCGGCTCACTTAGTGCAATGTGAGCCTGATGAGGCAAGCAGTTTCACGAACCCAAATGTGGGTCCGGGCACGTATGCCAGTTAACGGCTTAAACTAGACGCTTGGTCTAGTGCCGTACAAAGGGGACAAAAGTGCAGCTCGCCCACCCGAAGGTTGCCCAGCCGAAGCTGGGGGCCTATTCGGCCCCGAGTCTGCTCTTGGTTTCGAGCACCCATCCGGCACGAATGCCAGACGGCCCAGCTAAAAAGCCGGGGGCGTGCCAACGAGGGTTGAAAAGGGCCTGTTGATATCACGGAAGTGCTGTGACACACAGCTCAGCCGCGTGGATATAAAATTCTTTGATAAAAAATGAGTGTAGCCGTAAAGTATTTTCCTAACCTGCTATAGGCTGGCGACGACTATTAGTTCAAGTCTTATCAGGTAATTTTTGGCCGAAGTGTTTTGTGTATGTTATTAATTTTAATTCTCCCTTTTCTTTTAGCTATAACTAGATGTCAAGGTCGTTAGAAAGAAAAAAGGGCTTAGTCAGTTCCGGTCGTACTCGGATATAATCGTCCTAACTCGGGCGTGTAATTTGATGTTTAGGTTTATCGGCCGGTCGCAGCAAGGGTTTGTCGGCCGGTCGCGGCAAGGTGTCGGAGCGAATTTTGCATCGCAGTCGACATAGCCGATCCTGGAGGCGACTAAGAGTTGTTCTTGTATGTGGTGTATCGAATTCATCTAATTCGTTTCAACTGAGAACCCTTAGTCTAAGAGAATAGATTCAAGGGGTCCATAAATTAGACGATTTTCTTCATCGTGGTGTGATGCTGCTGCTGCCGCTGCTATTGAAGAACAGACAGTAAGCCGTCTGTACTGAACGAAAGAGGGTGTTTAACGGCTTCCCCAATTTGTCCTGCTCGGAAAGATGGTCCGGGTTGAATAGGATAAGTCATGCTGATTGAATGAAAATATGCGTCGACCCTGACAGTCGAATTAATTTACGCGTCAAACAAAAATACGAAATTCTTTCTGTTACAGCTTTGTACGGAAGCCTGAAAAGCCTACAATAGAACTTGATTCCTCCGACGGTGACTAGGCCCTATTCATAGACACATGAGGCCGATACAAGGAGATATGCCTACTAACGAAACGAGCTCAGAGCGGCATGCACCCTAGAATTGAACAGTTTGACCTGCTGGGAGCCGAAACACTGAATTCTGCAACAGAGGAGCAGTGGTTACACCATATAAGGCTCGTAGTTAGGGAACTTCACAAAGAGGTCCACCGACAAAACTTCCGCTTCATGCGCCTATAGGAATGTGACAGTGAACGAGAGTCAAGTGGAGATTCCAGCAGAAAGAGGGAAAGACTTTGGCGTGTAGAGCAGAGAAATAAGACTTACCTTAAATTCGATGTCGGCGAAAATCGAGAAAATGTTAACGAGCGGAATATGTAGAGACTAGGCCTACATCGTATGCAAATTTTTGTTGCATAAAAGTAGGCTCAGAGACAAACACGACGAACACCAGAGAGTAAGCAATTAATTGGAGAGAAAAAGAACGGACCGGACGAACGAGAAGCAAAGTTGAAAGTTAAGATACTCTGCCCGTAAAACGGCGAACTAGTATTAGCGACCCCCTCAGAGACGAACTTTTTTTTTGAAAGGCGAATACCATAATCAATTTCAACACAAGGAACAAGGACTCGATTGCGCATTTCGTGGCAAGGGTACGTGTTGTATGTGTATATAAACAATAAGCTAATGGAGAGTAAACTCCCTTAGATTTTTAGTTGTAAACACTCAGTAGAAATAAAGTAATGCTTGATACAACAAGTGTGTTGTGGTTATCTTTATGTTTATGTATGTAAATCATCTTTCTCTCACTGGTCTAAGTCCCAAAACGACTCCAGTAAGCCTTATTTCATTCTTTTCTTTAAATACAACACAACGGACACTAGCAAAATTCTGCGAATTCAGTCACTTGCCCCAGACTGTGGTCGGCGTATAGACTACTCCAGAGACATGGTGACTAGATATATGATCGCAGGACTCGCCAACATAGATCATCAAATCAAAATATTGGCTGAAGCTGTAACCATCGCAACGCTGCAACAGTAATTCGACAGACTAGTCAACCTGGAAATGACTGATCAGTCAACGCACCACCCGCCACCTCACGCTACATTTCAGCAATAACATGCACCGCACCACAACAGCTGACGCGCAGAAGTCGGAACCACAAGAAGCAGTCTCGAGAAATTAGGACCACACCGAACCCACAATACGCCAAGCCCTGCTAAGGATGTGGAAGGAATTCACATTCCAACGGATGGAGGAACTGTATGGACTGTCTGGCGACCAAGATGGTCTGTTCTAATTGTGGGATAGTCGGGCACATCGAAAGGGTGTGTCGGAAACCAAAAAGAGATCTACCAACAGGTCAGTGGCAAGCAGTACAAGGGAGGAGTCCCGTGTCTTTGCTGCCAGAGTGTACACAAAGGGTCCCAGAGAAGGACAGGTCAATCTGGTAAAGTGAACCGTAGGGATAAAGCTAACACCCGGGCCACTCCTACCCCACCAATGACTTCTACTCCTGAAAGAGAACGCCTGAGTTCTAGTAGCAGCACTCTGATATCAGTAAACCAAATTATCGACCACAAATGCTTTTACAGGGACGAGACCTGTGAGAACTTGTGGTACAGATGGAGAATACAAGGCAATGGTGGCCAAACTTCACAGCTCGCAGGCGAGGAAAATGGAACAAAGTACGCAACAAGCGTAATAAAATGAATACATTCGTCAAGGAAGCTACAGGGTACAAACGAGAAAAGCAGGAGCTGCTCGACAAGATGGAAATGCTAAAGTGGAAGATTGACGAACTTGATCAACTGAGGCTTTTGAAGGAAAACATTGACACTTATGCCAGTCCTCAGACTGAAGCAGATAACATAGAGGACATTGCATCTAATATTGCTGGCAACACAATAAACAACAATTTTGAAGGGATTGAGTATGATGCCAAACAAGAACTTGGCGCAGCAGCAGCTAATGGTGGCAAGGGTTCTGTTGAGAACCATTATGGAAAGCTTGAAATTTATGTAGACTCACCAGTCGAAACATTGCCAAAATCTGGTGCCAAGAATAATATGGATTCAAAACTTGAAAAAACACTTTTATTAGTGAGTTTGACGTAAGAAGAATCTCAGAAAAGATTCCAAATACAGCAGGATGAAACTAACAAGTAAACCAAACAAGTTGACCAATTTCAAGAATTGTAAAGAAAAATTGATAACAAGGTAATCCAAGTAGAAGGAGAGATTCCATATGAAATATCGGAGTTGAAGAATGGGTTTAGATCTTGTTAGCCAATGGGGCAGAATGGAAGTAAAGAATAAGAATTGTCTTTAATGAAATTAAAATATGAAGAAATAAAACGGTAAAAATGACTCTAATAGCAGAGCTTGATCGTATAAAAGCAGAACATAAAGATGAAGTATCTCGACTTTTGTTGAAACCAGGAAAGGAAAAAAAAACAACGACAAACGGAAAGAAATAAAAATAATATGAATAAATAAAATGACACTAAAGTATCTCACAGATGCAGGGTACGCCATACACACCATCAAAACGCCTCTGTAGACGATCATAACCCAAACGTCTTGCGGTCTCATGAGCGGAAGAGGTCATGTATGGTAGTGGACGTTTTGATGAAGTAACACCGCCGGCTTATGAATATGCATATTTGTACGCACACTCACGTGTTATGCCAATATTGTCATACAGCACACGAATAGAAGATATATAAGCGGTGTTAATAGCAGTCGTGGTTGTACTGATGCTCAGAGTTCAGTCGTCGAGTGGATACCATGCCATACGCACCACTCAATATTGCTAACGTCAGCCAACCCAACAATCTAGAGTTATTTTATTTTGAGAAGCTTGGAATGGCATTTATAGTGGAGGTGCCCGTGGTTTAATGGTTATCGTTGTAGGAAATGGACACGGCTAATTGCATTTCATATAGCACTAATACCCTTGGGAAAGGTATGAATCAAATTATTCTCCCTCCAGCTATGGGTAAATAGTAAGGCAGACTAGGTTCTTCAGCCTTGGTGAGGCAACTAGTCTAGGAGAAGGAAAACTCTAAATTCAAACCTGTTAAAATCCACTTAAAAATTGACCTTGTGTCATATCCTGGCCGAGGATGGTAAATATGGAAAATGGCATTTATTGTAAATTAATATTTACATTTTTTATGTAGTTGCTTCTGAATGTTCTTTTTTTTTTGCACATAATTATATGAGATAAAATATTCCTATCTAATACTAATAATTTACATACAATTACATAGTTTGAAGTAATTATTTTAATTTCATAAAAATCATTTATTTGCACACAGTTATATGATTTCAAGTAACTAATAATAATCGTTAATAAACAATTATAGCTTCAAGTACCTATTCTTAATACAATTAACTTACACACTGTTATGTAGTATCAGGTATTCGAATATAATACAGATAATTTTAAAAATTTATTTCACCCAGGGATGGGATTGGGGAAATCCCAGTGGTGTCGTGGTTATTCTGAGACATCATATTGAGTAAGTTTAAACTTCAGTCAAGCTATTACTTTCAGACTAATACCCTTGGCAAAAATATGAACCCACTTATCCCAACAGCTAAGGGTTGAATAGTATCACAACTGTTCTCCTACAAGAATGGTTTTTGAATTAAATAACCCACGAAGTTACATATGCCATTTAAAAAAGAAGCCAAACCAGAGACGGGACTCTAATAGGTACTTCCACTTCTGGTCTGAGTGGACCCAATGTAATATAATGGCCGAGGGATTTCGTTTCATGCCTTTGGGTTTAGTTAGGCTGAGAACCTTTTGGCTCAGTGCATGGGTTACTTAGGTGCAACATTAACGCAGGTGTTCACACGCGCGTGTGCAGAGCGGACGTGTCACCCAGAGATGTCACAATAGCCTGAGATGGGAAACGGGGTTACAGAGTGCGGGTGATGTCACGCACCGGAAGCGCGCGGAGGATTTTGGAAGATTTTGAAAAAGTCAGTGAGTAAAGTTGAGACTAGACACCAAACGAGACGGTTGACTTTCGCTTGCTCATGGAGGCATTGGGCAGGTGTCGCACGAGATGGGGTGCAGATGAAAAAGCCTCTTTCTCCTTATGTCGAAAAACCTTTAAACTCAAAAGGTAATAAAAAAGTTAAGTACCTGAACAAAGAAGGCATAAGTGTTTTTCGTGTTTCGAGATTCCTATGTTCTATCTTGATGGACATTCAATGTACGTTTCACACATAGCCATATAATGGCTATGGTACATCAAGAATAATAACAATAAAGAGGTACCCTCCACTTTCCAGAGCTCCAAAACCTCTCACCCTTTCCAGAGCTAAAAAAGCTCTAACCTTTTCCAGATCTCCAAAACCTCTAACTCTTCACAGAATTCAAAAACCTTTAACCCTTTCCAGAGTTCCAAAACCCTTACACCTTTATGTTATATTGTCATCTACATCACAACGACACAATAATAACAGACGCACGCAATGACAAAGACGCAGGAAGACTTCTTTAGAAAAAATATATACCTCTCACTTTATTACAAGGGTTCGAAAAGGTTGTGTGGGGTTTTACTGTGAGGGGGAGCTAGAGACCGAACAGAACTGTAATATTTTGACCCCAAGGTTATGGCCGTCAACGTTGTGTCTTTCTTGTTCTCCTGATGCTGGGGTCCACTCTGCTGTGTGCTGGCTTTCTTTACTGCATCTTATCAGCATCTTCTCTGGACCCCAACTCATCAGGGCCCAAATGGCCCCTTCGGCCTGATGTGGCTTTCCCTACCACATCTTCACTCCAACTGGCTGCAACTCCACTGGCTCGTCGAACTCAACTGAGTTATATAATCGTTCGATGCCCACTCGATCTTTGAAATCGAATGTTTAATCGTCATCAAGCGGAAATAACTGTCATGCAGTTCACAGGTGCATCAGTCTTTGAGTGTACCATGGGCATTTTTTAGCTCGTCCCATTTCATCAGCCAATTTCCGGCCACGCGATTTCCTCTCATAACTGCCATTAGAATGTGTCACCTCCTTTCGGTGCATCACCTTGGAATGGCATTTTTGGCCGGGTCAAAAGGTCAAAATACAACATTCAGGATGACTCTCTTGCAAGCACAGCATGCAGGTTCAATGCTTGCAAAAATGCATTACCAAAGGTCAAAACCAAAGGTAAAAAAAAAGTAATTTTTTGCAGAAAACTTTCTCTATCCAATAATGTTTTTGTGTTTCCTATAACAATTGAAGTGTCCATGGAAATAAAAAGGAAATTTTACTTTCTGATCATTGTGTGTATTTTTTAAAATTGAAAATTATATAAGAGCTTGGTTGTTTTTGTTGCTATGAAAACGAAGTTGTTACAAAATACAGACCTTTCTGTTCCATTATTTGTTGAAGACAAGAGTAATTAAGATGAAAAGAAAAGGGAAGAATTTACTAAGAAGATGAAATAAACTGTTTTACAGAATAGAACATAAATAGTGTGAACTGCAATTAAAGAAACTTTTATTAATAATACGCAATCTAACAATGAAGTGTATAGACAAAGGTGTCACTAGAAAAATGCTGGTGGCATTTTCAGATATGGATCCATTCAAACTGTGTGAATGTTGATAATATTAATTTTTAATTCTTTGCACCTGTTTTTAATTAATGAATTAATGACTTTGCACATCAATTTCATGTCTAGTTCAATGTTCAGTTTATCGATGCTGGTTAATCCAAATCTTGCATCATTGAATAATTGCTTTGTGATGAGGCACATTATAAACACAGCAAGAGATTGCACAAAATAAGATTCTACAACCAAAGATTGCACAACTAAAAATTAAGTAACAAAAGATTGCATGACAATGTCACATTTTTGTGGGGCATTTTCACCATTTGATAGAAAAGCTAATAAAGTCAAGTTCTACCATTGATTGATGGATTTTCACAGAATGTCAACCTGTCTTGGTTTATTTTATGCCTAAAGATTTTGGAATTGCATTCACTGTAAATTTATGATTTTAGAGTAGCTGTTTCATAGGAGAGTTTTTGGCACATATAATCCCCTATCAAATATGAATAATGTTTAAGAAGATCTATTTGATCCATAGATAGGACCCTAACTGGTACTACCACTCAGGAGCAGAGTGGACTTGGGAATAATGACAATGAAGGGGGTCCTTTACCCTCCCCAGATCTCCAGAATTAGGGCCTCACCATCATATGCATTGCCCAAAATCCCCTTTTTTGGGGTTTCTTACTTCTCTGCAGAGGATATAGGCAGTCTATTCTAAGCCCCACTGAAAGGGTGAACTATATTTATGTTACTGGTAATAATGTTTTCACCTGAAATCATGCTTGATTCCAAAGTCATTATCTATTTCAGTGGAAATATTCTGGGCCCATAACCTAAGGTGCATTGATAGTAACTGCACTCTGCGACCATTGATGTTCAGCATAAAGATCGGGTGAAAAATAGTAGAGATCCTTTAGATTACAAAAAATGGTTGGTATTGTTGAAATTGTCTTTTGGGGTGCCTCAGTAGCCTGGGGAGAAGGTCCTCTGGAACCAAGCTAATAACGTTTGCTCAACCAGGCAGGATTGCTCCTGTACTAGGTAAGGATAAGATAGTTGAATGAGAAGGAAGTTAACTGACATTCCACCAAGTCAATATATGACACAAGGTCATTTTATACTTGAGAGCCATGCACAAATTGAGACATGAGTAGCTATACCAAAAAAAAAGTGCTTGGTCCTATTAACATTAGCCTTTTGGGGTGCCTCAAATTTTCTAAGCTGGTATAGCCTGGGGTAATGGAATGAGGAGGGATTGAAGAGATTTAACTGACTTCCCACCCAGTTAGTATGCAACACAGCATCATTTTATAGTGATGAGACATGCATAAATTAAGACTCATGTATGGCTACTGCTTGTCACATTACCCTTTTGGGCTGTTTCAAGTGCCAAACTGTTGGAATTTGTTCGTAATGCTCGTTAGCATTGAGTAAATACTTGTTTGCGTAAAAAGCAATGCTACGACTTGAGGCGAGATTATATGGACATTAGGGTATTCCATTGCTCTCAAGTGGTTAAGTCCATTCTCTAGACAGTGATTGGTTGCTGATCCAGTGAATGGGTATATTAGTGTGTGTATACACTGGCTTGCTTAAGATGTTACAGGCTCGGTATTGGGTTACCGCTTATTTTATTTTTTGTCTGTGAGCTGGGGCTGTTGAACTGGTAAGTGTTGTTCTTGTTGTTTATACTGCAAGTTAGAGTAGTGACTTCTACACAAACTATAAACTCAACTCTGCTAAGTAGGTTTAGCCTGGAGAGGGGGCACCCTGGAACCAAGCTAATTTCATTTTCTCAAACCCCCACCAAGCTGACAAAATTACTCCTGTGCCAAGTAAGGATAAGATTATAGAATGAGAAGGAAATGAACAATCTCACCCCCAAGTCAATATATGACACAAGGGCATTTATAGTAAGGAGCCATGCTCAAATTGAGATTCATGTCTGGCTCTACCAAAAAATGCAGGTATAATCAGGGGCAGTAGAATGTGGATGGATTTAGAAAAATTTCAGCAAGTTTAAAATGTGCATACTGGTTAAATCGATTTGGGCAAGAGGGAAGACAAACCTGCTGCTGTTGCTGCTAGTAAGAAATCCATTAAGCTTAGGAAGGAGAAATGATAAAGTTAAAAGTCATCCTCTAATAAAGGTGTACCATAGGACCAACGTTTTGTGCTGTAAAGAAAGAAGTCCACAGAAGAAGAAATACTCAAACTCAAAGGTAAGGGAAGAAAATATAGCAGTCGTTTTTATTCAGCTATGATCGCTGCAACTCGAAAAGTTCATTTTTGTTGCATCCTTCTTCTCCCTTCCTCTCACTGGTGATGGGGTGTGGGTGAGAGCTGGCCGTTTGACACACGCCTGTCATAGCAGATAGGTTGTAGCAGACTGGGGTAGGGCGGGTCGGGGCTTCCAGAACCTTTAAAATACCCGTTTTGACAACTGCCTTCAACTCTGACAAAATCTCATTACTTGTTTTCTTATATAGAGATTTTGGGGAACTAATCGAAGAACCTCGAATGTTCGATCTCACTAGGGAAACACGTGATAATACATCTGTGATTATTTCAAAATCAAGTCTAACTTTGCTGGTCATTCTGCCCGTACATGCTCGTCTCGGGACACCTTCACTGATTGACGATAGCGCCCGTCCGTAATATTACAAAGGCTTTGTTTATACCACAGCTGTTGTTATTTTGTCTGGTGAAAGATTGCAAGAATGTGTATGAAATTTATTTAGAATTAAATGATTTCAACTTAGTATATATTCCTTGAATTGAATAATTTTTAGACAAAAGATTTATAAATATTTGATTGTCTCGTTTCTGGCCTATTTCATGGCATTCATTTTTCAGTCCTCATTGTAATTCCCCAATCCTCTGTTAAATATTCTGGGTATGACACTAAACTCTACCCAGTGGTGAAGGTTCAGTTCTGCAGGTCCAGGGAGAGTGACGTTATCCCTTTATTCTTATTACTCCTCACCTCACTCTGACCCAAAATAGTTGTACTTTATCACAGTTTCATCTATTGGTCATATAACTGATCTGTTTGAAAATGATTTGTATTGAACAGGGATACTTGAAATCATACAATTGTGTACAAACAAATGATTATTTTTATTGAATTGGTTACTCAAAACCATATAATTCTATTTAAATTATTAGTATTAGATAGGAATACTTAAAAACCATATAACTATGTGTGAGTTATTGGTTTTAAAAATAGTTACTTAAAGATATAATTGTTCAAAAATTATTACCATTAGTTAGTTGAAACCATATAGTTTCTTTGAAAAAAATGACTTTGGAATTAGATTATACAACAAGGGTTGACATACCATAAAACCAATTAACTTTAAGGTAAATTGTGTATTCTATCATAAAAGAATGATTCCTATTTTGATTTGAACCTAGTTAGGTGGGGTTGTAGAAAACACCAACTGCATCTCTGAGGAGGGGTAAGACACCCCCCACCACAAAGAGTATTCTGGTTATGACAATAAACGACCTGATTGGGAGGTTCTGGGCCTGGAGATTTAGGAAATTTGGAGTACCCCTTCATTGCCTGATAGGGTCCTATGCATGGGTCAAATAGAACAAACTATGTACAAACAAATGACTGATCTTCCATTGTGACCGTTATATAGAAATACTTGAAACCATTTAACTATGTGCAAAAGGGCTCAGGTTCATTTAAGAAGGTTATCCACAAAACGTGTTTACAAATCATATAAACATTTGATATACATGTATAAACAGAAGTTGGCATTAAATAACCTCTAATGGTTGATATGCCATAAAACCAAACAATAAAATTCTTATATCTAATCTATAATTCTGTTGGTGTAAAAAAAAATCAGTTTGTACAATTTGCAAATTCTACGAACTGATATCCGGGAAAAAAATTGCGTAAAAAAAAGAAAAGACGAAAAACACACATGCTACTTGAAAATAATGAACGGCATGTATGTCTAGTGAAAAGAAAATACACCGACAGAATTACCAAAGCTAAAACATAATAAAGTGTTCAATACACAAGATAGAGCTAATATTATGAAAATAATTCCAACATGGCCATGAGCAAGTCTACCTAGGTTTCACCAAACAGCTCTTTGGGATTGCTCCGGAGCAATCCTGAAGAGCCATTTGGTGAAACCTAGGTAGATTCGCTTGTGGCTATGTAGGAATTATTTTCATTGTATATATATATATATATATATATATATATATATATATATATATATATATATATGTATATTGATTTGATGAATTCTTTGAACAGCTTTTTTATATCTTGGAACCACTGACCTGAGTAGAAATGTTACTGAGAAAAATCAACCAAATCATAAGGTGACAAAAAATCTGCCGCATGAAGAAGAACAATACCAAAGTAGCTTGTCAAAGATAAGATTCTTGCAAGCAGAATTAAGTATTTAAAGTCCTTGGATCAACTAGGATTAACTAGGATTAAACTGCTGGTGTGAGTAGGAGGTACACAACTATTAAACAGTGAGTCAACTACCAAGCACTTGTCATTGTATCAGATGTTTAGGTATTTCTTTAAAAAAAAGCCATTAGTCATTTATTTAGCATTGCTTATTTTCAAACTGTTGTAACCTAACAAAAGTTTACTGAATGAGAAATAATCAAAATAGAGATTGGAAATGACAAGGAAATCTTTTTAACGTTAACAAAATATAATACTTGCCAGCACCATGAAGAAGGTAAACCACTGCTTGTGGTGACTAATTAGTCAGCATATTTAACCCCCTCACAATAGTGTCCCACATATTTCTGAGGAATGGGACATACTCATTAATATTCATAGGTTGGGTATATAGCAGTATGAGGAATGGGACGTACTCATTAATCTTCATAGGTAGGGTATATAACACAAACCAAGGCCAGAAGTATGGGGCACTTGGTGAGAATTAAAACCAGTAATAATGTTTATACTTACATACATAAATATATATATTCCCTTTATTATGTACTAACTATGTCATAACCAATCAGAACTCCTTTCAACAATACAAATAGAAGTGTTCATTTTGATAGTCACTGTTCAAATGGCAAAGATAGACAGAAATTGAACTAACTCCATGTACCCACATCCGGGATGAACATGAAAAAAAATAAAGAGTCATCAAAATATTTTCTAATCAGTCAGAAACTGAGCTGTGTGACTCACAGCAAGTCAATCTGAGCCTTGTGTGTGGTATATAAAAAAGGTTGATTTGACCCAGAAAGCAGAAAGGATCCCAGCAGCAAGTGAGAACATGTCAAGCTAATGGCTTAACCATCTCTGACGGTCAGCACAACAAGCCACCAGCAGCTTTACCTCACTCCTGGATTTGCCAATCACAATTCTGGTGTATGACATATCCCTTAAGGAACAAGAGGGAAGTCCCCATGGTATTGTGAATTGGTTGGGTTTTATGGCATTACAACCATTGTTGGTTACTTGATGCCAATTCCTGTTTATATTAAATATATGTATAATCTGTTATCTCATTTTTGTAGAAACATTTTTAAACAAACCAGAACTCATTCTTTTATACTCAGCTAAATGGTTTCAAGTATTTCTATCTAACATGAATAATTCTATTTACTATTAATCACTTGCCTGCACACATTTAAATTGATTTACATATATGATTTGTAAGTGAATAGTTTGTGAGTACTTTCATTTTTGAATCCGTTAGAACTAATTTGTTGCACTCTAATATTGCTATTGTTTCTACACAGTTAAATGGTTTCACCTATGGCTATTAAACACTTATGATTCTATTTAATATCACTCATTTGTTTGCGCACAGTTAAATGATTCCAAGTATTGCTATGTATCACTAAAGAGTAAACATCAGTCATTTGTTTACACATAGTTAAATGATCAAACAGTTTTCCATCAAACAATTCAATTTAGCATAAGTCATATGTTTGTACTCAGTTTAAATGTCAAATAGTTCTATTTGAGCCATAGATAGGACCCTTTCTGGTGCTACCACTCCAGGTCAGAGTAGACCAGGGAGCGATGGCAATGAAGGGGTACTCTGCATTTCTCAAAGTTTCTGCATTACTGAGCCTCACCATCAGATTATTTAATGTCATATCCTGGACACTTGTGCGGGGAGTCTTACCTCTCTGCAGAGATGCAGTCAGTGTATCCTACAGCCCCTAGCCAGCTGGGCCACTGTGGTAGAGTGGCTAACGTGCTGTATTGTGAAATTGCAGTCAATAAGATAGAAGTCAGTGTTGTGCTATTATGCTCATTTTTGGACAAATATTCTAGGGAAAGGAATGAACTCCCTTATGCCCCTCAGCTATGGGTTAAATAATACCACTACAATTCTTCTAGAAGGATGGCTTTGGCATAAGATAACCTACAAAGGTTGATATGCCATTAAAAACAAAGAAACCAAACCAACCGGAATTAACAAACAAATGACATTCTGTACAACCATAAACAAGAACGGAACCTTGCTTTTTTCTTAAAATTTCTCCATTCCATTGTCTTACTTCTCTCCTTTTTCCCGATAGTGCAATTATCTTACACTAAGATCACTACATTTGTACAAGATCAAAATACTACCTTACTTGTCAGTACTATAAACTTCACTACAAATTAATTTATAAAGATATGTGAAGTATTGAAATTTTCAAAGAAATATTGACATTTTCTTTCTCATTTTCAATTTTCATGTCAACTTACCTGCAGATATTTTGCTGATGAAAAAAAAACGTTTTTTTCATGATACTATTATGTAAACAACTGATAATTGGAAGACAAAATTGAAATTCTTTGGCCTTTTTGTTTTCCTCAAACTTTGTAAGCTTGAAAGGTTAGTTCTCTAATTACATAGACAAATAAATAGACACATACACATCTATATATGAGAATACAGTTATCATGGAATGCATGTGGATTGTTGCATGCGTATCTCATTTAGGTATGGTGTCAACGTTTTTATTAGATTTCCAAAGGGAACCTTACATTGTGCAATGATTATGAAACAAGGCTACTGGTCTATCATTACTGAGTTTGGTCCTCACTGTGTACTGCATATTTCTGGACTTATGTCATAACTGAACCAAGTGAATTACTAGTTATATTACCACACATATCCAGTCTTATAGAATGATGACAAAATAATTTTACAATTAATCACGGAGTTAGTTTTGTATGCCAGTATAATAAAAAGTTTTGATTACTCAGTTGGGTGAGGCTGTAGAATACACCAACTGTTTCTCTGCAGAGGGTTAAGACCCTCCTCCAATGAGTGTTCTAAATCTGAGACTAAACAAACTGATAGTGAGGCTCCAGTAATGCTGGAGCTTTGGGGAATGCAGAGTACCCCTTCATTGCCATCACTCCCAGGTCCACTCTGGTTAGACTGGTAGCACCTGATATGGTCCTATCTATGGGTCAAATAGAACTAAACTGTGTACTTATGTTAAACTGAATTGCTTGAAATAGGACTGTTTTGAGATTTAAACTGAGTACTTATTCGAAACTGAAGTGCTAGAAATAGAACTGTTCATCTAAAAATTGATTTGGCATTAAATAACCTACAGAGGTTGATATGCCATAAAACACAAACAAACAAACAAACAAACAAACTCTGATCCAATGCTGCAAACAAGTTTTATACTTTTCAGGAGATATCTGAAAGACGTATTTCAAATGGTGATCATGAAAACTATGTAACCGCCCATTTAGATGATAGGTGATTGGTTATTTAATTAGGCAACATGGACTGTGTAATACCTACTACCAAAATTCAAAGCAAATGTACTCCACTTTGGCAGGGTTCAAGAAACAGTCAGATATATTGTCCTTTACTATATTATCATTTTAAAATGCATTTTATTTTTGCATTTGTAAAATAACTGCTGTATATTATCTTTGCTTTAAATGCAAAAAGACAAATACTGTAATTCCAAGTAACATTTAAACCTGGTCAAGAGAAGCTAATACCATTGGACTTTATTAGAAATTCAAAACCAAAGTTAGTGTAAAATAGAATGGCTATAAGGATGCAAAGAACCATAAATAAGGACTCAGATGGTATTTAAAAAAGAAAATAATTTTGGACTTTTACAAAGTTAAAATTTAATGCAGGCAGAAGAGGGAAGGAGAAAAAATTTTTTTTGAAAGCCATGGGAAGCAGCATGGTGGATGTAAAGGTGAGCGGACAACCTCTCTGACGGTTTAACGCAATGCCTAACCGGGCTCTGGGCAGATGAATCCTACGGTTCACTGCTGTTCGTCTATAAGTGTGGCTTCTATAGATGAGAATAAAAGACAGCCATCGAAAGATTACCATGACCCACACTCAAACCACCTGTCCAAACCACATCGCTCTTCACGCCAGTAAAAAAAAGAATGCATCCTGTTGAGGTTGGAGCCCTGGCCTCAGTGTTGAAAAAATCAGCTTCAGAGCTCAAATTAAAACAAAAATTACTAAAATGCAAATGCACAATGCAAATCGCAACATTCAACGTTAGAACTTTAAATAGAATAGGCCAACTACCAGAGCTGACAGCATCAGCGATAGATCATAACATAGACATGATATGCGTACAAGAACACAGGTACACTCATAGCGAGGATATTAAATATCATGATACTGGCAATGAATGGGCATTAGCCACTGCATCTGCATGGAAAAATTCTGTTCATGCCACGATAGGAGGCGTAGGTATGCTTATAGGACCACGGGCTCCAAAATCACTAAACAGCACCAAGATACAACCGAGGATGATGTTAGCTACTTTTAATGGCAACCCCAGTGCAACAATCATCTCCTGCTACAGCCCTACCAGTGTTAGTGAAGAAACTGAACTCATTGCCTTCTATAATGAGCTATCCTCCCTTGTTCGTAGCATCCCGAAACACAACGTTCTCGTCATTAGTGGAGACAAAAATACCCAAATTGGTAAAAACGTAAACCACAAATTCAGCTTACACAACTCGTCTAACAGAAATGAGGAATATCTAACAGATTTCACGCTAGAAAATAGATTAACATGCCTCAATAAGAAATTTCAGAAAAGCGAGGGAAATCTTTGGACCTACACCACACAAATAATACTACAGCACAGATAGACTACGTCTTTATAAATAACTAACGGAATAATAGTGCATTGAATTGCGAGGCATATACCTCTTTCGAAAGTGTGTCCTCCGAACACCAAATTTGAGGATGTCTCGAGGATATATGAGGCGCCACGTGTAGCCAAAGTCGCGTCAGTTTGACCGAGTAAAACATCTTTTATATTCAGGTGTGCGTGCGTTGGATATCCTTTTCCTGCAGTTATGTAGTTTTGGTCCGTTTGGGTTCTTAATGATGATTAGACCGTCGTCTCTGTATTGTCTCATATCGGTGTTTTTAATAGTTTGATAGTTGGGAAAGTATCTGGGCACCGACCAGCTCCCACACCTTCCGCACCCCCAAAGCTACTCATGGTTACGTCGAACAGTTGGTTATTAAGTTTTTTTTCATCCATAGTTTGTTGTCATGGAAGAGGAGTGATTTGCGGTAGTGCTTGTTGATTCTGATATCTTGTGAGACGGGTACGTGCTGGGCTGCTAATTCTCAAGCTCTGTCAAGTGTGTATTTAGTGATGGAGGAGTAGTAGTCCATGTTGTCGAATTGGATGAAGACTCTACAACTTTATTCTATCAAACGACACCCGATGCAACGTAAGTACCATCTTCCTCCATTGAATCTTTATATCCATCTTCATGCACTCCCACAACCTGTCAACATTATTTTAGCTATGTTTTCATGAGTGTTAAAAATATGTCTCCACGCAGTATATTCAACATATCCTTCACGCACACAACATCATATATTACAATAACGTATACGTAATATAACATTAACACAACACAGACAGCTAATAAAAATCATTATTGTAACCCAACAGAACATCACCATACGCACTCACATACATAAAAAAAAAAACGACAAAGCTAATACAAGCAATTATTGCAACGACATAACCCAATATATTCACTATATTCCTTTTGTACATACAATCACAGATTGCAATGATGCATCCGAAATATACGGAGTGAAACGCTAAAATTGTCGTCCTAAAGAAAACAACACTCCAGCTTTATTTTAAAACTTTTATTGAAAAAATCAATTCAGATAATTTGATTATGTAGTAGAGCAGACATCTATTCAATGTAGCCGCCTTCAGCCTCAATCACCGCCTCGATACGGATCCGGAACTGGAAGCATACCTTTTCACAAGCGCCGGCGAATTCTCGGCGGATGGCGGTGACATGATAGAAGGCTCCTATCGTTCTTGGGATTTGTACACAACTGGTCAACTAGCAGATACTCTGTAACAAAAAAAGAAAACCGGTTTTCATTAAACGAAAATGGAATCATATCGTCTTTTCTAGGGCGAAAATTTTATCATTCCAACCTGTCTAATTGACGCATCATAACTAATACAAATTATTATTGCAATCTAACGCAAATCATATTCCAGCATAAAATACTAATATTGCCTAATATTCCATAGTATATTTCAATCTTACATGTCTCATCACCACGATATTTATTGCCCTCTTACCCACCATACTTCTTCGTCTATAATGCTCACAAAACAAAACTATATTCTTCGTAATGCAATGATCATGATATTTTATTCCTTAGTTAAAACCCTCACCACACACATGAATTTAAAAGATTTTTTACTCGGTCAATCTGTCACGACTTTGGCTACACATCGCGTTTCATTTATCCAGGAGACAAACTCAAATTTGCCGCGCAACGAATGTATCTTCATACACTCATACTAAATAACACATATACAACTACACACACTGATGCAAAAATATAGCAGACACACATACACACAAAGAGTTATACACAATCCTTACGTTCTTTTGACTATTTTTCGATTTTTTCGATTTCTACAATATCTTTCGTTCTCGGGCAGATGATTGCCATTTATAAAACGGCGTGAAACCTGCAGTCACAGTAAGCTTCCATGCTATTAAATATATATAAAAACTAAAATATATTGTATATATATATATATACGTGGAGATACAATAAGTTTCCCGACTTTTTTTGGACAGGCATTTAAAATTGTCGTAGACTCTTGAAAATTCAGTATGTTATATGAGATGACTGACCAATTTTTATGATTTCAGGTTCAAATGAACAGCTATAGCAGGAATTAGAATACACCCTGCTAAAGCCTGATTGTCACAGCTGGTGAATTTCAAAAATCCAATCTGGACGTGAGGAAGAACGATATGCAATAAAATTGTGTTTTAACTTGGAAAAAATGCCACAGAAACGTATGGAATGCTTCAGACTGTGGGAGGAGTAAGGAAGTCAATACACCAAAGTTGATTGGCCAAAGGGTTAGGGTTAGTGTTACTATGTTGAGGTTTTAAGGGAAATCAGACAGAGATTCCTTGGGAAGAGGCCAGCACTCTTCAAATCGGTTCAGTGGCAATTCCATGAGGACAACAACTCCATCCTTGTCACAGACTATTTGACCAAGATGGGCATCAAGACATTTCTTCAGCCTCCCTAAAGTCCAGACCTTGCTCCCTGTGACTTTTGATTATTCCCTAAGCTCAGAGGCTGTCGTTATGAGACAATTGAAGAGATGAAAGAAGCTGTGACGAAGGTCATTGACATGCTCACACAAAAGGACTTCCATGGGGCCTTGCTGAAATGGTACAACAAGTGCATTGCAGCTGGAGGATATTACTTCGAAAGAGACTAGTTTCATGTGTGTACTATCAATAAAAGTGCCCATACGATAAAAGTCTGGAAAATTATTTAATGATCCTCGTATATATTTAGACAAATATATATATATGTATACATAAAACATACAAAAACATGTGTATATATATATATACATACAAATACAAATATATATATATATATATATATATATAAATTTGTATATACAGACACATACAAATACATATATATCTATATGTTGGTTGGTTGGTTGTTTGGGTTTTATGGCATATTAACATTTGTAGATTATTTAATACCCAATCTAATTTTATACAAATAATCAGTTCTATTTCAAAAAATTAAATTTAGCATGACTACACAGTTTAATTGTCAAAAACATTTCTATTTCAAGCTATTCAGTTTATTCCAACAGTTCTAATTCAGCCAATTCAGTTTAGTATGAGTAGACTTTACACACATTTAAATGTGAAAACAGTTCTATATTAAACAATTCAGATTAGCGTGAGTTCAGTTGCAATATCAAAAACAGTTCAATTTCCAACAATTCAGTTTGGCAAAAGTATAAAGATTAAATAAAGTAGACATTCTAATTGTCAAAGACATTTCTTTTTCAAGCTATTCAGTTTAGTCAAACAGTTCTAATTCAAACAATTCTGTTTAGAATAAGGATGCAGTTTAGTTCTATCCAACCCA